>CM034544.1:8665662-8685662 GCA_020002185.1 Paraescarpia echinospica | reverse complement strand
TGTCATTGACGTATTTGGTAGCTACCGTGCTGGTGTACCGCCTGGACTCGGGGCACGGCAGCAGTGCAGACTGCACGGTTACCGCAGAGTCATGACATGGATAATCAGAACACTATGTGGTAACCTTCGCCAAATGGTTAATTGCCCCAATATAATAATGTTTTTGTAAGCATTTGGTGCACCTTTGGTTTGAGTAGTTTTACGATGACGATCACAGAAAAGCGTTTATGTGTCAATTTGAACATAAAGTACTTCGCTATCGTCTCGCAAAACATAATACGGTATTGTAATAATCTGGTAATATTTATGTTAAAAACACCTTTCCTGTAAAACGTATTGACATTTCTTGTTTGAACTATCATCATTTCTTGTTTCATCTATCATATTCGAAACAAATGTATTTACTAAACGTACATTCAAATTGTACAGGGCAAATCATATACATTCACATTGTGAATTCGCCTCTTCCGTTTACTAATTGTAGTTGTAAATCTATATTACCATGACAACTCATAGCAATGTATGTTATGATTGCTTACGCACTTCCAATGGGTAAGTGGATAACAGACCGGTCGTAACTGAACACAGTTAAACAACACTCTTGAGCAGAATAAATATTTCCATGAACAAGACATGCAAATACGAGCAGTGTTATTTTTCAAACAGTGGTAAAAGACCCACAGGACAGCCTTTCAGTCGTCGTTAGTTTTCTTTTCCTCGGCTGCGCAATCTTCTCAAATTGGTCCCGTTGTCTCTTATCCATTTCATTTTCCTGTGTGGTTTCCAGAATATAAATTCATCTCCCATTCATTCGATGTATTACACACTATCGGAATGTTGAATCTATATCATCAGAGTGTTGGACCTAGTATCAAACGTCCAGAGCAACTATAAGTTAAAAACACGACTGCAACGTTAAAAAAACAAATTCCAGAGAAGATGTATGTACACGCTATGTAAGTTGTCGTGCGTAGTGCGAATAGTCATACACCATCAAGTCAAAGCCATGCACAATTTACTGGAAAGGCTGATACCATAACTCTGTTTCCTATATCAATCACATTGGTGTGGTATGGTGGTGGTGGTGGTGGTGGTGTGTGTGTGTGTGTGTGTGTGTGTGTGTGTGTGTGTGTGTGTGTTTGTGGGTCTGCGCGCGTGCATGTGTGTGCATACACGAGTGTGTATGTGTGTGTGTGTGTGCGTGTGTGTCTGTGTGCGTCTGTGTGTGTCTGCGTGTTTCTGCGTGTGTCTGCGTGTGTCTGCGTGTGTCTGCGTGTGTCTGCGTGTGTCTGCGTGTATCTGTGTGTGTCTGCGTGTGTCTGCGTGTGTCTGCGTGTGTCTGCGTGTGTCTGCGTATGTGTGCGTGTGTTTGTGTGTGTCTGTGTGTGTCTATGTGTGTCTTTGTGTGCCTGTGTGTGTCTGTGTATGTATGTGTGTGTCTGAGTGTATGTGTGTGTCTGTGTGTGTGTGTGTGTGTGTGTGTGTGTGTGTGTGTGTGTGTGTGTGTGTGTGTGTGTGTGTGTGTGTGTGTGTGTGTGTGTGTGTGTGTGTGTGTGTGTGTGTGTGTGTGTGTGTGTGTGTGTGTGTGTGTGTCTGTATGTGTGTGTGTGTGTGTGTGTGTGTGTGTGTGTGTGTGTGTGTGTGTGTGTGTGTGTGTGTGTGTGTGTGTGTGTGTGTGTGTGTGTGGGTGGGTGTCTGCGTCTGCGTCTGCGTCTGCGTCTGCGTCTGCGTCTGCGTCTGCGTCTGCGTCTGCGTCTGCGTCTGCGTCTGCGTCTGCGTCTGCGTCTGCGTCTGCGTCTGCGTCTGCGTCTGCGTCTGCGTCTGCGTCTGCGTCTGCGTCTGCGTCTGTCTCTGTATCTACCGTTCCAGCACCACGCAATCTATATACTCAGTGACATGGGAGATTCAATCTTCAAACTATGTACCACAAGCACAGCACTACTGTATGTGAGCCTTACACATATTTACTGATGCATGACTGTGATCACTGTGACACCCTACCATTAAGAGTTTGACATTAAGAATTTAATGACTGGGCACTCAAGCTACCACACAATCCGTTGAAATAGTGCGAATTCTTTTCTTTTCATTCGTCCAGTATATTGAACTATTTTCGTTTGAAATGATTCATTCTTGTGTGCTACACATCCTCTCCTTGGTCACGCCGTTGTGTTACATGTGTTCCTCGTCCGCCGCAAGGAATACTAGACCACAGTAGCAACCGCTCCAAGCGTAGCCAGTGAACCATGACGAACAAAAATAGCTCGCTATATAAGCCGAGTGTGCATGGGCTGCTTGCCAGTTCTGCGCGCTGGCTCAGGTCAGAGCAGGTTAGGTTCTATTCACAAGCGTTCTCATTCTGTCGAGTTGTGTCTGGTGCAACATTAATACCGTGCGATCGCCCGTATTATCGAACATATCTCGATGTTCATAAGTTAGAGATTTTCTAGACTCATCGCCAGAAATACTGAGGACACTAATACTAGGAAGGCTGTGTATTCTATGCATGGAATACGAGTGAACAACTTGGATATCGACTCTTACGGTGCGGATGGAGCTAGATCGAGTAACGATGCTAGACGTTTGTGATATCTCTCACCTGACTTTTGAGAGTGGTGAAGATTTTGCTTAGTGCTTATAAAATGTCTCACTCGATTTTGGATAGCGGTGAAGAATTTGCTTAGTGCGTATTACATATCTCTATCAATGATATTAGTAGTGTTATATACTACGAATATCATTTACTCTTTGCGATGAAGACAATGTCAGCAATGAAGACACAGTTGAAAATAATGTGTACTTTTGTCATAACAATTGAACAGAATTGTAGCTGATAGGAGAGTACAAAATAATACCGATTTGGGCACCACAAACAGCATCATTAACACATACAATACATATTGTTCATACCTCACCTACTTCGACTACAATAAAACAAGCAAAGTTGTCACATTTGTGGACTGCACAACGAAGCTTAGACAGGTCATTAACGTGTAATTGAATAAAGATAAACACAACTTACTAGATACAATAGTCAACTGGTGAGAACAGTGCAGACGATATTCAGTTTGGGGAAATATAAACGCCGATACACAGGAGCATGAACGAACAACTATAATTCGGAGATAACACACAGGGTAAGACTAGAACAAAACGGATGCACATAGACATTTAGCGCAGACATGAAAGGTTGACAGACAGACCAAGGTTGCTCATTGTACGAGTATCTCAATGTGACTATTGGGCTGATTATAAAACAAGTACCGTGTAACAAATACGAGTAAATTATAACGTAACACCAGAACATCGCATACTAGTTTGGAAGTCCTATCGTACGAAGGACATCAGTTAAAAATAGTACAAAGTAAGACAAATAAAATGAATACAAATGACTAGAAATGACTAGAATGACTACACACATCGACTAACATGGGCATGAATTGATACATACGATATTGTTGAGTAACAACACTAAATAGAAGGAGTTTAAGAGTTCATTTGATAGTGACTGATCGATCGGGATGATATCGACATAAATATTTCCTGTAACTTGTTTGAAAGTAGAAGAACCGTAGGTGAGGAGAAGCATTTAGTAAAACAATGACATTGATTGATTAAAATAAATAACGTTGTATATCTTTTGAATCACATTTGGTTGTTGTTGTTGTTATTGTTATTGTTTTTGTTGTCGTCGTTATTATTATTATTATTGTTATTGTTCTTGTTGATACTGGTGTTGTTGTTGTTGGTATTGTTGTTGTTGTTGTTGTTGTTACAGGTGTGTGTTGTTGTTGTTGTTGATGTTGATGTTGATGTTGTTGTTGTTGTTGTTGTTGGTGGTGGTGGTGGTGTTGGTGTCGTTGTTACTGGTGTTGTTGTTGTTCTTACTGGTGTTGTTGTTGTTGTTACTGGTGGTGGTGTTGGTGTTGTTGGTGTTCTTCTTCTTCTCTTTCTTCTTTTTTTTCTCTTATTTTTTCCTTCCTTTTCTGATTCTTCACATTATTATTGGATTTTCATTATTACCGGGGCGACAACTGGACGAAACATATCGTGTAATGGTTGTGTGCATTCAGGCAGTACATATTTATATATAAAATATAACTGACAAATGTCCGCTTAGGTTGGACCGCGGGTACATAGCTTTAGTGGCGTAATTGCCCACTGGCTACATTGACCTTGCTTTGTGTGTGGTCTTGTTCGTTCTGATTACATGTTTGATGATGTCAATGGCCCGGAGTGAGATCACTTCCTGTCAGGTGACTAGTACAGAACCGTGGACAGTCCATGGCACGAGTGGATTACGTATACAAGATTCAACGGCGTTATGCCATCGCAGCTTTCCTGCCAAATGAACAAATCCCCCTATAGGACAGTTGGGTTTGTTCGGTGTTTTTTCTCCATAAGCAGCCTCGATCGTTCTATTATACACAGGGGACAGCACGTGTTAAATACACTGTTCCAGTTTCACCCGACGCACAGTTTGACTCTATCCAACGTTTACGTCGAAAAGTCTTGACATAGATTATATAGGAACTTTATTGTCATTCGTATTGGTAATATATATCTTATTGGCTGCATGGAGTATTCCATGAGTGTCGTATTCTTGGATACGATGTCAACTTTGTCTGCAATTTCCGCGCTTTGTCACGTTGGAGAGCTTTATTGTTAAAAATTTCTTCCTCAAATTGACGTTTTCCCTTCAGATTGCTTTGCAGAATCGATTCAGAGTTGACGGATACACTATTCACCATGACATACTAACCCGCTTATATTAACTTGTTACTTAGTTGGATGCAATCATAGGACAATGTACGACGTTTATCATCGGATCCGGCAACACATGAGGCGAAGAAGGATATTTACCCTTTCATATAAGCACAGTTTTTGAAGAGTTTACGAATTATTTTATTAAAACGACCGAGTACATTAATTAAACTTCGACAAACCTGATTCGTGATGTATTAAATCAATCGAGCATAGCGATCTTTACCGGACACTTGTGTAGAATGATTGATTTTGCTTTCATAACTATACCAACCAATTGATACGTCATTGCATTTCCATCATTCCCCTTCATCCCTAACATACATACGCTATAAAATATTGTGTCTTAGCGCATTTTTCAGGCCCAAATAGGGCCCCGGTTTGAAACAGCCTGCATAGCTGCGATCGTGTGATTCACCGCCGTTCGCTTGAATTGGCGATAAACAGCACATGTAGATGCAAACCGGAACTGCTAAAATGATCTAAGACGCATTATTTGTTAACGTGTATATATATATATATATATATATATATATATAGGTACACACACACACATGATGGAATTAAACAATTGAGATATCACACCTAGGCAAAACAAAATACAGCTGTAATTACGGCAAAATGGAAGTGGGTCAGGATTCTACACAAGTGTCATATACTGCAATTGGAACTGATCCTTCAACGATTCCGTTTAGCAACGAGTGTCTTCACCGTTTCCGGTTTTCTGGTGTCTCTGTTGACCGTCAAGGGGATCAGGGTTTGAATCTACCTGGGACAGGTTCGAAACCGTTACCACATGTGAATAATGCCCCTGAATGTCGATGCTGAACAACGGTTGAACAGTTTGGAAGACACGAAGACATTTCTTGTAGATGGCCTATTCTGTAACATCTCAATCGTGTATTTGTCCTCTCAATGTACGGACCTTGGGATTGGCATACGACGTGGTAGGGCTACACCGTGACGATGTGGGTAGTGTATCATTATAGTGGGTCCTAAGTAATGAATGCAATGATAATTGGGCATGACTTTATAGTCCGTTTTTTTCTCATGATAATTGGTTGTAATGACGGGCTATGTCGGGGTAGCGGGCTGTGTTATGGTTGTAGGGTTTCTTGATTGTGTCAAGATAAGGACATTGTGTCACGGTGGCGAACATGCGTGAATTAATTGCGAGTCCGAAGTACACATATCTTGTAACATCGATAAGGACCGTGTTATCTTAATAATATCGTTACCTGTGATTATGCAGAGTGCAGACACGCACCCAAGCATATACGTAAAGACATTCGTATGTATACATGCACGCGCAACCCAGAACACACACACATACACACACACACACACACACACACACACACACACACACACACACACACACACACACACACACACACACACACACACACACACACACACACACGCAGATACGCACACGCTTGCATTCATACATGCACACAAACATATCATGAAACACATTATTCAACGCATTACATTTTTATATTAGTTATATTTTATTAGTATTGTTCTATTTACACTGCGATATATATATATATATACATATATATATATATATATATATGCAAGTATGTATATATATATATATATATATATATATATATGAACATAACGCAACATAATAAACGTAATTATGACATGGTGCTGCTGCAATGTATGTTATATCATATTTGCTGTACGTGTACACACATTTAACCCAAAACCTGATCGCGTATGTTGAAGTATTTCGATATTTATTATCGACTATGTACAATTACATAGTCGATAATATACAAATATAATTATACTTATAACATGTATTAGCACAGTCACGATATCTGGATAAGTTCAGGCTTTAATAATATCCTTCGTGTTAATTAAATATGGTGCTGAGAATGGCATCATTAATACGTGTTATGTTCAGAACAACATGCATTAGTCTGTTTGGCACGATTATAAAATATAATGACGTGATGCTCATAATATACGCCACCTGGTCGTTACGAATATAGAAATCACAATCTCCCAAACTGCGTCAAGAATGACATGGGCGAGGCGCGTGTTCTATAAGAAAACTCATATTTGATGGATTTTATCCGACCAATCGAACTAGTTTTCTCCTGTATCTTCGCCCGTCACCCACATGATTACAAATACAACATCATAACGTATGAGCTAGTCCCTGTACAATGTACAATTACGGGATGTCGACTGACGACATAGAACGCATCACTAGGACCGAAACATGTACAACGCAACTTAGCTCCGCAGTTGTGACTTCTGTACAAAATGTAGATAATATACGTCGGGAGAAACAATAGGTGCCTTTTGAAATAGTACAACTGCCAGGCTACAACAACATGATACATGTCGTATATTTGAAATATGACAGATGCATCAGTTAGATGGGACGTGAAATCACAGAAACATTATAAACATTGTGCTATATATATACATATATTTATATATACCTGTTTTTTTGACTGGCCGAGCCGACCGTCCTTCGTACAATACGCTAAACTAGATGGTTACACCAATCTCAATACCCCTGGCAGATCGCCTTGCGAAACGTTGAACCCAAATTCTGCCAAAAGTATTGTCGCCTACCACGCATCGGCTGTTTTCCTTACGGCCATCATTGACTCATGTTACGTGTTATATTGTTCGACAGCAAAACATTATGATTGTCCTGATATATACAACACCGTGAATTCATATGTCATATAAAAAACTCGGTTGTCAGATCTAAATTGTCTGTTCAGTTTGAATCCACGCTAATCCTGTCTCACACTGTTCCTGTCTGTCCACCCCTGTTGTGAGGCGTGTTTCTATATTTAATCATCTATGATAGACAGTCAGCACTATCCGCCATACTACCGATGTCCACTTTGTACATGTCGTCCGGCTTAAACACCTTGTTGATATCAACACACACCTATTCGTATTTATTTACAGTTTTATGATGATGAAGTACTAATGTCAGTAATAGGCACGTGTTTTGGGGTCGAGGTAATGACTGAGGCATAGTCCAAACCGTCCCTGTTCCTTCCTAACTGGTTCTGGTTGTTGTGGAGTCGTCTTCGGTAGTCTCGTTACCCCCAGATTGTGTCACTGTTGAATTATCCGTATTGGTACCTGGTGGAGCTGTGGTAGTCAAAGGTTCATCAGTATCAGAAGTGGTCTGATATGCTGCTTCTGTGTTAGTAGATTCCAATGTCGATGAAGTCGTTTGAGAGGTCTGTTCTGACGTTTCGGTTGCGGGGTCATTCATCTTCGTAGTTGAGTCTGCTGGAGGTTTCGTTGTCATCGAGGTTTCTGTAGAAGTCGTCATTGTGGATTTAGACGTTCCGGTATCTTCAGAAATCGTAGTTGATAAAGTCGTTGATGTTGTCATTGAAGACGCAGTTGGTGCCGAATCCGAGTCTGTGTTTCCACTGGTTGTAGCATCATCTTCAGTTGAATCTGGTGAAGTAGTAGGTGTCATAGTGTTTGTTTGATCATCTTTAGTCGCAGTTGTTGTGGTTGAAGCTGGTGTAGTAATAGGTGTCATAGTGTTTGTTTGATCATCTTTAGTCGCAGTTGTTGTGGTTGAAGCTGGTGTAGTAGTAGTTGTCATAGTGTTTGTTTGATCATCTTTAGTAGCAGTTGTTGTAGTTGAAGCTGGTGAAGTAGTAGGTGTCATAGTGTTTGTTTGATCATCTTTAGTCGCAGTTGTTGTAGTTGAAGCTGGTGTAGTAGTAGGTGTCATAGTGTTTGTTTGATCATCTTTTGTCGCAGTTGTTGTAGTTGAAGCTGGTGTAGTAGTAGGTGTCATAGTGTTTGTTTGATCATCTTTAGTCGCAGTTGATGTAGTTGAATCTGGTGAAGTAGTAGGTGTCATAGTGTTTGTTTGATCATCTTCAGTCGCAGTTGTTGTGATTGAAGCTGGTGTAGTAGTAGGTGTCATAGTGTTTGTTTGATCATCTTCAGTCGCAGTTGTTGTAGTTGAAGCTGGTGTAGTAGTAGTTGTAGTGGTAGTTGTCGTAGTGGTTGTTGGAGTCTCTATTGTTTCAGATTTGACCTCGATCTTCTCCGTATCCAGTTCGTTATCCTTGAAAAAGCCAGTCGTTTTATTTGCTGCCTCTTTGAGTTGTTTTTGCACGACCTTTCCAAGGTCAGCCAAGTCGACGGAGCCGCCATCAGCTTTCGCTTTCTCTTTCATTTTTTTTGTATCGAAAGAGAGTTCGCTCTCTACGTACACGCTGCCATTTCTAGAAAAAAATGCAAAGCAACAATTAGTTGGTCGCAGGTCCATCAGCAAGTCATAATTACTATGTTGAATTGAGTGTAAACAGCAACGTGGATGTTACGACGGATGTTGATATTGATGACGGCGGTGATGGTGATGGTGGTGTTGGTCGCAGTAGCAATGGCGGTAGAGGTGGTGATGATGATAGTTGTGGTGGTGGTGTTGGTGGTGATGATGGTGATAGTGGTAGTGGTGGTTTTGTTGTTATTATTGTTGTTGTTGTTGTTGGTGGTGGTTGTTGTAGTAGCGGCGGTGGTGGCTGTGTTGTTGTTGTTATTGTTGTTGTTTGTGGTGGTGGCGTGGGCGGTTTCGGTACTGATGGTGGTGGTTGCGGTGGTTGCATTGGTTGCGGTTGTTACGGTTGTAGCGGTGGTTGCGGTGGTTGCTGTGGTTGCGGTGGTTATTATTGCTATTGTTATTAAATGTGATGCTGTACTTACGTAAACCCCTTGACGTCGCATCCACTCATAATGTCGCTAAGCGCCTCCTTCATCTGGAGGAAACACACATTTATATCACTTGTGCAAAAATCATCAACGGATCTGCTGATACTTCTAAACTAACATAATTATCTTGTTGATTTTATAGCATTATAACTAAATATTACCCGTAGGTAAAAAACAATAATAATGATAAATTCTTATCTAGCTCGTTATCCAGTTTTTATGAACTGCTCAACTATCTTTACATTTCAACCCTTGGCAGATTTGTTCATTGAAACACTATCGCGGCTTCACAAGAAGGTATTCAGCCATAGTGTAATTATTAGGCGAAGTCTATTCGTCAACATAGTATCCTTCATTGTCTATACTCAGGTACCCGTTCATGTAATTGTATGACTTGGACGCGCGTGAAGAGAACAAAATTGAACAAACTTCGAAACAAAGCAAAATAATTATATCGATTGAGTGTTCGAACCCGTGTGTACAGGTCTTCATGTTACTGATGTCGACTCACCCCGTTGCAATAGTCGGAGGAAATGTTTTTGTATGTTTGTGATTCCGGGTCATTGAGATCATCCGACCACTTCATGCCCTTCAGGTGTAGTTTCAATGTGTACTTGACTGAAACAAGTTCACGCATACGCTCATTAGTAGAATTCAATATTCATTACTTTTGCAAATGTATTAAAGATTGATCTTTATAATACACCGGTATGTAACCACTATGAACACGGTAGCAAAGTAAAGTACCAAGAATAACAATACTTGTGAGGTATAGGTATGTGTTTATATTAAATGGCTACGGCTGTGTTAGTATTGCTGGTGATGTATCAGTGCATCACTGGTGGATGTCACAAGCGCATCTTTGTTGTCCAAATCAGGGCTATTACATCTAAGTTCGGTGAAAGTAGTTTTGGGTTATTGTTAACTACACATCGCTTTTGTAATAAGATGAAGAATGTCAATTTGTAAAAGGTGTAACACGTGTTGATAAGGAAACAGACGAAACGGATATATGTGGTGCATTTCTAATTAAAAATATAAGAAGCGTTGTGCGACATTTTACGAATAGTAGTTGTTAAATCAGCTACGACTGATCTATAACTAAGCACAATACACGGATGCTCTCGAGAAGACTGCTTGTGATTGGTTAGCACGACCCAGGGGATAACGTTGTCACATCAAAGAGCAAATTCAAAACATATCTATTTTTCAGCATTGTTGAAGAATGATTATTGAAACATGCGATTAGATACAATATACTTATCATAACAATTAATATAAAATAATATGACGATGGTGTTGGTGATGACGATGATGATCGTGGTAGTGTTGGTGATGACGATGATGATGGAAATGCCTACCTGTTTTAGGTATGACCTGAATAGAGGCAACGGCGCCCGTCAAGAACTTAACGTCGCTGTTCTCAATCTCGTGTTTGATGTAGGCGTAGATGTTCTGAGGTTGAGGTAGTTTGTCTTTCTTCTTCACCAAATCCGTCAAGTCGTTCCAGTCGAACTCCAAGGACGAAAGGACCACAACGCTTCCATTACTGTCGAAAGAAACCAAAAATTATACAACTCGTCTAATGTAATATTTTATGATGTGAACGTATATTGAAAATTATAATCCGCTGACCGACTTGTTATTACACAAACTGGTAACGACAGATCAAGGCAATTACTGGCTTTGTTTACAACTGCATTTGTCGGCAGGAAATATAGAACAACAAATTTACCCGTTTAAGACATGCATTTGTCAGAAAATAATAAAAACATTTTAAAAACAAATGCAATGTGATAAATTTCAGTGTGAATATAATTGTATTTAGAAATATATTTCAGTGTGTACTCGATCTAATAATTTTCACATACTAATAATTGTTTCTTTATTTGCAAACGCAGATGCATATCAACCAACATAATCGAGAAATCGAAGGACTGTTTCACATTTAATAGAATAGCATTGCATATCTGAAACATAGTAAGCCCAGTAAAGCGATGGTGTTTGTCCGTTATCGAGAATAATCAGTTATTGTAATAATTAGTAGAACATCCGTTGAATCAGTTGTTTTTTTGTGGAAAGAAGGCAAACGCGGCGAAAATCAAAGAATGTGTTTCTGTTAAAACAGTCGGCCTGCGCAATACTGCCGTTGCAACGTGTACAGTTTACAACTGGAACGGTACTGGCGGTCAATATACCCACTATTTTGTATTAAGAATGTTATACTACGACAATGAGAAACAGACAGCTTCGGTTAACGTTAGCGTAACTGAAACCCTCACCTCAATTGATCAACCGTACATTTGAGGAGTGTGCCCCCGAAAACGTCAACCATCTGAAAGGACATATCAGTAACTAACATTGTGCATGTACGTATATATGCGTGTGGGTGTATGTTTGTATAATATATGTGTGTGTGTGTGTGTGTGTGTGTGTGTGTGTGTGCGCGCGCGCGCGCGTGCGTATGTGTGCTTGTGTGTATGTGTGTGGGGGTGTTGTGCGCACGTGTGTGTGTGCGTATGTGTGTGTGTGTGTGTGTGTATGTGTGTGTGTGTGTGTGTGTGTGTGTGTGTGTGTGTGTGCGTGCTTGTGCGTCTGTGTTTGTGTGTATGCGTATCTTTGTATGTGTGTATGTGTATGTGTACAGTGCACGCACGCATGTGTGCTTGAATGCACTCGTACATGCTGACATGCATGTTTGTTTGTCTATCGTAAGTTAACATTATTGTATATGTTTTTATGGCAATGTTTTACTGGTCGACAATCAAAATGCATTTTAATGCAAAGAATACCATCTATGTGTTCATTTGTATGACTACTACAGTATAAGTGTACGTACATAATTTTCTCTCTGTGTCGATCAAATAGCGGAATAAGAGAATATAAACTTACGGCACCACAGTAGTCCTTCTGCATTTTCTTGAATTCGTCACTGTCGGCTTTGTTCATTGTTTCGAGAAACGCCTCATTGGGTAGTTTCACCTTTACCTCATAATTCACTGCAGACATACAGTTAAATTGTCATAGTGTTCATACTGTTTGCTTATAATTAATGGCGTATGTGATTATTTATTTTGTTTGGATGACACACTATCAATATTGCATTTACGCTGTGAGGACCTGGTCAAGAAACCATCTGGAAATATGAAGAGATTAACAAAAATAGAATTAGACACAGAAGAATGTTGAAGAAAGAAAAGTCGATGACAAGTTAAGATGGACATATTGTGATAAGATATATATCGGCATGACAGGGGTAAACAGCCTAGAATGAGAGAGACTGAAGGAGAATAATATACATGTAGATGGAGACGAATCACCCCTCCCACACGACACCTAGGGGAACATATGCGGATCCAGGGGGGTCTGGGAAGCACGTGGAATTTGGAGCTTCACTGGGAGTGCAATTGGAGATCGGCCCCTGGGGAATACGTAGCACATTACCGAGGTATTGGCTCTAACAAAACTCATGTATTGTTATAATATAGAAATATTGTTATATATACATATGTAATTTATGAAAACAAGGTTCACTCACCTGGATAAGTGTCGTCACTTTTCACTGAAACAAAAAGCAAAAAAGTTATTATTTTTCGCTTTTGTAGTTAAGAAACGTAATTTTGATTTCGTTATAGTTGCTTCGTTGCTATTATTCTCGTTTGCACGCACAATCAATGCATTACAATGCAAACACAATATAAGCACACGTTGTACTTTAAAGGCCTATATATTATACAGTTGAAGTGCTAGTTTTCCTGATTTAACTAGTAATGTCAATAACATAGCTTTCCTCAATGTTAACTAGTTGCTGGGTAACATCCCGTGGTGTTCTCAGAATCTATCTCCTCCTTTGATGACCTGTTGCTTCTACTCATGGTTCACATACATCCATATATATATCCAATATATATCCAATGTTTGATGTTTTCCTTCCAAGTCTCTCCGAGTTTGCCTCTATTTATGTTACATTTCAATATTTTGCCTGAGTGTAGATTGTTATATGGCCACGCCATGTCAGTCTGTGTCTTTCTCCATCATACATGATAACTTCATATCGCCCGATAAGTTGTCTGATTATATTGCAGAATCCCTCATTGGTGATATTGTCCGTGTGTTGGGAATCTTGGGATACGTTACAGACTCGTGTCATCTCCGTCGCTTGTGTTCTGTGGTTCATGTCTCGCAAGTAAAGGTAAATCTAGAAATATAACCACAGCGTTCAGATGTCGTATTCTGGTTGTCGTGCTCCATAATAGTGTGAGTCGTACCAGCGAGGCAACGCTTAGTAACACGTATTGTCTTGATCCCTTATCCGACAGCGTTGCACCGATATATTTGAAATACGTAACATTGCCAGCAGAATCCTACTTATTGTTATTCTATGTGTATATCAATCAATGTAGCAACAGCGCGATATAATTGTACGCGATAACCGTGGCTACATGAAGTTGTTCCTTTGCGACTAAATAGTACACGAAATGACAATGTTACATAAAAAAAACAATAATTCCTCATGTACCGAATTCTGAACGAGCTTCCGACTTCATTACATATTTAGAATTGCACACATGTATCAGCAAAATATAATCCGACATTATGTTACTTTGAAATACAATCTGCAATATCAATGCAGTGTTATACTCACAAAAGAGCCAGAGAGCGACGCCGCCTAGCGCTAATGCCAGGAGTACAATGACAGCGATGATACCGATGATGAGTCGGAACTTGTTCTTGCTTACCCAGTGACCACTGCGGTCACTGTATCCACTTCCGCTCCCGTAGGACGACCTAAGGCACATACGGGGTCATGTTCTAGTTAGACTTCCTGCTTGGTTACGAAGAAAAGTATAATGTATTTTTGAGAAATAATGTTTTACAAAATTCACATGCTGTGATATAAGTGCATATGAGTAAGCAGATTTTCATATGTGATTGTAGAAGATGTTGACTGTAAAATGATGGATTTCTAGATGATTTGAATAAGCGGAAGGACATTTGGCAGCAGTTTGCCTGTGTGACCTGTTTGTGGAGTAATGCTTGCCGGCATTTGTAAATATTGACGGGTGTCACACATACAGGCATTTTACGAGAGTTAGAAGTAAGTATTGTTTGTTAAAAACTATCAGCATGTCAATGAGATGATGGTAACAGCAGATGAGAAGTTCAATACATTATATAGGTCACGTTTTCTTATAATCTGACAAAACGTTAACATGGTCGCCTATGGGAAAACCAACACTGTGTTGACCCCATACGCATGTTTAATAAGCTGTTGTTGGTACGTGAAATTTGTTCTCATCGGGATAATTTCACGACTTCCCTTCACTGTCACATTCAAAGTGTAATCATTAACAATCGGTAACGACGCGTGTTGCCATAACATATCACCTTATTGTGTGTGTGTGTGTGTGTGTGTGTGTGTGTGTGTGTGTGTGTGTGTGTGTTTGTGTATGTGTTTGGTGTGTGTATTTGTGCGTGTGTGTGTGTGTGTGTGTGTGTGTGTGTGTGTGTGTGTGTGTGTGTGTGTGTGTGTGTGTGTGTCTGTGTCTGTGCATGTGCATGTGCATGTGCGTGTCGGTGCTCATGTACGTGTACAGGTACGTGAGCTTGGGCGTGGACGTGCGAATGTGTAGGTGTGTGCATGCGTGCTTGCACGCTTGCACGTGTATGCATGCGTATGTGCGTATAATTGAGAGTTAGTGTGTGTGTGTGTGTGTGTGTGTGTGTGTGTGTGTGTGTGTGTGTGTGTGTGTGTGTGTGTGTGTGTGTGTGTGTGTGAGGTCTTTTCTCTCTCTCTCTCTCTCTCTCTCTCTCTCTCTCTCTCTCTCTCTCTCTCTCTCTCTCTCTGTGTGTGTGTGTGTGTGTGTGTGTGTGTGTGTGTTTGTATGCCTTGATCTTTGAAATAATGGCTACTTCCTGGTGAGGTGTTTCCTAATACGTCGGTGGTGCCACTGCTGAGACCAACTGCGTGTTAAATCGACCATAGGAATTACTCTTGCAACAGTTGTTGTGCAGCAGAGCAAGTTATGGTTCTTGTGTCACGAGAACATTCCTGACATAGTTTAGGTGTGTGTGTGTGTGTGTGTACGCGCACGCGCGTATGTGTATATGTGTGTGCGTGCGTGCGCGCGTGCGCGCGTGAGAGTGCGTGTATGTTTGTGTTTGTGTGTGTTTGTGTGTGTGTGAGTATGTGTGTGTGTATGTGTGTGTGTGTGTGTTTTTTGTGTGTGTGTATGTGTTTGTATGTGTGTCTGTGTGTGTGTGCGCGCGCGCGCGCGTGAAAGTGCATGTGTGTGCATACGTATGTGGGTGTGTATGCTTGCGTGCGTGTGTATGTATATGTTTGTGCCCGCATGCAAATGTTCGTGCGTGCGTACATGGATCAGGTATGCGTTGTGCGCGCTTGCGGGCTTGGGTTTATTTGCGAGTAAACTACACAATATTACACCACTGTACACCACTACTGTCCCCGTTTGTTCTCACCCGCTGGATCCAGACACGAGGCTCCGTCTGGCGTCCTGGCGATGGACGTAGGGACCTCGGTGGGCTTGCAGTGGTTGGGAGTAGCTGTCTCGATAGGAGGGAAATCCAGCTCGGGGAATCATCTGAACCGGGCAGAACGTCAAATATACATTATTGGAACATGTTAATATGTATATTGCTGTAAAAACAGGACGATCCCGTTGTTGCTGCAATAATGCTTGAACTGTACGTGGAAAAGTTTCATGATATTAATTATTATCTGAACGGATGTTATAGAGATGCGGATTGGAGGTAGATATGTGAGACGGTGAAAGGAAATCGGATCATTATATATTATTACTGAACTTAAAAGTTAATTTGACCCATCCATGAAAACAAAGAAGAATATTCACGAGTACGATCTCAACCGAGCATGTTGAATTGGGTTGGTGGTTTAACTGCGGATATGTCGCTATAAACGAAATCTGATGTCTTAGGATGCACCATTTTGGATTTGGCGGAGAGCGTTCAACTTCCGGTTGGAATTGCGACGCATATATTTTTTACCATGCCACAACGATGGCGCCAAGGGTGTCTGCTGTCGACATATATGTTAGCCCACTACAATTCACGGTGCGATTGTTATCTTTATCTTTGCGCACAACGCACTTATTGGCAAACATTTTATGTTAGTATATTGATTGATATCATCTTGGTTTATTCTTCCATTTGGCCGAAAAACTGCGATGTAGACATTGTATAATATATATATTTAGTGTGCGTAGTGGACATCATTTTGCTGCAATTTAAAGGTATGGCAAATACATTCCACAAATTGCTAATTTCCTTACTTCACAAAAGGTGGGCTTTTTACTCTTATTCAGAAAATTATGAACTGTATACACCGGGACTGACGGGTCATCGAGATGTATTTGACACGAAGCAGTGGTTAATTAGGGGTATGTGTAAATGTCGTATGCAATCGTGATATTCCTGGTAGGATGTCACTCTAGTTTAAATTCCGCGATGCCAATCAAATTAAGGCATCGACCCATGCAGATCCCCGGGGTACAGTTTGAAGTCGCTACCTTATCGTCCCATTGCATCGGTAGCTTCACCGTGACAGATGTTGCAAACAGTATCGACTATTGACATTAGCAATGCCAGGTAAATGTATACGCTACAGTAAACATATACAATCAGTGCTAACTGAATAGGACCAGTAGGGCTCATTCACGTGTAGCGAGTCAGTAAACCTACCTCTGCCTGAACGGGCTACGAAGGTCACTACACCACTCAGACCGGCAATGCAACGAGGTCACGCTTCGGTGAACGTATGGCTCTACGACTCTTGTTTGACGTTATACGTGTGCGTTTGTTGCAGTTACATATGAGTGCCCCAAGGCTTATCTGAACGGCGAGCACGAAAGACTTTGCATTGAAGCTTTCTGGTTTGCACAGCAATAAAATTTAAGTGGGGGTAGATTACATGATCCGCATTTTTGTCTTCAGATTCCATATCTGTAACACATACCAGGTGTAGCTACTTCTGTAATTTATTCGGTGTTTCTATACCAACAGATGTCGAATTTAAGATCGTTAAGCGAAATTTGTATAAAAGTATGTCATACTAATGATTGTTACAATTACGAAACATCGAGACAGTACATTGAAAAGGGGTGTTTAAATTGCAATTCTGTCTACCCAAAATGTGGTGTGGGTCTTACCAACTACAATACGTATTGAACTCTTTTCTGTCATGCCACGGTTTCATCCTCAATAAACAAAATGGCTTTCAAATTATGGAATTGTTGTCTAGCTTAAAATTTCCAATCATTACTGATAAAGGATATTTAATCAAATTGTTGTTATAATGGTTTATGTCACACAAAAAGTCACCAAACAGTGTGAATACGATAAACGATTCCATTACTGCACATTCAACGTGTTTTACGAGAAATAAGTAACCTAAACACTAATTTGCTTGGAACTGACTCAGATCTCGTAGGTAATGCCAAGCACACATACATGCACAAGCACGCACGCGCACGCACGCACGTACGCACGCATACACACACACACTGACACAGGCAGACACACAAACACACACGCACGCACTCACACACACATACACACACAAGCACGCGAACACACACTCACACACCAAAACTATGTGAGGAATGTTATCGTGACACAAGAACCATAACTTGCTCTTGCACTGCAACTGTTGCAATAGTAATTCCTATGGTCGATTTAACACGCAGTTGGTCTCAGAAGTGACACCATCGACGTATTAGGAATTACCTCACTAGGAAGTAGCCACTAGTGAAAGATCAAGGCAAGATTTGCATAAACGATATGACTATTTCCATAGCAAGACCTGGCCATATTAATTACGTTTCAGGTTCGTCCAAGTAAGGCTTGGTAATATTAACATTGGTTTCAAATTTTCCAATAACTAACATTTTAATGATGCACATATTTGCCACGTGGAATGGTGTTCATACTTGTTTTAATTTCAACATTATTTTAGTTGATTCAAGATGTTAGATAACAATTTTATAGAAGTTGGTGTATATAAAGTATATGGAGGAATAAGTACAGATGATTTTATAGAAATTTGTGTATATAAAGTGTATGGAGGAATAAGTACAGATGGTTTTATAGAAATTTGTGTATATAAAGTGTATGGAGGAATAAGTACAGATGATTTTATAGAAATTTGTGTATATAAAGTGTATGGAGGAATAAGTACAGATGGTTTCGTGACACTTCCTGTTTAGTTCGTCGTACATATGTCTGTTATCATTACAAGGATACCAAGATAGGTATTTAATCAACACTTGTGATTCGAAGGGGAACGTCTAGTTGTGCTAAGTGAAATGGTGACCTAACGAGTGACCGGGGTTTGATGATGGAATCAAACCCCGTTTCAAAATATGGACAACTATGTCCACACACTTTGATCGTGTCTTTTGGAAAAAAGTTACAGTAACACATACGCTCCTTCTACCTGGTGTGGAGACAAAGTAGTTTACTTACAGACGAAATGGTGTTGATGTATACATAAATGCGGGCGCTCAGTTAGTTGATGCACAGCATTACTATTAGTACTAAAACGTTTTGATTCGAAACAAACGGGTAAGTGTACTCACCCCGCCAGTGGGTGGCCATTGGGTAGAATCCTTTGGGGAGTCCGCCCAGTTTCTCTGACCATTCCTCTTGGCATAGGGATCTTCCTTAGGCCTTTGCGGATCCCTCCTCGATCTCGCATAGGGATCTTCTCGTCTGGGGTCGCCCTGCCTACGAGCATACGGATCCTCCCTGGGTGGCTTTGGTCGTTCATACGATTTGTATCCATGATCCGCATTATGGCGATCGCCGTTCCTCCTGGCGTAGGGATCTTCCTCTCTTGGGAAGTCCTGTCGCCTGGCGTACGGATCGTCTCTGGGCGGTAGCAGGCGACTTTGGTTCGACCTGTAGTCGGAGTCTGGGTTTGCTCCTAGCTTCGGCATGGACCTCACCGCCGTGGCTATGCCTACGAGGTCCGCCGTTATCCCGCGGTTCACATTCGGGTAGCCTGAGTACGGCCTTCCGACATCGCGTGGAGGGGCACTGCGTTGGTTTGTGTCCCACCCGCCGCGGTACATAGAACGCCGTTGATCCATCGCCTTCTCTTACGGTCACTGCTCGCGCGTTTCTTTCCTCCCGTTGATCTGTTGAAGTTATCACAATCGGAATTCTGATCGGACTGTAGTTAGTCTTTCGTGTACAAAGATCTGCGAAAAGTCCACACACGTCTGGAGATAATATCGTACGTGGTTCTGACTTCGGCGGGTCTTGTCGAGTCACGTTGCAATTAGGTGGATGGTGAACCCTCGATGTTTGACGTCCGACTGGCGAAGTTGCGGTACACTGGCGCTTCCTCAATGTGTCGGTGTGTGCGTCAGGACACGCATGTATGACCACGAGTAACCTCGCTGAACTTCCTTTTCCAAGCCGACGTCACAGTATGTCCTTATCGTATCGGTAAGTTCACCGCG
>CM034544.1:8658162-8660662 GCA_020002185.1 Paraescarpia echinospica | reverse complement strand
TTTTGCACCGTTATCCAGGGGTGAATAACTCCGTACACGGGGTGGTTGGGTATGAGGCCATTACATTCACAATTAATCACAATACTTAATTGTCCCTTGGGAGGGAAATTCATTTGGAGTGTAGCAGCATATTAAAACAAATCAAAACAAATGTACATGCAATATAAAAAATTTAAAATAAATATAAATAATAATAAAAGTCATATCGGTTAAATAAATAATAAAATAAGTTAAAATGAGTTAAATAATATTAAATCAGTTAAATTTGTAACAAAAGTTTAAAAAAAGTTAAATAATTTCACAAATCTCAAATCATCTCAGGCTCACTCAGTGTCAGACTGGCAGAGATGGAGGGGAACGAAGGTCAGTTACTCATCATTAGTGACGAGGGATCAAATGAGTTTCGAGAGCGATTCAATTTATAGTGAGGGAGTTGAAAGCGGCGGCCAGAAGGAAGTAGTTTACAACATGGAAACAGGGGATGTTCGGGGTCTGAGGAGACATTCTTTCCCTTTCTCTCTGCCCGTTGCCTGTGTAGATCATCCAGACTGGTCTGTTTTTTCCCACCACCTGATCATTACTTGATCATTCGTAGGGATGGCCTTCAGAAAAGTCCAGCAGCGTGTCGCTGCCCATTGTAATAATACACCCGGGGATTGCCCGGTTGCCCTTCGTGTAATATTGACACGTCTTTTCGTGAATAACCTTTATTTGTAAACATTGATGCAATAAATGCTGCGCCAAGTACTGACATTATTAGTACTATTGTGAACAGAGTCGCGCGGAATGCATTCGTTAATTATGTGTTCCTTGAAACAGCGTCAAACTCTCAATGGAGCGGCGGTCGTTCGAATATGCCAACTGTCCTCAACGTCTCTGAAATTTGCTCCATTATCACGTTCATTTCTGTTGTTTAGTTCAGTACCTGGAGTGGCCCATGACGGTTTATATTAAAGTTACAGTATACGCAGCATTTACCTGTGTACAAGTGCTTCCAACACAATGACCATTCAGTTCACGCACGAATTAGCAGGTAGGAAGGTCTAAGCGGTGAGGCCCGACCAGAACTAAATCTTACATTCAGCACGGCGCTAAACAAACTCACACAATAACGTGTGGTGAATAAGCCGTAGACAGGACAGACACAAGCAAAGGGTTAACCAAGTGAACTGTAAGAGGGGGACGCTTAATTGTGGTCGAGAAAACCCACTGTTATAAGACGTGCCATTGGCAAATCATATCTATCATCGGCATATTTTATGCCAGATTTATTCGTGTCAAATCGATATGTTTCATTGGCGGCTCTGAGCAATAGTTGTCACGTATGTACTCACGCCATTTGTTTTATTCTTGCTACTACTTGATTGTTTCGTGTTCAGTTTGAATAACATTACACAAAACATGTATTTGTCGTCATATTTAAAACTGTTTGTCGTCAAAACTTCCAAAGATAACACAGCTCGAATAAACACGAGATCTTATCGTGTGTCGATACTTTTTGCCACAATTGTCGCGGTGAACTTACCGATACGATAAGGACATACTGTGACGTCGGCTTGGAAAAGGAAGTTCAGCGAGGTTACTCGTGGTCATACATGGACTTTTCTGAAGGCCATCCCTACGAATGATCAAGTAATGATCAGGTGGTGGGAAAAAACAGACCAGTCTGGATGATCTACACAGGCAACGGGCAGAGAGAAAGGGAAAGAATGTCTCCTCAGACCCCGAACATCCCCTGTTTCCATGTTGTAAACTACTTCCTTCTGGCCGCCGCTTTCAACTCCCTCACTATAAATTGAATCGCTCTCGAAACTCATTTGATCCCTCGTCACTAATGATGAGTAACTGACCTTCGTTCCCCTCCATCTCTGCCAGTCTGACACTGAGTGAGCCTGAGATGATTTAGAGATTTGTGAAATTATTTAACTTTTTTTAAACTTTTGTTACAAATTTAACTGATTTAATATTATTTAACTCATTTTAACTTATTTTATTATTTATTTAACCGATATGACTTTTATTATTATTTATATTTATTTTAATTTTTTTATATTGCATGTACATTTGTTTTGATTTGTTTTAATATGCTGCTACACTCCAAATGAATTTCCCTCCCAAGGGACAATTAAGTATTGTGATTAATTGTGAATGTAATGGCCTCATACCCAACCACCCCGTGTACGGAGTTATTCACCCCTGGATAACGGTGCAAAATAGCGTTAATATCGGTCAGGAAATGCGGCCGTCTGTTGGTAACAACAAACAGACAGACAGACAGACAGACAGACAGACAGACAGACAGACAGACAGACAGACAGACAGACAGACAGACATACAGACAGACAGACAGACAGACAGACAGACAGACAGACAGACAGACAGACAGACAGACAGACAGACATACAAGCAGACAGACAGACAGACAGGCAGACAGACAGGCAGACAGACAGACACACAGACAGACACACAGACAGACAAACAGACATACAGACAGACAAAC
>CM034544.1:8555662-8653162 GCA_020002185.1 Paraescarpia echinospica | reverse complement strand
CCCAAACCGCTGTCTTTGCCAGGCGGAGCTGGTGCAGACGTTGGGTATTAACTCAGTGAGCTAAAGAAGAACGTCGACACGCATATCACATATTGTTCGTTTCAAAATACCGGTTCTACTGCAGTGTGTCAAGTGTAACTGGTGGTCACGCATACGTGTTTTATAGGCATACTGCACGCATTCTCCAGTTCAGGTGTTCCAATTACCAATCACACCAAGGCGGCCTGACAAAGACATCCCAGTCAACGCCGTCACTTGATATATCGGGTGTGAAGGTTTGGCGTGCAGTGCACAATCGTATCTTAGAAAAAGAGTCATGCGTGAAGAAGTCGGACAATGGCATCACGCTGGTGCAAACGACGCAAAGGCAACAGTTGCTCTGTCTAGTTGCCGACATGTAAGATAAAATCTTTTTATTTACGTGTTTTATACACTTATGTAGAAACGGTTGGGCTCTCGAAAGCCAAAAGGCTTCCTTGTCCACCTGCCATTTAGAGTTAGTTCTCTGGGTGGCAATCTTGTTAAATCTTGTTAAAAACGAGTTTATGTCTCTGGTGACGCAATGATTTGTCTGAAGCAAATTTGTCGTATGTCACGATGATTACTTTACGTCAACACAATGGCAACTTCCTGTTAACAGATTGTCGAAACGCATGTCGCATGTCACAACTTCGCAACACGTAGGTAAAATGTACACATTAAACATAATGTGGATATTTATACAAACACGCACACGCGCATGCACGCACACGCACTCACAGTTACATACACACACCATACACACGCACACACACGCTCGCACGCACGCACGCACACTCACACACACGCACTCACACACACACACACACACACACACACACACACACACACACACACACACACACACACGAAATACCGTTGAAATGATACGTAGAAGGGTAAAGCATTATTACGATCGAAGGCAAGAAGAACCCCTCAGCCTAAATACTGGACAAAAAGTTAAGCCACGCAATTAGTGGCGCCACACGGCGGCTAGCTAGGAGAACACGCAGCGACGATAAAGTTTCAATACTGTTGTACCCGGGTTTCACGAAAACAGGGCTAATGCCATTATATATGTGCGTTTATGTGTGTACATATGTTCAAAAACATACGAATTTTTTTGAAAATAATTATACTTATTGTGTACACCATCAGACAATCTCCAAAACGGGCACTTATATATATATATATTATTGTCAAAATATATTGGGCGCAGATATATGCCTGCTGCATGTTGCTGTCGTGAGCTTGTGAGTCCTCGAGAGCACGTGTGAGAATTTCGGTAATTTCGTGTTTTTCCATCTTGATGTGGTGAAGTCGCTATTATTGTTCTTCAAGGTGGCATAAAGGAAAATGTTAATAAAATAATTCCATACACAATATGTCAATTTGCATAAACCGGCAGGACAGACACATGCGTCGTCAGGAATTTCTTCGCAGAGGCGATGATGTAGTCTGCGTCGGACTTTTTTTGTGCACAGAAAGAAAGAATAAACGAAAGAAATAATTGAAATATTCTATATCCGAAATCGTAAAAGATACTTGTCCGATTGAAACAACGGCCCCGCTGTCGATACCGATTTGACTGTAAGAACGAGCAGACATAAATATGTCCCCGACTTCAGCTTACTACAAGAGTTTTAAATAACGAGACACTGGTATATGTGTATATAAGAACAACATTTATGTACATTGATGCAAGATGCAAATTGTCTAAAATTAATTGTAGTTGTAACGGATTGCCGTCCGTTTGAAATAGTTGCACTGCTTGTTCACATCCTCATAACACCTATAGGACTCAGAGTGCACACAAATTATCCAGACTATTCTTCATCACAAAACCCTAAGTAGTGTACGTACGCAACACACACACGTTCCTACTCACTATTCCTTTGCTAATGGCTACATATAGGTGAACATTAATTTATTTTCTACTAAAGCGACTATTTGTGTGTAGGTGTATGAGTAGCCGTAGGATGGATGCGTTGAGCAAGTGAATTCTTCGATTTATTTCATCAGTTAGTAAATATGATGAACGTCAACAGTGAATTACAAGACAACCAATTATATGTACATTTGGCATCTTTAGGAAAGCGAAAAACCTACTCCGGACATATATCTCTAGAATTTGAACAATTCGGTGCGCTACACCAAGCGGTGCTGTCGCGTGATCGTGTAGTTCTCCTAGTTCGCCGTCGGAGGCCGCTGCTGCATTCCGACTTCACTAAACAGAGACATGGTTCCTCTTGCTGGCTGTTCTTTTTATTACACTTACATGATCATACCGTAAAAAGCGTAATAACGTAACTTGGATGTAGGCCCCCTAGTCTAATGTTGTGGATTGATTGAGTCATTTATTAATACTCTTGAAGGGACATGTCTATGTTGTGTTTTGATTTGTAGTGACTGCTAAGACGTCGATCTTTTATACATGATAATGACGTACGAAAGAAGAAGTAACCTGCAAGAGTACTGCCCACTAACCTTCAAGGTATACTGCAAACTAACATGCAAGATATACTGCCCACTAACCTTTAAGGTGTATTGCCCATTAACATGCAAGGTATACTGCCAACCAGGGATGGGTTCAAGTACTCGAGAACTTGTGTACTTAAGTACAGCAAGTACTGTACTTGGACTTGTACTTGTACTTGCCATTTTGCTGAGTGCAGTACTTGGACTTGGACTTGTACTTGACCACCAAAGTACTTGGACTTGGGAAGTACTTTTTACAAGTACTTTTTTACGTTTTTGTTAAGTAGTTGGGTCTATCAGAAGGATTGAAAAGAAATGGCTACAGTAAAAATTACTGTATATTTATTCTTATTTTGTACAATGCTTCATATAACATGAAACATAATTGATGGTACTTGTGATGGTGGTTGATTGGTTTATAAGTATAAAGGGGATGATAAGCACAGGCACTTACATGCATGTCAGCTGAGTGCCTGAGAGTTGAAGCAATGAGTCAATTACATGGGATAAACTAACACTTTCTGATGCCTTGATCAGTTGTAGTGGCTTCAGATGTTCAGAAACCACCAGTTCACTTGTATTGTCGACTTTTGTGGTAAACATAATTGACTTGGCTTAAGATAATGACTGAATAATAGTCAGTTGCAAATTGCAATCTGTTCAGAACCTCAGAACCTGGCACCGCAGACAAGCAAGCATATTGTCAGTCATATCTACAAGACTGCAGAATACAGAGTCTTGCTACAGACTTGGCGAACAAATCAGCAGCATTTGATCACTTTGTTTTTCCAACCAACGTACAAGGCAACTACAAAGCCCAGTGTAAACACTGCGACATGAAGATTTCCTCCAGCTCTGGGGTAATAACAAACTTGTTGAAACACATGAAGGTAAGGTTATATAAAAATTATTGCAAATATGCACTACTATATATGTATGTTTGTACTACACCAGTATGCTATATATTAAGAATATGGTCGATCATCGCCGAGAAATGTTCTGAAGTACTTGTAGGAGTTGTAGTTTAACGGTATTATAGGGCTGGTATTACACAATAATGTCACAGAAAAAAAAATTCACAGAAAAAATTCACAGGGAAGAAAAAGACACTTTAAATATCAATAAATATCAAACAATATGTAATCCTCGTACAAACAACATATGTAAAGGATGGAACAACAAATTTGACAAATTATATATATATATATATATGTATGTATAATATACATACATTGTATATATATATATTACATATATATATATATATATGTATGTATAATATACTTACATTGTATATATATTATGTATATATATATATTTTACATAATATAATAATTATATATATATATATACATAATGTTATAAAATATATAAATGAAATTTTAAATTTTACAAAGGGCAAATCCTACTAACCACATGTAACTAAATATCTGTACAGCTGACCTATTTAATTAGGGAAATGTGGGCTGAAAGGTAGGCTTGAGTAAATAAGGGTTCTATTCAAGTGACAGAGGCTTCCCATCCAACACAAAGGGAATTAGCAGGCAGGTGTCCTTAATTGGCATTATGTGTAAATAAATGTGTCCACTGAGAAAGGCAGTGAGATGAGGTCTGACTGATCTGAATTTTGACTTAATGTTTGTTGGCAGAAACTTAGCACTTGGCAGAAGAAAAAGCATAGTGAGTTTAGTTGCAGTTATTTCAGTGACATTTGTAGTGTGGTTAAAGTCAGGCCTGGGGTCAATCACTTCGCAATATAATATATTACTGTTACTTAGTTTCCTTCCTATCACTGTTACTACTTCATACTGAATGGAACATACTGCATATTTTTAATTTAACATTTCAGTACTATATAGGATTGAAAGACAAAAGCCGTCTTACTGCCACTTAATTGGGTTGAGTATAATCAATGTAATTAAACCATAATGCTCTACTGCTGTTTGGTGGATAGTTAATTATTAGCTCAACTACAAATACATCAGGATGTTTTTCACGCCTTCACGTAGGCTAACTGATGAAAAGTTTGAACGAATCATGTTTGTGCGTTGCAACAAGAAATGACTGTTGAGAGCTGAACATCTCAAGAGTTGACGCGAAATGCCCGCGTTTTATGTGTTGACGACTTGACTTAAATAAATAATGAATAAATGCATAGTACTGCTGCTTTTGTGTTTTCATCGCTTTGACTTTCACCATTATGAAACATAAACGTAGCGTTCAATGTACTTGACTGTACTTGACTAAAATGTTCAAAGTACTTGGTACTTGTACTTGAGTTTTTCACAAGTACTTGTACTTGCCTATATTTTTTAGGTGAGTACTTGCACTTGTACTTGGACTTGGCAAATTGAAAGTAGTTGTACTTGTATTCAAGTAAGTTGTGCATGTACTTGTCCCATCCCTGCTGCCCCTAACATGCAAGGTATACTGCCCACTTACCTGCAAGGTGTACTGCCCACTAACCTGCAAGGTGTACTGCCCACTAACCTGTAAGGTGTACTGCCTACTAACATGCAAGGTGTATTGCCCCCTAACCTGCAAGGTGTACTGCCAATTAACATGCAATATATACTAGCCACTAACCTGCAAGGTATACTGCCCACTAACCTTCAAGACATGCAAGGTATACTGTCCACTAACCTTCAAGGTGTATTGCCCACTAACATGCAAGATATACTGTCCACTAACATGCAAGGTATTCTGCCCACTTACCTGCAAGATGTACTGCCCACTAACCTGTAAGGTGTACTGCCCACTAACCTGCAAGTTGTACTGCCCACTAACCTGTAAGGTGTACTGCCCACTAACGTGCAAGGTGTACTGCCCACTAACCTGCAAGGTGTACTGCCCACTAACATGCAAGGTATACTGCCCACTAACCTGCAAGGTGTACTACCCACTAACCTGCAAGGTGTATTGCCCACTAATCTGCAAGGTGTACTGCCCACTAACCTGCAAGGTGTACTGCCCACTAACCTGTAAGGTGTACTGCCCAGTAACGTGCAAGGTGTACTGCCCACTAACCTGCAAGGTGTACTGCACACTAACATGCAAGGTATACTGCCCATTAACCTGCAAGGAGTACTGCCCACTAATCTGCAAGGTGTATTGCCCACTAATCTGCAAGGTGTACTGCCCACTAACCTGTAAGGTGTACTACCCCCTAACCTGCAAGGTGTACTGCCCAATAACATGCAAGGTGTACTGCCCCCTAACCTGCAAAGTGTACTAACCAATAACATGCAATGTATACTGCCCACTAACTTGCAAGGTGTACTGCCCACTAACCTGCAAGGTGTTCTGCCCACTAACCTGCAAGGTGTACTACCCACTAACATGCAAGGTGTACTGCCCACTAACCTGTAAGGTGTATTGGTCACTAAATTGCAAGGTGTACTGCCCACTAACCTGTAAGGTGTACTGCCCCCTAACCTGCAAGGTGTACTGCCCACTAACCTGCAAGGTGTACTGCCCACTAACCTGTAAGGTGTACTGCCTACTAACATGCAAGGTGTATTGCCCCCTAACCTGCAAGGTGTACTGCCAATTAACATGCAATATATACTAGCCACTAACCTGCAAGGTATACTGCCCACTAACCTTCAAGACATGCAAGGTATACTGCCCACTAACCTTCAAAGTGTATTGCCCACTAACATGCAAGGTATACTGTCCACTAACATGCAAGGTATTCTGCCCACTTACCTGCAAGATGTACTGCCCACTAACCTGCAAGGTGTACTGCCCACTAACCTGCAAGTTGTACTGCCCACTAACCTGTAAGGTGTACTGCCCACTAACGTGCAAGGTGTACTGCCCACTAACCTGCAAGGTGTACTGCCCATTAACCTGCAAGGTGTACTGCCCACTAATCTGCAAGGTGTATTGCCCACTAATCTGCAAGGTGTACTGCCCACTAACCTGTAAGGTGTACTACCCCCTAACCTGCAAGGTGTACTGCCCAATAACATGCAAGGTGTACTGCCCCCTAACCTGCAAAGTGTACTAACCAATAACATGCAATGTATACTGCCCACTAACCTGCAAGGTGTACTGCCCACTAACCTGCAAGGTGTACTGCCCACTAACCTGCAAGGTGTACTGCCCACTAACCTGTAAGGTGTATTGGCCACTAAATTGCAAGGTGTACTGCCCACTAACCTGTAAGGTGTACTGCCCCCTAACCTGCAAGGTGTACTGCCCACTAACATGCAAGGTATACTGCCTACTAACCTGCAAGATGTACTGCCCCCTAAATTGTAAGGTGTACTGCCCACTAACCTGTAAGGTACACTGCCCACTAACCAGCAAGGTGTACTGCCCACTAACTTGCGAAGTGTACTGCCCACTAACTTGCGAGGTGTACTGCCCATTAACCTGCAAAGTGTACTGCCAACTAACCTGCAAGGTGTACTGCCCATTAACCTGCTAGGTGTACTGCCCACTAACATGCAAGGTGTACTGCCCACTAACATGCAAGGTATACTGCCTACTAACCTGCAAGATGTACTGCCCCCTAAATTGTAAGGTGTACTGCCCACTAAACTGTAAGGTACACTGCCCACTAACCAGCAAGGTGTACTGCCCACTAACTTGCGAAGTGTACTGCCCACTAACTTGCGAGGTGTACTGCCCATTAACCTGCAAAGTGTACTGCCAACTAACCTGCAAGGTGTACTGCCCATTAACCTGCTAGGTGTACTGCCCACTAACATGCAAGGTGTATTGCCCTCTAACATGCAAGGTGTAATGAGGTGTTGTTGTTTTCTTGTATCAGGGCGGTTGGTGGTGTTTTGATTTAAGGTTAACGTAGGTGATGACGTGATAACTGTGGGAGAACGGTGCATGATGCGAGGTTGTTGGTCGTGTTGAGGGACAGTGTATGTATTTGGACAACTAAAAACACAGTCACTATAAACACTGTATGTATTTGGACATCTGAAAATATTGTCACTGTATGTATTTGGACACCTAAAACATAGTCACTATATATACTCTATGTATTTAGACACCTAAAAACATAGTCACTCTAAACACTCTATGTATTTGGACAACTGAAAACATAGTCACTATAAACACTGTATGTATTTGGACAACTAAAACATAGTCAGTATATACACTGTATGTAGTTGGACACCTAAACATAGTCACTATATACACTGTATGTATTTGGACACCTAAAAACAAAGTCACTGTAAACACTGTATGTATTTGGACACCTGAAAACATAGTCACTGTAAACACTGTATGTATTTGGACAACTGAAACATAGTCAGTATATACACTGTATGTATTTGGACACCTAAAACATAGTCACTATATACACTGTATGTATTTGGACATCTAAAACATAGTCACTATATACACTGTATGTATTTGGACACCTAAAACATATTCACTATATACACTGTATGTATTTGGACACCTAAAACATAGTCACTATATACACTGTATGTATTTGGACACCTAAAAACATAGTCACTATAAACACTGTATGTATTTGGACACCTAAAACATAGTCACTATATACACTGTATGTATTTGGACACCTAAAACATAGTCACTATAACACTGTATGTATTTGGACACCTAAAACATAGTCACTATATACACTGTATGTATTTGGACACCTAAAACATAGTCACTATATACACTGTATGTATTTGGACACCTAAAACATAGTATGTATTTGGACACCTAAAACATAGTCACTATATACACTGTATGTATTTGGACACCTAAAAACATAGTCACTATAAACACTGTATGTATTTGGACACCTAAAACATAGTCACTATATACACTGTATGTATTTGGACACCTAAAACATATTCACTATATACACTGTATGTAACACTGTATGTATTTGGACACCTAAAACATAGTCACTATATACACTGTATGTATTTGGACACCTAAAACATATTCACTATATACACTGTATGTATTTGGACACCTAAAACATAGTCACTATATACACTGTATGTATTTGGACACCTAAAAACATAGTCACTATAAACACTGTATGTATTTGGACACCTAAAACATAACTACACTGTATGTATTTGGACACCTAAAACATAGTCACTATATACACTGTATGTATTTGGACACCTAAAAACATAGTCACTATAAACACTGTATGTATTTGGACACCTAAAACATAGTCACTATATATACTCTATGTATTTGGACACCTAAAACATAGTCACTATATATACTCTATGTATTTGGACACCTAAAAACATAGTCACTGTAAACACTCTATGTATTTGGACACCTGAAAACATAGTCACTATAAACACTGTATGTATTTGGACAACTAAAACATAGTCAGTATATACACTGTATGTACTTGGACACCTAAAACATAGTCACTATATACACTGTATGTATTTGGACACCTAAAAACAAAGTCACTGTAAACACTGTATGTATTTGGACACCTAAAACATAGTCACTGTATACACTGTATGTATTTGGACAACTAAAACATAGTCAGTATATACACTGTATGTATTTGGACACCTAAAACATAGTCACTATATACACTGTATGTATTTGGACACCTAAAAACATAGTCACTATAAACACTGTATGTATTTGGACACCTAAAAACATAGTCACTATAAACACTGTATGTAATTGGACACCTAAAAACAAAGTCATTGTAAAAACTGTATGAATTTGGACACCTAAAACAAAGTCACTGTAAACACAGTATGTATTTGGACACCTAAACATAGTCACTATATACACTGTATGTATTTGGACACCTAAAACATAGTCACTATATACACTGTATGTATTTGGACACCTAAAAACATAGTCACTATAAACACTGTATGTATTTGGACACCTAAAACATAGTCACTATATATACTCTATGTATTTGGACACCTAAAACATAGTCACTATATATACTCTATGTATTTGGACACCTAAAAACATAGTCACTGTAAACACTCTATGTATTTGGACACCTGAAAACATAGTCACTATAAACACTGTATGTATTTGGACAACTAAAACATAGTCACTATATACACTGTATGTATTTGGACATCTAAAACATAGTCACTATATACACTGTATGTATTTGGACACCTAAAACATTGTCAATATATACACTGTATGTATTTGGACACCTAAAACATAGTCACTATATACACTGTATGTATTTGGACACCTAAAACATAGTCACTATATACACTGTATGTATTTGGACACCTAAAACATAGTCACTATATACACTGTATGTATTTGGACACCTAAAACATAGTCACTATATACACTGTATGTATTTGGACACCTAAAACATAGTCACTATATACACTGTATGTATTTGGACACCTAAAACATAGTCACTATATACACTGAATGCATTTTGACACCTAAATCATAGTCACTATATACACTGTATGTATTTGGACATCTGAAAATATTGTCACTGTATACACTGTATGTATTTGGACACCTAAAACATAGTCACCATATACACTGTATGTATTTGGACACCTAAAACATAGTCACCATATACACTGTATGTATTTGGACACCTAAAACATAGTCACTATATACACTGTATGTGTTTGGACACCTAAAACATAGTCACCATATACACTGTATGTATTTGGACACCTAAAACATAGTCACTATATACACTGTATGTGTTTGGACACCTAAAACATAGTCACCATATACACTGTATGTATTTGGACACCTAAAACATAGTCACTATATACACTGTATGTGTTTGGACACCTAAAACATAGTCACCATATACACTGTATGTATTTGGACACCTAAAACATAGTCACTATATACACTGTATGTGTTTGGACACCTAAAACATAGTCACCATATACACTGTATGTATTTGGACACCTAAAACATAGTCACTATATACACTGTATGTGTTTGGACACCTAAAACATAGTCACCATATACACTGTATGTATTTGGACACCTAAACATAGTCACTATATACACTGTATGTGTTTGGACATCTAAAAACATAGTCACCATATACACTGTATGTATTTGGACACCTAAAATATAGTCACTATATACACTGTATGTATTTGGACACCTGAAACATAGTCAATATATACACTGTATGTATTTGGACAGCTAAAACATAGTCACTATATACACTGTATTTATTTGGACAGCTAAAACATAGTCACTATATACACTGTATGTATTTGGACACCTAAAACATAGTCACTATATTCAATGTATGTATTTGGACAGCTAAAACATAGTCACTATATACACTGTATGTATTTGGACACCTAAAACACAGTCACTATATACACTGAATGCATTTGGACATCTAAAACATAGTCACTATAAGGAAGGTATACTGCCCACTAAATTGCAAGGTATACTGCCCACTAACCTGCAAGTTATACTGGCCACTAATCTGCAAGGTATACTGCCCACTAACCTGCAAGGTATATTTCCCACTAACCTGCATGGTGTACTGGCCACTACCCTGCAAGGTATAATGCCCACTAAACTGCAATGTATACTGCACCCTAACCTGCAAGGTATACTGCCCACTAACCTGCAAGTTATACTGGCCACTAACCTGCAAGGCATACTGCCCACTAACCTGCAAGGTATACTGCCCACTAACCTACAAGGTATACTGGCCACTAACCTGCAAGGTATACTGCCCACTAACCTCCATGGTGTACTGCCCACTAACCTTCAAGGTATACTGCCAACTAACCTGCAAGGTGTACTGGCCACTAACCTGCAAGGTATACTGCCCACTAACCTTCAAGGTATACTGCCAACTAACATGCAAGGTATACTGCCCACTAACCTGCAAGGTGTACTGCCCACTAAACTTCAAGGTATACTGGCCACTAACCTGCAAGGTATACTGCCAACTAACATGCAAGGTATACTGCCCACTAACCTGCAAGGTATACTGCCCACTAACCTGCAAGGTGTACTGCCCACTAACTTTCAAGGTATACTGGCCACTAACCTGCAAGGTATACTGCCAACTAACATGCAAGGTATACTGCCCACTAACCTGCAAGGTGTACTGCCCACTAACCTTCAATGTATACTGGCCACTAACCTGTAAGGTATACTGCCAACTAACATGCAAGGTATACTGCCCACTAACCTTCAAGGTATACTGCCAACTAACCTTCAAGGTATACTGCCAACTAACATGGTGTACTGCCCACTAACCAAGGTATACTGGCCACTAACCTGCAAGGTATACTGCCAACTAACATGCAAGGTATACTGCCCACTACTGCCCACTAACCTGCAAGGTATACTGGCCACTGCCCACTAACCTTCAAGGTATACTGCCAACTAACATGCAAGGTATACTGCCCACTAACCTGCAAGGTGTACTGCCCACTAACTGCAAGGTATACTGGCCTTCAAGGTGCAAGGTATACTGCCTAACATGCAAGGTATACTGCCCACTAACCTTCTGCAAGGTGTATACTGCCACTAACATGCAAGGTGTACTGCCCACTAAACTGCAAGGTGTACTGCCCACTAACATGCAAGGTGTACTGGCCACTAACCTGCAATGTATACTGCCCACTAACCTGCGAGGTATACTGACCACTAACCTGCAAGGTATACTGCCCACTAACCTGCAAGGTGTACTGCCCACTAACCTGCAAGGTATACTGCCCACTAACCTGCACGGTGTACTGCCCACTAACCTACAAGGTATACTGCCCACTAACCTGCAAGGTGTACTGCCCACTAATCTTCAAGGTATACTGGCCACTATCCTGCAAGTTATACTCCCAACTAACATGCAAGGTATACTGCCCACTAACCTGCAAGATATACTGCCCACTAACCTGCACGGTGTACTGCCCACTAACCTTCAAGGTATACTGCCCACTAACCTGCAAGATGTGCTGCCCACTAACCTTCAAGGTATACTTGCCACTAACCTGCAAGATATACTGCCAACTAACATGCAAGGTATACTGCCCACTAACCTTCAAGGTATACTGCCCACTAACCTGCAAGGTATACTGCCCACTAACATGCAAGGTATACTGGCCATTAACCTGCAAGGTATACTGCCAACTAACATGCAAGGTATACTGCCAACTAACATGCAAGGTATACTGGCCACTAACCTGCAAGGTATACTGCCCACTAACCTTCAAGGTATACTGCCCACAAACCTGCAAAGTATACTGCCAACTAACATGCAAGGTATACTGCCCACTAACTTGCAAGGTATACTGCCCACTAACCTTCAAGGTATACTGCCAACTAATATGCAAGGTATACTGCCAACTAACATGCAAGGTATACTGGCCACTAACGTGCAAGGTATACTGCTAACTAACATGCAAGGTATACTGCCAACTAACATGCAAGGTATACTGGCCACTAACCTGCAAGGTATACTGCCCACTAACCTGCAAGGTATACTGTCCACAAACCTGCAAGGTATACTGCCAACTAACATGCAAGGTATACTGCCAACTAACATGCAAGGTATACTGGCCACTAACCTGCAAGGTATACTGCCCACTAACCTTCAATGTATACTGCCCTCAAACCTGCAAGGTATACTGCCAACTAACATGCACGGTATACTGCCCACTAACCTGCAAGGTATACTGCCCACTAACCTTCAAGGTATACTGCCAACTAACATGTAAGGTGTACTGCCAACTAACATGCAAGGTATACTGGCCATTAACCTGCAAGGTATACTGCCAACTAACATGCAAGGTATACTGCCAACTAACATGCGGCCACTAACCTGCAAGGTATACTGCCCACTAACCTGCAAGGTATACTGTCCACAAACCTGCAAGGTATACTGCCAACTAACATGCAAGGTATACTGCCCACTAACATGCAAGGTATACTGCCCACTAACATGCAAGGTATACTGCCCACTAACATGCAAGGTATACTGCCAACTAACCTGCAAGGTATACTGCCAACTAACATGCAAGGTATACTGCCCACTAAACTGCAAGGTGTACTGCCCACTAACCTTCAATGTATACTGGCCACTAACCTGCAAGGAGTACTGCCAACTAACATGCAAGGTATACTGCCCACTAACCTTCAAGGTATACTGCCAACTAACATTCAAGGTATACTGCCCACTAACCTGCAAGGTGTACTGCCCACTAACCTCCAAGGTATACTGGCCACTAACCTGCAAGGTATACTGCCCACTAACCTGCAAGGTATACTGCCCACTAACCTTCAAGGTATACTGCCAACTAACATGCAAGGTATACTGCCCACTAAACTGCAAGGTGTACTGCCCACTAACATGCAAGGTGTACTGGCCACTAACCTGCAATGTATACTGCCCACTAACCTGCAAGGTATACTGCCCACTAACCTGCACGGTGTACTGCCCACTAACCTACAAGGTATACTGCCCACTAACCTGCAAAGTGTACTGCCCACTAATCTTCAAGGTATACTGGCCACTATCCTGCAAGTTATACTCCCAACTAACATGCAAGGTATACTGCCCACTAACCTGCAAGATATACTGCCCACTAACCTGCACGGTGTACTGCCCACTAACCTTCAAGGTATACTGCCCTCTAACCTGCAAGATGTACTGCCCACTAATCTTCAAGGTATACTTGCCACTAACCTGCAAGATATACTGCCAACTAACATGCAAGGTATACTGCCCACTAACCTTCAAGGTATACTGCCCACTAACCTGCAGGGTATACTGCCCACTAACATGCAAGGTATACTGGCCATTAACCTGCAAGGTATACTGCCAACTAACATGCAAGGTATACTGCCAACTAACATGCAAGGTATACTGGCCACTAACCTGCAAGGTATACTGCCCACTAACCTTCAAGGTATACTGCCCACAAACCTGCAAAGTATACTGCCAACTAACATGCAAGGTATACTGCCCACTAACTTGCAAGGTATACTGCCCACTAACCTTCAAGGTATACTGCCAACTAATATGCAAGGTATACTGCCAACTAACATGCAAGGTATACTGGCCACTAACCTGCAAGGTATACTGCCAACTAACATGCAAGGTATACTGCCAACTAACATGCAAGGTATACTGGCCACTAACCTGCAAGGTATACTGCCCACTAACCTGCAAGGTATACTGTCCACAAACCTGCAAGGTATACTGCCAACTAACATGCAAGGTATACTGCCAACTAACATGCAAGGTATACTGGCCACTAACCTGCAAGGTATACTGCCCACTAACCTTCAATGTATACTGCCCTCAAACCTGCAAGGTATACTGCCAACTAACATGCACGGTATACTGCCCACTAACCTGCAAGGTATACTGCCCACTAACCTTCAAGGTATACTGCCAACTAACATGTAAGGTGTACTGCCAACTAACATGCAAGGTATACTGGCCACTAACCTGCAAGGTATACTGCCAACTAACATGCAAGGTATACTGCCAACTAACATGCGGCCACTAACCTGCAAGGTATACTGCCCACTAACCTGCAAGGTATACTGTCCACAAACCTGCAAGGTATACTGCCAACTAACATGCAAGGTATACTGCCCACTAACATGCAAGGTATACTGCCCACTAACATGCAAGGTATACTGCCCACTAACATGCAAGGTATACTGCCAACTAACATGCAAGGTATACTGCCAACTAACATGCAAGGTATACTGCCAACTAACATGCAAGGTATATTGCCCACTAACCTGCAATGTATACTGCCAGCTAACATGCAAGGTATACTGCCCACTAACATGCAAGGTATACTGCCCACTAACATGCAAGGTATACTGGCCACTAACCTGCAAGGTATACTGCCAACTAACATGCAAGGTATACTGCACACTAACCTGCAAGGTGTACTGCCCACTAACCTGCAAGGTATACTGCCCCCACCCCCAAAGCACCCCGTTGTAGGGGCCCCTCAACCACAACCAACAACCTCCCATCCAGCACCGTTCTCCCACGGTCACCACTTCATCACCTACTTTAACCCTCAAACAAAACACCACCTGCCGCCCTGGTACAAGAAAACACCTCATTACAACTTGCAGGTTAGTGGGCAGTACACCTTGCATGTTAGTTGGCAGTATACCTTGAAGGTTAGTGGGCAGTACACATTGCAGGTTAGTGGGCAGCACACCTTACAGGTTAGTGGGCAGTATACTTTGCAGATTACAGGGCAGCATACCTTGCAGGTTAGTGGGCAGTACACCTAGCAGGTTAGTGTGCAGTATACCTTGCAGGTTAGTGTGCAGTATACCTTGCAGGTTAGCGTGCACTACACCTTGCAGTAGAAGGTATAAATTATAATGTATATTGTATAATTTATAAATACAAGGTATAACGTATAAGGTATTGTGTATAGTGTGTTAGGTATACTGGGTATAATGTATGAGGTATTGTGCATAGTGGGGGGTTTTGTAATGGGATGCCAGACAAGGCAAGTATGTAGGACGGCTATTGTTAGACACAGGTTAATGTTTTTAGGTGTCCAAATACATACAGTGTATATTGTTACTATATTTTAGGTGTCCAAATACATACAGTGTATACAGTGACTATGTTTTTTGGTGTCCAAATACATACAGTGTATACAGTGACTATGATTTTAGGTGTCCAAGTACATACAGTGTATACAGTGACTATGTTTTTAGGTGTCCAAGTACATACAGTATATATATAGTGACATTGTTTTAAGTGTCCAAATATTTACAGTGACTATGTTTTAGGTGTCCAAATACATACAGTATATATAAAGATTATATTCTTATGTGTCCAAATACATACAGTGTATATAGTAACTAGGCTTTAGGTGTCCAAATACATACAGTGTACATAGTGACTATGTTTTTAGGTGTCCAAATACATACAGTGTATACAGTGACTATGTTTATAGGTGTCCAAATACATACAGTGTATATAGACTGGTGTGTGTTGGGAGCTTGTTCCACACTAGCAACTCTGGTATGAGAGTCCACTGCCCTAAACATACACTACCACCTCTGTATGAAAGGCGACTGCTTTATCCACTACACAACCATCTCTGGTATGAATATCCACTGCCCTAACCACTACATTACCATCTCTTGACTGAGAGTCCATTGCTCTATCCACTAAACTAGCACCTCTGGTATGAGAGTCCACTGCCCTAACCTCTACACTACCACCTCTGTATGATGCTCCAACCACTACACTAACATATCTCTAATCACTACACTAACACCTCTCTAATCACTACACTACCACCTCTCTAACCATTACACTACCACTTCTCTAATCACTACACTACCATCTCTCCAACGACCACCACCTGTATGATGCTCTAACAACTACACTAGCACCTCAGGTTTGAGAGTCCACTGCTCTAACCACTACACTATCACCTCTGTAAGAGAGTCCACTGCTCTAACAACTTCACTAGAACCTCTTGAATGAGAGTCCACTGCCCTAACCACTACACCACCACCTTTGTCTGAGAGTCCACTGCTCTAACCACTAAACTAGCACCTCTGGTTTTAAGAGTCCACTGCTCTATCCAATAATCTAGCACATCTGGAATGAGAATCCACTGCCCTAACGTCTACACTACCACCTCTGTAAGATGCTCTAACCACTACACTAACAGCTATCTAACAACTACACTAACACCTCTCTAATCACTACACTGCCACCTCTCTAACGACTACACTACCACCTCTCTAACCACTACACTAACACCTCTTGAACGAGAGTCCACTGCTCTTACCAAGAGTTCACTGCTATAACCACTACTCTACTACCTCGTGAATAAGATTACACTGCTCTTACCACTACACTGCCACCTCTGTATGATGCTCTAAACACTACACTGCCACTTCTGTTGTGAGAGTACACTGCTCTAACAACTTCAACAGCAGCTGTTGAATGAGAGCCCACTGCTGTAACCTCTACACTACCACCTCTGTTTGAGAGTTCTCTGCTGTAACCACTACACTACCGCCTCTGTCTGAGAGTCCACTGTCCTAACCACTACACTACCACCTCTGTCTGAGAGTCCACTGCTGTAACCACTACACTACCACCTCTGTCTGAAAGTCCACAGCTGTAACCACTACACTACCGCCTCTGTCTGAGAGTCCACTGTCCTAACCACTACACTACCACCTCTGTCTGAGAGTCCACTGCTGTAACCACTACACTACCACCTCTGTCTGAAAGTCCACAGCTGTAACCACTACACTACCGCCTCTGTCTGAGAGTCCACTGTCCTAACCACTACACTACCACCTCTGTCTGAGAGTCCACTGCTGTAACCACTACACTACCACCTCTGTCTGAAAGTCCACAGCTGTAACCACTACACTACCGCCTCTGTCTGAGAGTCCACTGTCCTAACCACTACACTACCACCTCTGTCTGAGAGTCCACTGCTGTAACCACTACACTACCGCCTTTGTCTGAAAGTCCACAGCTTTAACCATTACACTACCGCCTCTGTCTGAGAGTCCACTGCTGTAACCAGAATACTACCACCTCTGTCTGAGAGTCCACAGCTGTAACCACTCCACTGCCGCCTCTGTCTGATAGTCCACTGCTGTAACCACTACACTTCCACCTCTGCTTGATAGTTCTCTGCTGTAACCACTACACTACCACATCTGTATGAGAGTCCACTGCTGTAATCACTACACTACCACCTCTGTATGAGAGTCCACTGCTGTAATCACTACACTACCACATCTGTCTGAGAGTCCACTGCTGTAACCAGTACACTACCACCTCTGTCTGAGAGTCCAAAGCTGTAACCAGTATACTACCACCTCTGTCTGAGAGTTCTCTGCTGTAACCAATACACTACCACCTTTGTATGAGAGTCCCCTGCTGTACCCACTACACTACCGCCTCTGTCTGAGAGTCCACTGCTGTAACCACTACACTACTACCTCTGTATGAGAGTCTACCGGTGTAACCACTACACTACAGCCTCTGTCTGATAGTCCACTGCTGTAACCACTACACTACCACCTCTTTTTGAGAATCCACTGCTGTAACCACTACATTATTACGTCTGTATGAGAGTCCACCGATGTAACCAATACACTACAGCCTCTGTATGAGAATCCACTGCTGTAACCACTACACTACCACCTCTGTCTGAGAGTCCACTGCTGTAACCACTACACTACCACCTCTGACTGAGAGTCCACTGCTTTATCCACTACACTACCGCCTCTGTCTGAGAGTCCACTGCCCTAACCACTACACTACTACCTCTGTATGAGAGTCCACTGCTGTAACCACTACACTACCGCCTCTGTCTGAGAATCCGCTGCTGTAACCAGTACACAACCACCTCTGTTTGAGAGTTCTCTGCTGTAACCACTACTCTACCGCCTCTGTCTGAGAGACCACTGCTGTAACCACTACACTACCACCTCTGTTTGAGAGTTCTCTGCTGTAACCACTATACTACCGCCTCTGTCTGAGAGTCCACTGTCCTAAACACTACACTATCACCTCTGTATGAGAGTCCACTGCTATAACCACTACACTACCACCTCTGTCTGAGAGTCCACTCTCCTAACCACTACACTACCACCTCTGTATGAGAGTCCACTGCTGTAACCACTACACTACCACCTCTGTCTGAGAGTCCACTGCTGTAACAACTACACTACCACCTCTGTCTGAGAGTCCACTGTCCTAACCACTACACTACCACCTCTGTATGAGTGTCTACTGCTGTAACCACTACACTACCACCTCTGTATGAGAGTCCACTGCTGTAACCACAACACTACCACCTCTGTCTGAGAGTCCACTGTCCTAACCACTACACTACCACCTCTGTATGAGAGTCCACTGCTGTAATCACTACACTACCACCTCTGTCTGAGAGTCCACTGCTGTAATCACTACACTACCACTTCTGTCTGAGAGTCCACTGCTGTAACCAATACACTACCACCTTTGTATGAGAGTCCCCTGCTGTAACCACTACACTACTACCTCTGTATGAGAGTCCACCGGTGTAACCACTACACTACAGCCTCTGTCTGAGAGTCCACTGCTGTAACCACTACACTACCACCTCTGCATGAGAATCCACTGCTGTAACCACTACACTCCTACCTCTATCTGAGAGTCCACTGCTGTAACCCCTACACTGCCACCTTTGTCTGAGAATCCACTGCTGTAACCACTACACTACCACCTCTGTCTGAGAGTTCATTGCAGTAACAACTACACTACCACCTCTGTATGAGAGACCACTGCTGTAATAACTACACTACCACCTCTGTCTGAGAGTCCACTGCTGTAACCACTACACTACCACCTCTTTATGCGAGCCCACTGCTGTAACCACTACACTACCGCCTCTGTCTGAGAGTCCACTGCTGTAACCACTACACTACCACCTCTGACTGAGAGATCACTGCTGTAACCACTACACTACCACCTCTGTTTGAGAGATCACTGCTGTAACCACTATACTACCACCTCTGTTTGAGAGTTCTCTGCTGTAACCACTACACTACCGCCTCTGTCTGAGAGTCCACTGCCCTAACCACTACACTACTACCTCTGTATGAGAGTCCACTGCTGTAACCACTACACTACCGCCTCTGTCTGAGAATCAACTGCTGTAACCAGTACACAACCACCTCTGTTTGAGAGTTATCTGCTGTAACCACTACTCTACCGCCTCTGTCTGAGAGACCACTGCTGTAACCACTACACTAACACCTCTGTTTGAGAGTTCTCTGCTGTAACCACTATACTACCGCCTCTGTCTGAGAGTCCACTGTCCTAACCACTACACTACCACCTCTGTATGAGAGTCCACTGCTATAACCACTACACTACCACCTCTGTCTGAGAGTCCACTCTCCTAACCACTACACTACCACCTCTGTATGAGAGTCCACTGCTGTAACCACTACACTACCACCTCTTTTTGAGAATCCACTGCTGTAACCACTACATTACTACGTCTGTATGAGAGTCCACCGATGTAACCAATACACTACAGCCTCTGTATGAGAATCCACTGCTGTAACCACTACACTACCACCTCTGTCTGAGAGTCCACTGCTGTAACCACTACACTACCACCTCTGACTGAGAGTCCACTGTCCTAACCACTACACTACCACTTCTGTATGAGTGTCTACTGCTGTAACCACTACACTACCACCTCTGTATGAGAGTCCCCTGCTGTACCCACTACACTACCGCCTCTGTCTGAGAGTCCACTGCTGTAACCACTACACTACTACCTCTGTATGAGAGTCTACCGGTGTAACCACTACACTACAGCCTCTGTCTGATAGTCCACTGCTGTAACCACTACACTACCACCTCTTTTTGAGAATCCACTGCTGTAACCACTACATTACTACGTCTGTATGAGAGTCCACCGATGTAACCAATACACTACAGCCTCTGTATGAGAATCCACTGCTGTAACCACTACACTACCACCTCTGTCTGAGAGTCCACTGCTGTAACCACTACACTACCGCCTCTGTCTGAAAGTCCACAGCTGTAACCATTACACTACCGCCTCTGTCTGAGAGTCCACTGCTGTAACCAGAATACTACCACCTCTGTCTGAGAGTCCACAGCTGTAACCACTCCACTGCCGCCTCTGTCTGATAGTCCACTGCTGTAACCACTACACTTCCACCTCTGCTTGATAGTTCTCTGCTGTAACCACTACACTACCACATCTGTATGAGAGTCCACTGCTGTAATCACTACACTACCACCTCTGTATGAGAGTCCACTGCTGTAATCACTACACTACCACATCTGTCTGAGAGTCCACTGCTGTAACCAGTACACTACCACCTCTGTATGAGAGTCCACTGCTGTAATCACTACACTACCACCTCTGTATGAGAGTCCACTGCTGTAATCACTACACTACCACATCTGTCTGAGAGTCCACTGCTGTAACCAGTACACTACCACCTCTGTATGAGAGTCCACTGCTGTAACCACTACACTACCACCTCTGTATGAGAGTCCACCGCTGTAATAACTACACTACCACATCTGTCTGAGAGTCCACTGCTGTAACCAGTACACTACCACCTCTGTCTGAGAGTCCAAAGCTGTAACCAGTATACTACCACCTCTGTCTGAGAGTTCTCTGCTGTAACCAATACACTACCACCTTTGTATGAGAGTCCCCTGCTGTACCCACTACACTACCGCCTCTGTCTGAGAGTCCACTGCTGTAACCACTACACTACTACCTCTGTATGAGAGTCTACCGGTGTAACCACTACACTACAGCCTCTGTCTGATAGTCCACTGCTGTAACCACTACACTACCACCTCTTTTTGAGAATCCACTGCTGTAACCACTACATTACTACGTCTGTATGAGAGTCCACCGATGTAACCAATACACTACAGCCTCTGTATGAGAATCCACTGCTGTAACCACTACACTACCACCTCTGTCTGAGAGTCCACTGCTGTAACCACTACACTACCACCTCTGACTGAGAGTCCACTGCTTTATCCACTACACTACCGCCTCTGTCTGAGAGTCCACTGCCCTAACCACTACACTACTACCTCTGTATGAGAGTCCACTGCTGTAACCACTACACTACCGCCTCTGTCTGAGAATCCGCTGCTGTAACCAGTACACAACCACCTCTGTTTGAGAGTTCTCTGCTGTAACCACTACTCTACCGCCTCTGTCTGAGAGACCACTGCTGTAACCACTACACTACCACCTCTGTTTGAGAGTTCTCTGCTGTAACCACTATACTACCGCCTCTGTCTGAGAGTCCACTGTCCTAAACACTACACTACCACCTGTCTGAGAGTCCACTGCTATAACCACTACACTACCACCTCTGTCTGAGAGTCCACTGCTGTAACCACTACACTACCACCTCTGTCTGAGAGTCCACTGCTGTAACCACTACACTACCACCTCTGTCTGAGAGTCCACTGCTGTAACCACTACACTACCACCTCTGTCTGAGAGTCCACTGTCCTAACCACTACACTACCACCTCTGTATGAGTGTCTACTGCTGTAACCACTACACTACCACCTCTGTATGAGAGTCCACTGCTGTAACCACTACACTACCACCTCTGTCTGAGAGTCCACTGTCCTAACCACTACACTACCACCTCTGTATGAGAGTCCACTGCTGTAATCACTACACTACCACCTCTGTCTGAGAGTCCACTGCTGTAATCACTACACTACCACTTCTGTCTGAGAGTCCACTGCTGTAACCAATACACTACCACCTTTGTATGAGAGTCCCCTGCTGTAACCACTACACTACTACCTCTGTATGAGAGTCCACCGGTGTAACCACTACACTACAGCCTCTGTCTGAGAGTCCACTGCTGTAACCACTACACTACCACCTCTGCATGAGAATCCACTGCTGTAACCACTACACTCCTACCTCTATCTGAGAGTCCACTGCTGTAACCCCTACACTGCCACCTTTGTCTGAGAATCCACTGCTGTAACCACTACACTACCACCTCTGTCTGAGAGTTCATTGCAGTAACAACTACACTACCACCTCTGTATGAGAGACCACTGCTGTAATAACTACACTACCACCTCTGTCTGAGAGTCCACTGCTGTAACCACTACACTACCACCTCTTTATGCGAGCCCACTGCTGTAACCACTACACTACCGCCTCTGTATGAGAGTCCACTGCTGTAACCACTACACTACCACCTCTGACTGAGAGATCACTGCTGTAACCACTACACTACCACCTCTGTTTGAGAGATCACTGCTGTAACCACTATACTACCACCTCTGTTTGAGAGTTCTCTGCTGTAACCACTACACTACCGCCTCTGTCTGAGAGTCCACTGCCCTAACCACTACACTACTACCTCTGTATGAGAGTCCACTGCTGTAACCACTACACTACCGCCTCTGTCTGAGAATCAACTGCTGTAACCAGTACACAACCACCTCTGTTTGAGAGTTATCTGCTGTAACCACTACTCTACCGCCTCTGTCTGAGAGACCACTGCTGTAACCACTACACTACCACCTCTGTTTGAGAGTTCTCTGCTGTAACCACTATACTATCGCCTCTGTCTGAGAGTCCACTGTCCTAACCACTACACTACCACCTCTGTATGAGAGTCCACTGCTATAACCACTACACTACCACCTCTGTCTGAGAGTCCACTCTCCTAACCACTACACTACCACCTCTGTATGAGAGTCCACTGCTGTAACCACTACACTACCACCTCTGTCTGAGAGTCCACTGCTGTAACCACTACACTACCACCTCTGTCTGAGAGTCCACTGTCTAACCACTACACTACCACCTCTGTCTGAGAGTCCACTGTCCTAACCACTACACTACCACTTCTGTATGAGTGTCTACTGCTGTAACCACTACACTACCACCTCTGTATGAGAGTCCCCTGCTGTACCCACTACACTACCGCCTCTGTCTGAGAGTCCACTGCTGTAACCACTACACTACTACCTCTGTATGAGAGTCTACCGGTGTAACCACTACACTACAGCCTCTGTCTGATAGTCCACTGCTGTAACCACTACACTACCACCTCTTTTTGAGAATCCACTGCTGTAACCACTACATTACTACGTCTGTATGAGAGTCCACCGATGTAACCAATACACTACAGCCTCTGTATGAGAATCCACTGCTGTAACCACTACACTACCACCTCTGTCTGAGAGTCCACTGCTGTAACCACTACACTACCACCTCTGACTGAGAGTCCACTGCTTTATCCACTACACTACCGCCTCTGTCTGAGAGTCCACTGCCCTAACCACTACACTACTACCTCTGTATGAGAGTCCACTGCTGTAACCACTACACTACCGCCTCTGTCTGAGAATCCGCTGCTGTAACCAGTACACAACCACCTCTGTTTGAGAGTTCTCTGCTGTAACCACTACTCTACCGCCTCTGTCTGAGAGACCACTGCTGTAACCACTACACTACCACCTCTGTTTGAGAGTTCTCTGCTGTAACCACTATACTACCGCCTCTGTCTGAGAGTCTACTGTCCTAAACACTACACTACCACCTCTGTATGAGAGTCCACTGCTATAACCACTACACTACCACCTCTGTCTGAGAGTCCACTCTCCTAACCACTACACTACCACCTCTGTATGAGAGTCCACTGCTGTAACCACTACACTACCACCTCTGTCTGAGAGTCCACTGCTGTAACAACTACACTACCACCTCTGTCTGAGAGTCCACTGTCCTAACCACTACACTACCACCTCTGTATGAGTGTCTACTGCTGTAACCACTACACTACCACCTCTGTATGAGAGTCCACTGCTGTAACCACTACACTACCACCTCTGTCTGAGAGTCCACTGTCCTAACCACTACACTACCACCTCTGTATGAGAGTCCACTGCTGTAATCACTACACTACCACCTCTGTCTGAGAGTCCACTGCTGTAATCACTACACTACCACTTCTGTCTGAGAGTCCACTGCTGTAACCAATACACTACCACCTTTGTATGAGAGTCCCCTGCTGTAACCACTACACTACTACCTCTGTATGAGAGTCCACCGGTGTAACCACTACACTACAGCCTCTGTCTGAGAGTCCACTGCTGTAACCACTACACTACCACCTCTGCATGAGAATCCACTGCTGTAACCACTACACTCCTACCTCTATCTGAGAGTCCACTGCTGTAACCCCTACACTGCCACCTTTGTCTGAGAATCCACTGCTGTAACCACTACACTACCACCTCTGTCTGAGAGTTCATTGCAGTAACAACTACACTACCACATCTGTATGAGAGACCACTGCTGTAATAACTACACTACCACCTCTGTCTGAGAGTCCACTGCTGTAACCACTACACTACCACCTCTTTATGCGAGCCCACTGCTGTAACCACTACACTACCGCCTCTGTCTGAGAGTCCACTGCTGTAACCACTACACTACCACCTCTGACTGAGAGATCACTGCTGTAACCACTACACTACCACCTCTGTTTGAGAGATCACTGCTGTAACCACTATACTACCACCTCTGTTTGAGAGTTCTCTGCTGTAACCACTACACTACCGCCTCTGTCTGAGAGTCCACTGCCCTAACCACTACACTACTACCTCTGTATGAGAGTCCACTGCTGTAACCACTACACTACCGCCTCTGTCTGAGAATCAACTGCTGTAACCAGTACAAAACCACCTCTGTTTGAGAGTTATCTGCTGTAACCACTACTCTACCGCCTCTGTCTGAGAGACCACTGCTGTAACCACTACACTACCACCTCTGTTTGAGAGTTCTCTGCTGTAACCACTATACTATCGCCTCTGTCTGAGAGTCCACTGTCCTAACCACTACACTACCACCTCTGTATGAGAGTCCACTGCTATAACCACTACACTACCACCTCTATCTGAGAGTCCACTCTCCTAACCACTACACTACCACCTCTGTATGAGAGTCCACTGCTGTAACCACTACACTACCACCTCTGTCTGAGAGTCCACTGCTGTAACCACTACACTACCACCTCTGTCTGAGAGTCCACTGTCCTAACCACTACACTACCACCTCTGTCTGAGAGTCCACTGTCCTAACCACTACACTACCACTTCTGTATGAGTGTCTACTGCTGTAACCACTACACTACCACCTCTGTATGAGAGTCCCCTGCTGTACCCACTACACTACCGCCTCTGTCTGAGAGTCCACTGCTGTAACCACTACACTACTACCTCTGTATGAGAGTCTACCGGTGTAACCACTACACTACAGCCTCTGTCTGATAGTCCACTGCTGTAACCACTACACTACCACCTCTTTTTGAGAATCCACTGCTGTAACCACTACATTACTACGTCTGTATGAGAGTCCACCGATGTAACCAATACACTACAGCCTCTGTATGAGAATCCACTGCTGTAACCACTACACTACCACCTCTGTCTGAGAGTCCACTGCTGTAACCACTACACTACCACCTCTGACTGAGAGTCCACTGCTTTATCCACTACACTACCGCCTCTGTCTGAGAGTCCACTGCCCTAACCACTACACTACTACCTCTGTATGAGAGTCCACTGCTGTAACCACTACACTACCTCCTCTGTCTGAGAATCCGCTGCTGTAACCAGTACGCAACCACCTCTGTTTGAGAGTTCTCTGCTGTAACCACTACTCTACCGCCTCTGTCTGAGAGACCACTGCTGTAACCACTACACTACCACCTCTGTTTGAGAGTTCTCTGCTGTAACCACTATACTACCGCCTCTGTCTGAGAGTCCACTGTCCTAAACACTACACTACCACCTCTGTATGAGAGTCCACTGCTATAACCACTACACTACCACCTCTGTCTGAGAGTCCACTCTCCTAACCACTACACTACCACCTCTGTATGAGAGTCCACTGCTGTAACCACTACACTACCACCTCTGTCTGAGAGTCCACTGCTGTAACCACTACACTACCACCTCTGTCTGAAAGTCCACAACCACTACACTACCACCTCTGTATGAGTGTCTACTGCTGTAACCACTACACTACCACCTCTGTCTGAGAGTCCACTGCTGTAACCACTACACTACCACCTCTGTCTGAGAGTCCACTGCTGTAACCACTACACTACCACCTCTGTCTGAGAGTCCACTGTCCTAACCACTACACTACCACCTCTGTCTGAGAGTCCACTGCTGTAACCACTACACTACCGCCTTTGTCTGAAAGTCCACAGCTTTAACCATTACACTACCGCCTCTGTCTGAGAGTCCACTGCTGTAACCAGAATACTACCACCTCTGTCTGAGAGTCCACAGCTGTAACCACTCCACTGCCGCCTCTGTCTGATAGTCCACTGCTGTAACCACTACACTTCCACCTCTGCTTGATAGTTCTCTGCTGTAACCACTACACTACCACATCTGTATGAGAGTCCACTGCTGTAATCACTACACTACCACCTCTGTATGAGAGTCCACTGCTGTAATCACTACACTACCACATCTGTCTGAGAGTCCACTGCTGTAACCAGTACACTACCACCTCTGTCTGAGAGTCCAAAGCTGTAACCAGTATACTACCACCTCTGTCTGAGAGTTCTCTGCTGTAACCAATACACTACCACCTTTGTATGAGAGTCCCCTGCTGTACCCACTACACTACCGCCTCTGTCTGAGAGTCCACTGCTGTAACCACTACACTACTACCTCTGTATGAGAGTCTACCGGTGTAACCACTACACTACAGCCTCTGTCTGATAGTCCACTGCTGTAACCACTACACTACCACCTCTTTTTGAGAATCCACTGCTGTAACCACTACATTATTACGTCTGTATGAGAGTCCACCGATGTAACCAATACACTACAGCCTCTGTATGAGAATCCACTGCTGTAACCACTACACTACCACCTCTGTCTGAGAGTCCACTGCTGTAACCACTACACTACCACCTCTGACTGAGAGTCCACTGCTTTATCCACTACACTACCGCCTCTGTCTGAGAGTCCACTGCCCTAACCACTACACTACTACCTCTGTATGAGAGTCCACTGCTGTAACCACTACACTACCGCCTCTGTCTGAGAATCCGCTGCTGTAACCAGTACACAACCACCTCTGTTTGAGAGTTCTCTGCTGTAACCACTATTCTACCGCCTCTGTCTGAGAGACCACTGCTGTAACCACTACACTACCACCTCAGTTTGAGAGTTCTCTGCTGTAACCACTATACTACCGCCTCTGTCTGAGAGTCCACTGTCCTAAACACTACACTACCACCTCTGTATGAGAGTCCACTGCTATAACCAATACACTACCACCTCTGTCTGAGAGTCCACTCTCCTAACCACTACACTACCACCTCTGTATGAGAGTCCACTGCTGTAACCACTACACTACCACCTCTGTCTGAGAGTCCACTGCTGTAACAACTACACTACCACCTCTGTCTGAGAGTCCACTGTCCTAACCACTACACTACCACCTCTGTATGAGAGTCTACTGCTGTAACCACTACACTACCACCTCTGTATGAGAGTCCACTGCTGTAACCACTACACTACCACCTCTGTCTGAGAGTCCACTGTCCTAACCACTACACTACCACCTCTGTATGAGAGTCCACTGCTGTAATCACTACACTACCACCTCTGTCTGAGAGTCCACTGCTGTAACCACTACACTACCACTTCTGTCTGAGAGTCCACTGCTGTAACCAATACACTACCACCTTTGTATGAGAGTCCCCTGCTGTAACCACTACACTACTACCTCTGTATGAGAGTCCACCGGTGTAACCACTACACTACAGCCTCTGTCTGAGAGTCCACTGCTGTAACCACTACACTACCACCTCTGTATGAGAATCCACTGCTGTAACCACTACACTCCTACCTCTATCTGAGAGTCCACTGCTGTAACCCCTACACTGCCACCTTTGTCTGAGAATCCACTGCTGTAACCACTACACTACCACCTCTGTCTGAGAGTTCATTGCAGTAACAACTACACTACCACCTCTGTATGAGAGACCACTGCTGTAATAACTACACTACCACCTCTGTCTGAGAGTCCACTGCTGTAACCACTACACTACCACCTCTTTATGCGAGCCCACTGCTGTAACCACTACACTACCGCCTCTGTCTGAGAGTCCACTGCTGTAACCACTACACTACCACCTCTGACTGAGAGATCACTGCTGTACCCACTACACTACCACCTCTGTTTGAGAGATCACTGCTGTAACCACTATACTACCACCTCTGTTTGAGAGTTCTCTGCTGTAACCACTACACTACCGCCTCTGTCTGAGAGTCCACTGCCCTAACCACTACACTACTACCTCTGTATGAGAGTCCACTGCTGTAACCACTACACTACCGCCTCTGTCTGAGAATCAACTGCTGTAACCAGTACACAACCACCTCTGTTTGAGAGTTATCTGCTGTAACCACTACTCTACCGCCTCTGTCTGAGAGACCACTGCTGTAACCACTACACTACCACCTCTGTTTGAGAGTTCTCTGCTGTAACCACTATACTATCGCCTCTGTCTGAGAGTCCACTGTCCTAACCACTACACTACCACCTCTGTATGAGAGTCCACTGCTATAACCACTACACTACCACCTCTGTCTGAGAGTCCACTCTCCTAACCACTACACTACCACCTCTGTATGAGAGTCCACTGCTGTAACCACTACACTACCACCTCTGTCTGAGAGTCCACTGCTGTAACCACTACACTACCACCTCTGTCTGAGAGTCCACTGTTCTAACCACTACACTACCACCTCTGTCTGAGAGTCCACTGTCCTAACCACTACACTACCACTTCTGTATGAGTGTCTACTGCTGTAACCACTACACTACCACCTCTGTATGAGAGTCCCCTGCTGTACCCACTACACTACCGCCTCTGTCTGAGAGTCCACTGCTGTAACCACTACACTACTACCTCTGTATGAGAGTCTACCGGTGTAACCACTACACTACAGCCTCTGTCTGATAGTCCACTGCTGTAACCACTACACTACCACCTCTTTTTGAGAATCCACTGCTGTAACCACTACATTACTACGTCTGTATGAGAGTCCACCGATGTAACCAATACACTACAGCCTCTGTATGAGAATCCACTGCTGTAACCACTACACTACCACCTCTGTCTGAGAGTCCACTGCTGTAACCACTACACTACCGCCTCTGTCTGAAAGTCCACAGCTGTAACCATTACACTACCGCCTCTGTCTGAGAGTCCACTGCTGTAACCAGAATACTACCACCTCTGTCTGAGAGTCCACAGCTGTAACCACTCCACTGCCGCCTCTGTCTGATAGTCCACTGCTGTAACCACTACACTTCCACCTCTGCTTGATAGTTCTCTGCTGTAACCACTACACTACCACATCTGTATGAGAGTCCACTGCTGTAATCACTACACTACCACCTCTGTATGAGAGTCCACTGCTGTAATCACTACACTACCACATCTGTCTGAGAGTCCACTGCTGTAATCAGTACACTACCACCTCTGTATGAGAGTCCACTGCTGTAATCACTACACTACCACCTCTGTATGAGAGTCCACTGCTGTAATCACTACACTACCACATCTGTCTGAGAGTCCACTGCTGTAACCAGTACACTACCACCTCTGTATGAGAGTCCACTGCTGTAATAACTACACTACCACATCTGTCTGAGAGTCCACTGCTGTAACCAGTACACTACCACCTCTGTATGAGAGTCCACTGCTGTAATCACTACACTACCACCTCTGTATGAGAGTCCACTGCTGTAATCACTACACTACCACATCTGTCTGAGAGTCCACTGCTGTAACCAGTACACTACCACCTCTGTATGAGAGTCCACTGCTGTAACCACTACACTTCCACCTCTGTATGAGAGTCCACTGCTGTAATAACTACACTACCACATCTGTCTGAGAGTCCACTGCTGTAACCAGTACACTACCACCTCTGTCTGAGAGTCCAAAGCTGTAACCAGTATACTACCACCTCTGTCTGAGAGTTCTCTGCTGTAACCAATACACTACCACCTTTGTATGAGAGTCCCCTGCTGTACCCACTACACTACCGCCTCTGTCTGAGAGTCCACTGCTGTAACCACTACACTACTACCTCTGTATGAGAGTCTACCGGTGTAACCACTACACTACAGCCTCTGTCTGATAGTCCACTGCTGTAACCACTACACTACCACCTCTTTTTGAGAATCCACTGCTGTAACCACTACATTACTACGTCTGTATGAGAGTCCACCGATGTAACCAATACACTACAGCCTCTGTATGAGAATCCACTGCTGTAACCACTACACTACCACCTCTGTCTGAGAGTCCACTGCTGTAACCACTACACTACCACCTCTGACTGAGAGTCCACTGCTTTATCCACTACACTACCGCCTCTGTCTGAGAGTCCACTGCCCTAACCACTACACTACTACCTCTGTATGAGAGTCCACTGCTGTAACCACTACACTACCGCCTCTGTCTGAGAATCCGCTGCTGTAACCAGTACACAACCACCTCTGTTTGAGAGTTCTCTGCTGTAACCACTATTCTACCGCCTCTGTCTGAGAGACCACTGCTGTAACCACTACACTACCACCTCAGTTTGAGAGTTCTCTGCTGTAACCACTATACTACCGCCTCTGTCTGAGAGTCCACTGTCCTAAACACTACACTACCACCTCTGTATGAGAGTCCACTGCTATAACCAATACACTACCACCTCTGTCTGAGAGTCCACTCTCCTAACCACTACACTACCACCTCTGTATGAGAGTCCACTGCTGTAACCACTACACTACCACCTCTGTCTGAGAGTCCACTGCTGTAACAACTACACTACCACCTCTGTCTGAGAGTCCACTGTCCTAACCACTACACTACCACCTCTGTATGAGTGTCTACTGCTGTAACCACTACACTACCACCTCTGTATAAGAGTCCACTGCTGTAACCACTACACTACCACCTCTGTCTGAGAGTCCACTGTCCTAACCACTACACTACCACCTCTGTATGAGAGTCCACTGCTGTAATCACTACACTACCACCTCTGTCTGAGAGTCCACTGCTGTAACCACTACACTACCACTTCTGTCTGAGAGTCCACTGCTGTAACCAATACACTACCACCTTTGTATGAGAGTCCCCTGCTGTAACCACTACACTACTACCTCTGTATGAGAGTCCACCGGTGTAACCACTACACTACAGCCTCTGTCTGAGAGTCCACTGCTGTAACCACTACACTACCACCTCTGTATGAGAATCCACTGCTGTAACCACTACACTCCTACCTCTATCTGAGAGTCCACTGCTGTAACCCCTACACTGCCACCTTTGTCTGAGAATCCACTGCTGTAACCACTACACTACCACCTCTGTCTGAGAGTTCATTGCAGTAACAACTACACTACCACCTCTGTATGAGAGACCACTGCTGTAATAACTACACTACCACCTCTGTCTGAGAGTCCACTGCTGTAACCACTACACTACCACCTCTTTATGCGAGCCCACTGCTGTAACCACTACACTACCGCCTCTGTATGAGAGTCCACTGCTGTAACCACTACACTACCACCTCTGACTGAGAGATCACTGCTGTAACCACTACACTACCACCTCTGTTTGAGAGATCACTGCTGTAACCACTATACTACCACCTCTGTTTGAGAGTTCTCTGCTGTAACCACTACACTACCGCCTCTGTCTGAGAGTCCACTGCCCTAACCACTACACTACTACCTCTGCACGAGAGTCCACTGCTGTAACCACTACACTACCGCCTCTGTCTGAGAATCAACTGCTGTAACCAGTACACAACCACCTCTGTTTGAGAGTTATCTGCTGTAACCACTACTCTACCGCCTCTGTCTGAGAGACCACTGCTGTAACCACTACACTACCACCTCTGTTTGAGAGTTCTCTGCTGTAACCACTATACTATCGCCTCTGTCTGAGAGTCCACTGTCCTAACCACTACACTACCACCTCTGTATGAGAGTCCACTGCTATAACCACTACACTACCACCTCTGTCTGAGAGTCCACTCTCCTAACCACTACACTACCACCTCTGTATGAGAGTCCACTGCTGTAACCACTACACTACCACCTCTGTCTGAGAGTCCACTGCTGTAACCACTACACTACCACCTCTGTCTGAGAGTCCACTGTTCTAACCACTACACTACCACCTCTGTCTGAGAGTCCACTGTCCTAACCACTACACTACCACTTCTGTATGAGTGTCTACTGCTGTAACCACTACACTACCACCTCTGTATGAGAGTCCCCTGCTGTACCCACTACACTACCGCCTCTGTCTGAGAGTCCACTGCTGTAACCACTACACTACTACCTCTGTATGAGAGTCTACCGGTGTAACCACTACACTACAGCCTCTGTCTGATAGTCCACTGCTGTAACCACTACACTACCACCTCTTTTTGAGAATCCACTGCTGTAACCACTACATTACTACGTCTGTATGAGAGTCCACCGATGTAACCAATACACTACAGCCTCTGTATGAGAATCCACTGCTGTAACCACTACACTACCACCTCTGTCTGAGAGTCCACTGCTGTAACCACTACACTACCACCTCTGACTGAGAGTCCACTGCTTTATCCACTACACTACCGCCTCTGTCTGAGAGTCCACTGCCCTAACCACTACACTACTACCTCTGTATGAGAGTCCACTGCTGTAACCACTACACTACCGCCTCTGTCTGAGAATCCGCTGCTGTAACCAGTACACAACCACCTCTGTTTGAGAGTTCTCTGCTGTAACCACTACTCTACCGCCTCTGTCTGAGAGACCACTGCTGTAACCACTACACTACCACCTCTGTTTGAGAGTTCTCTGCTGTAACCACTATACTACCGCCTCTGTCTGAGAATCTACTGTCCTAAACACTACACTACCACCTCTGTATGAGAGTCCACTGCTATAACCACTACACTACCACCTCTGTCTGAGAGTCCACTCTCCTAACCACTACACTACCACCTCTGTATGAGAGTCCACTGCTGTAACCACTACACTACCACCTCTGTCTGAGAGTCCACTGCTGTAACCACTACACTACCACCTCTGTCTGAGAGTCCACTGTCCTAACCACTACACTACCACCTCTGTCTGAGAGTCCACTGTCCTAACCACTACACTACCACTTCTGTATGAGTGTCTACTGCTGTAACCACTACACTACCACCTCTGTATGAGAGTCCACTGCTGTAACCACTACACTACCACCTCTGTCTGAGAGTCCACTGTCCTAACCACTACACTACCACCTCTGTATGAGAGTCCACTGCTGTAATCACTACACTACCACCTCTGTCTGAGAGTCCACTGCTGTAATCACTACACTACCACTTCTGTCTGAGAGTCCACTGCTGTAACCAATACACTACCACCTTTGTATGAGAGTCCCCTGCTGTAACCACTACACTACTACCTCTGTATGAGAGTCCACCGGTGTAACCACTACACTACAGCCTCTGTCTGAGAGTCCACTGCTGTAACCACTACACTACCACCTCTGCATGAGAATCCACTGCTGTAACCACTACACTCCTACCTCTATCTGAGAGTCCACTGCTGTAACCCCTACACTGCCACCTTTGTCTGAGAATCCACTGCTGTAACCACTACACTACCACCTCTGTCTGAGAGTTCATTGCAGTAACAACTACACTACCACATCTGTATGAGAGACCACTGCTGTAATAACTACACTACCACCTCTGTCTGAGAGTCCACTGCTGTAACCACTACACTACCACCTCTTTATGCGAGCCCACTGCTGTAACCACTACACTACCGCCTCTGTCTGAGAGTCCACTGCTGTAACCACTACACTACCACCTCTGACTGAGAGATCACTGCTGTAACCACTACACTACCACCTCTGTTTGAGAGATCACTGCTGTAACCACTATACTACCACCTCTGTTTGAGAGTTCTCTGCTGTAACCACTACACTACCGCCTCTGTCTGAGAGTCCACTGCCCTAACCACTACACTACTACCTCTGTATGAGAGTCCACTGCTGTAACCACTACACTACCGCCTCTGTCTGAGAATCAACTGCTGTAACCAGTACACAACCACCTCTGTTTGAGAGTTATCTGCTGTAACCACTACTCTACCGCCTCTGTCTGAGAGACCACTGCTGTAACCACTACACTAACACCTCTGTTTGAGAGTTCTCTGCTGTAACCACTATACTACCGCCTCTGTCTGAGAGTCCACTGTCCTAACCACTACACTACCACCTCTGTATGAGAGTCCACTGCTATAACCACTACACTACCACCTCTGTCTGAGAGTCCACTCTCCTAACCACTACACTACCACCTCTGTATGAGAGTCCACTGCTGTAACCACTACACTACCACCTCTTTTTGAGAATCCACTGCTGTAACCACTACATTACTACGTCTGTATGAGAGTCCACCGATGTAACCAATACACTACAGCCTCTGTATGAGAATCCACTGCTGTAACCACTACACTACCACCTCTGTCTGAGAGTCCACTGCTGTAACCACTACACTACCACCTCTGACTGAGAGTCCACTGTCCTAACCACTACACTACCACTTCTGTATGAGTGTCTACTGCTGTAACCACTACACTACCACCTCTGTATGAGAGTCCCCTGCTGTACCCACTACACTACCGCCTCTGTCTGAGAGTCCACTGCTGTAACCACTACACTACTACCTCTGTATGAGAGTCTACCGGTGTAACCACTACACTACAGCCTCTGTCTGATAGTCCACTGCTGTAACCACTACACTACCACCTCTTTTTGAGAATCCACTGCTGTAACCACTACATTACTACGTCTGTATGAGAGTCCACCGATGTAACCAATACACTACAGCCTCTGTATGAGAATCCACTGCTGTAACCACTACACTACCACCTCTGTCTGAGAGTCCACTGCTGTAACCACTACACTACCACCTCTGACTGAGAGTCCACTGCTTTATCCACTACACTACCGCCTCTGTCTGAGAGTCCACTGCCCTAACCACTACACTACTACCTCTGTATGAGAGTCCACTGCTGTAACCACTACACTACCTCCTCTGTCTGAGAATCCGCTGCTGTAACCAGTACGCAACCACCTCTGTTTGAGAGTTCTCTGCTGTAACCACTACTCTACCGCCTCTGTCTGAGAGACCACTGCTGTAACCACTACACTACCACCTCTGTTTGAGAGTTCTCTGCTGTAACCACTATACTACCGCCTCTGTCTGAGAGTCCACTGTCCTAAACACTACACTACCACCTCTGTATGAGAGTCCACTGCTATAACCACTACACTACCACCTCTGTCTGAGAGTCCACTCTCCTAACCACTACACTACCACCTCTGTATGAGAGTCCACTGCTGTAACCACTACACTACCACCTCTGTCTGAGAGTCCACTGCTGTAACAACTACACTACCACCTCTGTCTGAGAGTCCACTGTCCTAACCACTACACTACCACCTCTGTATGAGTGTCTACTGCTGTAACCACTACACTACCACCTCTGTATGAGAGTCCACTGCTGTAACCACTACACTACCACCTCTGTCTGAGAGTCCACTTTCCTAACCACTACACTACCACCTCTGTATAAGAGTCAACTGCTGTAATCACTACACTACCACTTCTGTCTGAGAGTCCACTGCTGTAACCAATACACTACCACCTTTGTATGAGAGTCCCCTGCTGTAACCACTACACTACTACCTCTGTATGAGAGTCCACCGATTTAACCACTACACTACAGCCTCTGTCTGAGAGTCCACTGCTGTAACCACTACACTACCACCTCTGTATGAGAATCCACTGCTGTAACCACTACACTCCTACCTCTATCTGAGAGTCCACTGCTGTAACCCCTACACTGCCACCTTTGTCTGAGAATCCACTGCTGTAACCACTACACTACCACCTCTGTCTGAGAGTTCATTGCAGTAACAACTACACTACCACCTCTGTATGAGAGACCACTGCTGTAACAACTACACTACCACCTCTGTCTGAGAGTCCACTGCTGTAACCACTACACTACCACCTCTTTATGCGAGCCCACTGCTGTAACCACTACACTACCGCCTCTGTCTGAGAGTCCACTGCTGTAACCACTACACTACCACCTCTGACTGAGAGATCACTGCTGTAACCACTACACTACCACCTCTGTTTGAGAGATCACTGCTGTAACCACTAAACTACCACCTCTGTTTGAGAGTTCTCTGCTGTAACCACTACACTACCGCCTCTGTCTGAGAGTCCACTGCCCTAACCACTACACTACTACCTCTGTATGAGAGTCCACTGCTGTAACCACTACACTACCGCCTCTGTCTGAGAATCAACTGCTGTAACCAGTACACAACCACCTCTGTTTGAGAGTTATCTGCTGTAACCACTGCTCTACCGCCTCTGTCTGAGAGACCACTGCTGTAACCACTACACTACCACCTCTGTTTGAGAGTTCTCTGCTGTAACCACTATACTACCGCCTCTGTCTGAGAGTCCACTGTCCTAACCACTACACTACCACCTCTGTATGAGAGTCCACTGCTATAACCACTACACTACCACCTCTGTCTGAGAGTCCACTCTCCTAACCACTACACTACCACCTCTGTATGAGAGTCCACTGCTGTAACCACTACACTACCACCTCTGTCTGAGAGTCCACTGCTGTAACCACTACACTACCACCTCTGTCTGAGAGTCCACTGTCCTAACCACTACACTTCCACCTCTGTCTGAGAGTCCACTGTCCTAACCACTACACTACCACTTCTGTATGAGTGTCTACTGCTGTAACCACTACACTACCACCTCTGTATGAGAGTCCACTGCTGTAACCACTACACTACCACCTCTGTCTGAGAGTCCACTGTCCTAACCACTACACTACCACCTCTGTATGAGTGTCTACTGCTGTAACCACTACACTACCACCTCTGTATGAGAGTCCACTGCTGTAACTACTACACTACCACCTCTGTCTGAGAGTCCACTGTCCTAACCACTACACTACCACCTCTGTATGAGAGTCCACTGCTGTAACCACTACACTACCACCTCTGTCTGAGAGTCCACTGTCCTAACCACTACACTACCACCTCTGTCTGAGAGTCCACTGCTGTAACCACTACACTACCACCTCTGTCTGAGAGTCCACTGTCCTAACCACTACACTACCACCTCTGTATGAGAGTCCACTGCTGTAACCACTACACTACCACCTCTGTCTGAGAGTCCACTGTCCTAACCACTACACTACCACCTCTGTCTGAGAGTCCACTGTCCTAACCACTACACTACCACCTCTGTCTGAGAGTCCACTGCTGTAACCACTACACTACCACCTCTGTCTGAGAGTCCACTGTCCTAACCACTACACTACCACTTCTGTCTGAGAGTTCTCTGCTGTAACCACTACACTACCACTTCTGTCTGAGAGTTCTCTGCTGTAACCACTACACTACCACGTTTGTATGAGAGTCCACTTCTTTAACCAATACACTACCGCCTGAGGCAATAGGGGTCTGTGTCAACAGTCTTACACATGTTCCAGTTGCACACGCTCTAATGCTAGCAAAGATGTTCTTTTACCAAAATCAAACCCTATTTACAAACAGGGCACTTTATTTCCCCATGCGAATATTAATATGCGTCCTACATACGGCTTGTACAGAACACAATAGGATTATGACTCATACAGAAACCGCTGGTTGGTCTTTGTTGATAAACAATTGTCGGGCGGCGTGGCATGTTGATAAACATTGATCGCCGGCGTTGAGATAAGCACACCCGGTGCCCACCGCCCCTAGTGGGAGGTTCAGTTGTATTTATTTGTTTATGTAATTAATTATTAATTACCACGTCTCCTTAGTCTCTTTTTTATACGTTTGCTTATATATTTATGGTCTAATTACCCATTTTTTATGGGAAAAACCCTGGCAAAACCCTTTTACGTTTCATTCCGTTTGCCACTTTTATGGGAAAACCATGGCATTTTGTTCTTTCATTCCGGAGGACGTCCATTCGCCCTCTATAACTATTATCGCGCATGGCGTTCCGATATTAACACTATTCTAATCAGCTATACCCCTTCTCGGCCGTCATAGTTTTGAACGCTTTTTAAACACAGGCTGTTGATGTTCATATTTATAACACACGCACACATACGCACGCACGCACGCACGTAAGCACGCAAGCACGCACCCCTCCACACACACACCAGAATGTCGCTACAGATGGATCATCAATGACGCACATGAAGCCATTGTATATAAAATGCTAGTGAAGCCACACATCATCTTGTGGGTAAATCAGTTTCTTACTGAGCGTAAGCAAGCAGTGCGATATAATGGTGCTTTGTCGAGTTTACTCTTCACTTTCACCGGTGCCCCCAGGGCTCGGTGATCTCCCCTGTTCTGTTCACCCTCTACACAGACGACGGTCGTAGCAACCAGGAGAGCGTCAATTTAATCAAATATAGCGATGACACAGCTATCGTCGACCTATCCGGCTCTGATCAAGGGTATGCGTGCGCTGTAGCTGATTCCACAGTGTGGTGTGGCAATCATTTTCTAGATATGAACGTTCGTAAAACTGAAGATCTCATAATAGATTTTAGGAAAAATCCTACTCCTCCAAGGGATTATTAATTAACGGAGAGTGTGAGGAGAGTAGAGGAATACAAGTATCTCGGCACTATCATTGATGCCAAGCTCACATTTCTTACGCAAGTTCAGGTCACTCAGTGTCAGCACACATGTTCTTCAAATCTTTACAGATGCTACATCGAAAGCTATATTACATTTGGGTTTCTTGTTTGCTACGGCAACCTCAGTATTGCGCATCGCGAAACTCTAGCACGAACAGACAGCGATTGGTGGCAAGATGGTGGGAGATAAGCAGACCATTTTAGAGGTTCTATACGGGCAACGGACAGAGAGAAAGGGAAGGAATGTGTACTCAGATCCAGAACATCCACTGTTTCCATATTATAAACCATGCCATTCTGGCCGCCGCTTTCAACTCCCTCACTATAAACTGAAAAACTCATTTGTTCACTCGACAATTAGACTAATGAATGAGTAACAGTCTTTCATTCCCCTCCATCTCTGCCAGGCTTCCCTGCCAGTCTGACACTGAGTGAGGCTGAGACATGTTGTGATTTATGAAATTATTTAACTTTTGTAACGTTTTTAACTTATATTTGGCGGGAACTTCCGGTGGTGATTTGTTTTAAATTTGGTGCAGCAAACTTACGAGAATATAAGGATATTTGTTCAAGATATGTGCGTGATATTATTGAGTGTATATCATACATAACGTAGTTGTAGATACATAGTAATACAGCTTTGTTGTTAAAAGTTAGCTAGAGGGAGTAATCTAGGGTAGTTTAAAAGTAGGCTATTTGCGAGCGATAATTGAGGACATTAATGTAATCGGAACGTTGTTTAGAAATTAGGTCACTGGCGAAGTTAACGTAACGTGAACGACAATAGAATAGAGTTAGTTGAGATAGTCGATGTAGTTAAATAAATAATTAAAACCTGAAATAACAAACTTATAAAGTGTATATTAGTACACAGGAAACAGTCATTGTAAAGACTATCTTGAAGTAAATGAGGCAATGTTTAAGACCTCGACTGGCCCACATTTGTTTGTAAATATCTGCATTTTATTACTCACCAGATTATTCTGGCCATGTTGGGGAAATGACCGTCCCACCTTTGCTAATCTGATTGTCATTTAATAATTGTTCGTGTAGTACCTCGATGAGAATATGATTTGTTCTGCTTTATCTCATCGATTTGTGTATGTGATATAATTTCTGTTGATATAGTTATTAAATTACCTTTACCAACTACATCCACTCTTGTTTAATTTATATAGCAAACGAGCTCAGGGTTCTGCCATTAAGCATCAGCAGGGTATATATATATATATATATACATGTACATAACTACTACATATATTATAAAGTGTTTGTACATATGAAGCATTTATATAAACAAAACAATATATTCGCTAATTACTGGCTGTTGCTTCTCTCAAACACATAATCAGTGTTATGTATTCATCATGCAGAGTAATGCCAAATATCTTTGCTGAAGAGACGAGGAGAGCAGAACCTGCCACAGACTGCTTTCCACCAGCAACTGAGGCAGCACAGTGGTACGCGACTGACCTCGGCACAACTCTTACCCAACAAGCCATCTTTGGGCGAGTTCCGTTTGCTTCAGATGATGCAATGCTTGCCAGACTCAGTTCACAAATCTATTCCCATACATCAATGTGCTCCTAAGCCGTGCAGTAAACGGAGACTTTGCACCACTGCAAGATGCAGTGATCTGGTACACCCAACCAGGAGACATGCACCATAATGTCTCTATGGTAACTGACAATAATACAGTCATGCGTAATTAATCTGTGAGTTTTGGTTTCTGGATTTTGAGGGATTAATTAATCCTGTTCATTATTTTCACAGTAATGCAGCAATTATTGGTAATATAATGCGAAATAGATTGGACAGTTATCATGCATGGTCATTCTGTGTCAAATAAAATAAATTTCAAGACATCAAAAAGTTGATATCTCAGAATGTTCTAAAATTACTAATAGTGAATAAGTTGAGCATTTGAGCACTTCTTCAAAACTAAGCATTTGTTACAATTGTGTATGTTACACGAACAACGCGTAAGCATCCCCAACTAGCACCTGTTATTTTTTTCCTATTTTCAAATGCCTAATATCAGAGCTTTATAAATTGACATTAGCTGAATATATAGAACTATTGGTACAGATTATACATGCAAAATTCAGTTGTGATAGGTGGAATGACAATGGCTATACCACATACAAACAAATGGGAAAACACATATTTTTGATATTTCCTAAATTATTTGTTATGAATTTCACACAAAATTTACATTCAAATGCTTAGTTTTCGCAGAAATGCTTAAATATGATCACTTAATCATCCATTAAAATGAAGTAATGCAAGTAATTAATACATGACTATATATAAAGGAGTATAACATGTTCAGTCACTCTGCGTGATTGCTCGGATGGCTGAAAGGGAATCTGTCATGCCAGTTACCAGGAAAGCACTGTCTTTTACACCTTCCAGACCACATTTTGGGCAGGTATTGCCCACGGTGATCCACTGTTCAAAGCACCTCTGGCAAGCGAGCAGACTCTTGCAGCAGCTGGCGAACAACGGAGTGTGCATAATCTCTGTAGGAATGAACATAAATCATATAGGAATTCACGTAAATCATTCTTATTCAGATACATGTAATCAGTTCTTCCTGACTGAAGGAATACTGCTTGCCTATGTGTAAATGTTTTAAATAAAAATAAACCTAAAACAGTGTTCTTATTTTTAATATTTGAAATGTTCAAATTTAAAACAAAACATTCCACCTATAAACATGTTATTCTGACAATATTGTGGACACCGGCTAACATTCAATACTTGCTGCTAATAATTACCACCCTAGGATGGTCCCAGATAAAGGAATGTTAAGACATTGTTGCTTTATGTTTAACAATACTGGGAATCCCTTCTAAAATAATCCGGAAAATAACAAACCCTTTTCCTGGTATACATTAATATATACTGTGCAAGTAGCATAACGTGATTTATTGAAATAATTAAATAATGAGCTTTTCTCTATATAAAAATCAGCTTATCACATTTATACCACAAACTGGAAGTAAATGATGCATGTCAGCATAGCCAGAATACTAACCTTTGCATATGCAGCATTCGAAATCTTGCATTAGCGCTGTAAGATCAGTAGTCTTTATCTTGACCAGGGTGTGATCCCTAGATGCAGATTCAACCTGTGTTCTATACCGTAGCTGAAAAGTTGTTGGTCCAACATAAACAAACGTTGGTGGTTCAAATACTAACATAATTACACGAGTAATAATTTACACATTTGCAGCTGTAACGCATGGTAATTATTAACATACGAGTGCAGGCCAATTATGTCCTGCATATTAATTTACTATATTCAGATTAATGAACCAGCGAATATAAAATAACAACATATTAGGCAATAGTTAATTTATTGCTGACAGAAAACATAATTGTTGCAAATTACAACAAACACCACAAGACAAATGTCTGCAGGGGTCTACTCAGAACTGTGGCCGTCATCTACAGGAGCGGCGGGACGGACAGGCTGCAAGAAATACTCGCTACAGTCACTGACAATGACTCCAGTTGAGTCCGAGTTGATTCCAATTCGGATTTTATGTTGGGCACCCTCGCGCCAGATGTATTCCACATATAGCTTATGTGTATTTTAAGTCAGCCAAGTCGTGTGAATTATGTAGGTGGGTGGTAATGGTAGCTGACATTGTGGTTGGCTTCATGCAGTTTCGAAACTGCTGTCTTGAACTCATCACTCGTTTCACTGTGCTGAAGCTTCTATCACATCCAGCGAACTCGCTGGAAGTTCCAGCACTACGAAGATAAACTCAATCGATCTAGCAGCATTGATCAGGTCGATAATGTTATTGTTTTTCCAATTTGTTTTGTATCACGCCCACATTAAATTTACCATATGAAAGTACACAAATGCCACCGTTAATGGCACTTGTCTGGTATCCGGGCCCACCTCGATTTCGTCGTTATAACAATGTTTTGTCTAATTTTGATACGTCATGTGTTATTGCCATCATTCGACAACATCCCGTGCATATTTACGTTACAAAATATCACGTCGTAGACTCTTAGCTCTCTTGAAGACCAAAGAGCAACCCGGTTTGCAACAACATACGCTGCTATATCGCTCACTGCGGTAACGCGCGGCCGCAGCGGCGCAGACTGATGCAAACCGGGTCGGTCTTTGGGCCTCAAAAGTGTGCTAAGGCGCAATATTTTCATAATACAAATATGCCTGGGATGATGTTGAATGATAGAACGAAACAAAGAAGGTATGAAATTTAAACAAACGTGTAGTTATATCGACGAAATCGAAGTTGGCCCGGATACTAGACAAGTGTTCCATTATTTTAAATCTGCCTGTCTTGCGGGCCGGTACTTTTTGCAAAGTTAACGGCCCGGCGAAATATTTGACCGTCTCGGTCCTCCTGGTCGGCAGTAATTTCGAACGCTGGATTCAACAGTGCGCAACATATCCTGCACTATAAACGTGGTTTATGGGGTATACGTCGCTTGTGGGGTCGCTTGCACTTGGTGTAGGCAATGCAGTTGCTTCTGCCTCTCCGTTTACTTCAAAATGGCACCCGACCATGCCTTCCACAAGGAATTTGCCATTTTCTTGTGGGAATACCGTTGTGTTTTGTCCATCAGACAGGAACATTGTTTCCTGGCTGATCTGAAATGTTATCAAGCGACAGCTAAAGTTAGGCTGTTACAGAAACATTTAATATTATTTTACACTATACGAGGTTCTAACATACCTGCCTACTCACATTGACATAAATTAACTGTTTACTCGTACCCATTGCCAAATTATTGAGGTGATAATCTGACATTATTTTTGGGCGGTAGCTGTACAATAAAATCTATCTAAAAGGAAAGTGACTAAATAAATATTAACAAATCTATTTCTGCCTCAAAATCCTTCCTCAGTTGATTTCTAGTAAAATAAATTTAACAAACTTGTCTAAGTCATAGAGACATTTTAACGGAAAAGTGAGAACAAATCCGTCCCCTTATGTCACGTCAGTCACACCCTTTTTACCCAAAAAAGTAAGACGTAGAAATATATGAAAAAAATATGCTGTACAATGTTTGACCCATTTGCAATTCACATATACAAAATCATTAAACAGTGAGTTGCTGTTAAGGGCATTTTCACGGTATTGAAGGGAACTGGTTTTCTGAACGTATTATCAGCTCACTAATTGACAATTTTTGCACCCACTTACTAAGTACCACACGGGGTACCAAGAAAACACGCAACATCGGTATGGTGTATGTGTTTGTTTGTTATAGAGCTCACAAATGCATAATTTTCGATAAAATGACTGTCTCAAAGGAAAAGTCATGTTTTTGTCATTAACAAATACACACCAAGCACCTGTCTGTGTTCGTTTAATTTTGTTTGTGATGACACCATGGGATTTAACTTAAATATAGAATGTAACTTGTCGATGTACATGTTCCCAATTGATTTTCGCAAGACGATTCAACTCAATCAAATTCTGTCCGTCCAAAATGTCCACTCCGATATATTCAAGACTTGCCAATAATTTACTGCAGGGAATCTACTTGCATTGAATACATTTTGATATAGGACCACATTATCTATGCGCATGCAAAAGTTTATCCTTGTGACCAGCAACACTTCAAAGGTGTGTCCGTCCAAAACATGTCCACTCCGAAATCACCATCTTTCGTTGATTGTACTAAAAGTAATGGTATGGATCTGAATTTTGAAATACAGTTTTAGCAATCATATTTTAAAATACACTGACTCACTGAATTTACCACACATTGTGTTTAAATCTGAAGACATTATAAACAATAAATTGCATTGTCTAAAATAATGTCCACTCTGAATATCATGCAACATGAGTTATACAGCTATATTATACTACGAACATATTTATAATCGTACATATATTATATGGTAGTCAAAGTACATTACTTTAGGAGCAACTATATATTATGGGTGCATCTTGTTTTAGGTATGCTGAAGACGTTTTATAAATTTAACCACATTTAACACAATATAATATTGGCGACATGGTTAATAATCACTAATGTGTTGCCACCAAATAACTTATTAACATTTTTACTGTTAGTGCACACACAAATTGTTGTAAATGTTTTTGCAAGCACACTACACATATACATTTCATGTCTCATTACTGAAAATACCAGGATTCTAATTGTCCAAAAAGTACACTCCAAAATAAAACACTTACCATTCTTGTTTATACCCACGTCCAAAAACAAGAACCACAAAAAAACATTTTAATGATTGTTATTGACAGACATGATGTCACTGATGACATATTTACGGAGTATTGTTGTTTATGTATTGCTATTTAATTAAGGAAATGTGTATAGAAATACAACTTCTGATTATTTCTCCCAGAAAATGGAAAGAAAGTGTGGTTATTTTTTTTGGCATTGTTGACTAAAATTAATGCTACGAAATGATTGTCTGTGATGCGATGTTCATCTCAAATATATTTTGATAATATTTAATATTCAGTTGATTTATCCACTGTGGAGTTTGTTAGATTCTGCGTACCTTCCCAGCATTAACATGTCTTATACAAATATTAAACTTGTCATTCTTCCCAAATGTTAATGGATTTCGTAACCTTAGATATAATACTACGCACGGAAATAAGATAACAAAAAGTATTTAATCATCAATATTTGACCCTCATGAGACACTGCTGCCCTCATTAATATGAAACTGCCCTTAAAGCAAAGCATTAGTCAATTTCGTCCCTCAAAACATAATGTCTGTCACACTGTGGATGGCGGACATTATCTTTGTTACTATGGAAACGGGGGTCTGGGTGAAAAAAGTTAAATATTTTTCATACTCAGTAAGACACAATCTATACATAGTAGAGAAATTGCACTATTTGCATCAAATAAAATAAAAAATCCTATCTACTTGCCATATCTGACATTAAACAACATGGAAACAGTTGCTACTTGCAGAACGTTTCCACCATTGTAATTTGTATTGTTCAAAAGATCATCATTATACCAACAATTGACTGGTAATCTACTAATAATAGATTGCATTACGCAGTCGTTTTGTTAATATAATGTTATCAACTTATCATGCAGATGGCACCACAGATCTATATATCTTACTTTACCTGTTCACCATTTTCTTTGCCCATGTTGACTCATGTCAAATACGCCACCAATATAATGGCCCTTACTTTAGGACCAGCGGCTATACTTAATGCAAATAATGGCTTGCCTTTTCTAATCCTGTCGTAAACCATGCGTATCCTACTACAGTTGTGACTTCTTAAGACGTTACGCCGTACTAAATTAGAATTCAGATAAACAAGTTAGCAAATCGAACATTCTTTAAGTAACCACACGTATTGTTTGCAGACATTTAAAACTATTACGACTTACCTGTACAATTCTGCTGATCTTAGCCGTTTCCAAACCATCCTCTTTCATTGAAATTATTTTACTACCCCGACACGTTGCCATCTTCATATCATCCAAAACAACGATGAGCGTTGATGAAATGGCGCCAAACGTATCGGCCGCTTAGCGCATAAAAAATAAATGTAAATACCAAAAACGAAAAACAAAAGCGAGTGGCACTGCCGTTCGTGTATATACCATCTTTTCCTTTTTCGTTTTGAAATTTGCGAACGGAAAACAAAAACAAAACAATGTCCGTTTTCCGTTTTTATAATTGAAATACGAAAAACAATATACTTTTCGCGGTATTTCTAATACATATTAAAATACAAAATAACGATAAAACAAATCGTTTTTCGTTTTCACTACATCAGAACAGAAAACGAAATACGACTGCAGCGCCACTTTTTTGTTTTTCGTTTTTCATTTTTAGAAGCTCAGGCTGTTTAACCGCTTCGGGTAGGCGACAAACGTTGGTGACAATTCGGTCGCACTGACGTTTAGCACGCACGCACGCACTCACTCACTAGCATAGTATATACAAACATATTCATGAGTTTGTGTGTGCGTGCGTGCGTGCGTGCGCATGTATATATGTATGGTTGAACAAATGAATGGTGATGGAATCGTAGCACGTAATTGGGGATATGTGTACGTTACAGCCGTTCTACGGTGTATCAGAATGGCCGAAGTTAGTGTCGTAAAACCGTAGCGTTGTTTGTGGTTGGGCGTAAAGGCTCCCGTATCGTACGACAGTGTGTCCTAACGCCAACAGCCCAAATTGGTGTGACGAAATTCCCTGGCAATGGCTGATGCATTTCAAGTATTGATTTGTGTTGTTTGTCTCAGACATAAAATGTTTACACTGAATGATGATCTGCCATTCGTGTTCAACATTACCTTTCCCCGAAGAACAGAAGAGAAAACGACATAATATCAAATTGACACGGACTGAATATGAACTAACTTGGGCTTCGCTTTATCCCCATTGGCCTTTTTACTTGCGAAACTGTACATGATTCTTTTTAATAAAACTACCCAGAATGCAACATTTAGTTCGACTATGTTTTCCAAAATACTAATATTTTCATTCAAATATGCTTTACTATTATTTAGATTTTCAAGCACTTTCATATAATAGGACAATTTCAAATACTAGTTTTATATTATGTATTTCTGTTAAACATAATAATTAACAAAGTAGATTACCACAGAAACGTGAGTATAATTAATTTAATAGTCGAAACCTTTCATAAAGCAACGACCAATATTCGCCCGTACATGTTGCGTCGGCAACTATACCACTTCGGCGACGATACAATTTCAGCAAATTTGTTTTCAAAACGCCGCCAGTGCGACAGAATTGTCCCGCCGAAGCCACCACATTTTTTCGCCTAGCCGAAGCGGTCAGGCAGCCGAAGCTTCCGAAGTACAATAACGAAAAACGAAACAAAAAACAAAAAACGAGTTGCGCTGCAGTCGTATTTCTGAACGGTTTGTTTTATCGGTATTTTGTTTTTCTAACACGTACTAGAAATTTTGTTTTTCTAACACGTACTAGAAATACCACGAATAGTATATTGTAGTCGTTTTTCGTACTTCAAACAAGAAAACGAAAAACGAACATTGTTTGCTTTTTCCTTTTTCGTTCGCATATTTCAAAGCAAAAAACGAAAAAACAGCATATACATGGACTGTGCCCTAAGGCTTACCTGGACGGCGGGGTCAATAGACTTTGCACTGAAGTTTTCTTGTATGCATGGCAGCCAAACTTAATTGGGGGTAGATGATATGATCCGCATTTTTGTCTTTATATTCCATATCCGTAACACATACCTGGTGTAGTCATTCATTCGGTGTTTCTATAAAAACTGACATCGAATTTAAGATCATCAAGTGAAATATATATATAAATATGTCATGCAAATGATTGTTATAATTATGAAACGTCGAGACAGTACATTGAAAATGGGTTTTTAAATTGCAATTCTGTCTACCCAAACTGTGGTGTGGCTATTACCAACTACAATACGTATTGAACCTTTTTCTCTCATGCCACGGTTTCCTCCACAATAAACAAAATGGCTGTCATATGACGGAATTGTTGTCTAGCTTAACATTTCCAATCATAACTGATAAAGGATATTTAATCAAAATGTTGTTATAATGGTTTATGTCACACTAAAAGTCACCAAACAGTGTGAATACGATAAACGATTCCATGCGTTATTATTATCATTACTGCACGTACAACGTGTTTTACGAGAAATAAGTAACCTAAGCACCGTAAAGTAACGTTTCACTAATTTGATTGGAACTGACTCAGATCTCGTAGGTAATCCCAAGACTTTCAACGTCGACCTATGTTAAGATTAGGCGCACGCACAAGCACACACACACACACACACACACACACACACACACACACACACACACACACACACACACACACACACACACACACACACACACACACACACAAGCACACACATATTTACACGCGCGCGCGAAGACACATACACTCCTAAACTATGTCAGGAATGTTATCGTGACACAAGAACCATGACTCGATTTAACACACAGTTGGTATCATTATTGGCACCACTGGCGTACTAGGATTTACCTCACAAGGAAGTAGCCAGTATGTAAAAGATCACGATTTGCACAAACAATAATATGACTATTTCCGTAGCAAGAACCGCCCACATCAATTACGTTTCTGGTTCGTGCAGGTAAATAACTTGGTATTATTAACATTGGTTTCAGATTTTCCAATAACTAACATTTTAATGATCCATATATTTGCCATGTGAAATGGTGTTCGTAATTGTTGTAATTTCAACTTTACATTAGGTGATTCAAGATGCTAGATAACAGTTTGATAGAAGTTGGTGTATATAAAGTGTATGGAGGAATAAGTACATATGGTTTTATAGAAGTTGGTGTATGTAAAGTGTATGAAGGAATAAGTACAGATGGTTTTATAGAAGTTGATGTATATAAAATGTATGGAGGAATAAGTACAGATTGTTTTATAGAAGTTGGTGTATATACAGTGTATGGAGGAATAAGTGCATATGGTTTTATAGAAGTTGGTGTATATAAAGTGTATGGAGGAATAAGTACAGATGGTTTTATAGAAGTTGGTGTTTATAAAGTGTATGGAGGAATAAGTACAGATGGTTTTATAGAAGTTGGTGCATATAAAGTGTATTGAAGAATAAGTGCATATGGTTTTATAGAAGTTGGTGTATATAAAGTGTATGGAGGAATAAGTACAGATGGTTTTATAGAAGTTGGTGTATATAAAGTGTATGGAGGAATAAGTGCAGATGGTTTTATAGAAGTTGGTGTATGTAAAATGTATGAAGGAATAAGTACAGATGGTTTTATAGAAGTTGGTGTATATAAAATGTATGGAGGAATAAGTACAGATGGTTTGATAGAAGTTGGTGTATGTAAAGTGTATGGAGGAATAAGTGCATATGGTTTTATATAAGTTGGTGTATGTAAAGTGTATGGAGGAATAAGTGCATATGGTTTTATAGAAGTTGGTGTATGTAAAGTGTATGAAGGAATAAGTACAGATGGTTTTATAGAAGTTGGTGTATGTAAAGTGTATGAAGTAATAAGTACAGATGGTTTTATAGAAGTTGGTGTATATAAAATATATGGAGGAATAAGTGCATATGGTTTTATAGAAATTGGTGCATATAAAGTATATGGAGGAATAAGTACAGATGGTTTTATAGAAGTTGGTGCATATAAAGTGTATGGAGGAATAAGTGCATATGGTTTTATAGAAGTTGGTGTATATAAAGTGTATGGAGGAATAAGTGCATATGATTTTATAAAAGTTGGTGTATGTAAAGTGTATGAAGGAATAAGTACAGATGGTTTTATAGAAGTTGGTGTATATAAAATGTATGGAGGAATAAGTACAGATGGTTTTATAGAAGTTGGTGTATATAAAGTGTATGGAGGAATAAGTGCATATGGTTTTTATAGAAGTTGGTGTATGTAAAGTGTATAAAGGAATAAATACAGATGGTTTATAGAAGTTGGTGCATATAAAATGTATGGAGGAATAAGTACAGATGTATATAAAGTGTATGGAGGAATAAGTACGGATGGTTTTGTAGAAGTTGGTGCATATAAAGTGTATGGAGGAATAAGTGCATATGGTTTTATAGAAGTTGGTGTATGTAAAGTGCATGAAGGAATAAGTACAGATGGTTTTATAGAAGTTGGTGTATATAAAATGTATGGAGGAATAAGTACAGATGGTTTGATAGAAGTTGGTGTATATAAAGTGTATTGAGGAATAAGTGCATATGGTTTTATAGAAGTTGGTGTATATAAAGTGTATGGAGGAATAAGTGCATATGGTTTTTATAGAAGTTGGTGTATGTAAAGTGTATCAAGGAATAAATACAGATGGTTTATAGAAGTTGGTGCATATAAAATGTATGGAGGAATAAGTACAGAGGGTTTTATAGAAGTTGGTGTATATAAAGTGTATGGAGGAATAAGTACGGATGGTTTTGTAGAAGTTGGTGCATATAAAGTGTATGGAGGAATAAGTGCATATGGTTTTATAGAAGTTGGTGTATGTAAAGTGTATGAAGGAATAAGTACAGATGGTTTTATAGAAGTTTGGTGTATATAAAATGTATGGAGGAATAAGTACAGATGGTTTGATAGAAGTTGGTGTATATAAAGTGTATTGAGGAATAAGTGCATATGGTTTTATAGAAGTTGGTGTATATAAAATGTATGGAGGAATAAGTACAGATGGTTTGATAGAAGTTGGTGTATATAAAATGTATGGAGGAATAAGTACAGATGGTTTGATAGAAGTTGGTGTATATAAAGTGTATTGAGGAATAAGTACAGATGGTTTTATAGAAGTTGTTGTATATAAAGTGTATGGAGGAAAAAAGTACAGATGGTTTCGTGACACTTCCTGTTTAGTTCGTCGTACGTATCGTTACAAGGATACCAAGATAAGTATTTAATAAAAACTTGTGATTCGAAGAGGAACGTCTAGTTGTGCTAAATGGAACGGTGGTCTAACGTGTGACCGGGGTTTGATTCCATCACCTACTGTTTCAAAACATGGACAACTATGTCCACACACTTTGTTCGTGTCTTTTGGATAAAAGTTACAGGAGCACATACACTCCTTCTGCCTGGTGTGTACCAAGGGGTGTAGACGTTTGCATCCGAGGAAATAGAGAAAAACAGTTTCCTCACAGACGCAATGGTCTTGATGTATAAATAAATGCGGGCACTCTGTTAGTTGTTGCCAGAACACTTGTTCTGATAACGGAATATGCGCCATGTACGCCTTGTCAAAGGGGTATCAGACGTACGCAAATGTACAGCATAACTATTAGTACTAAAACGTTATAATTGGAAACAAACGGGTAAGTGTACTCACCCCGCCAGAGGCTGGCCATTGGGTAGATTCCTTTGGGGAGTCAGTCCAGTTTTGTTTAGCGTACGGATCTTCTTTGGGTGGTAGCGGGAGTCTCTGGTTCGACCAGTAGTCGGAGGCTGGGTTTGTTCCTAGCTTCCGCATGGCCTTTATCGTCATGGCTATGCCTACGAGGTCCGCCTTAGCCCCGCGGTTCATATTCTGGTAGCCTGAGTACGGCCTCCCGAAGTCGCAGTGAGGGGCACTGCGTTGGTTTGTGTCCCACCCGCCGCGATACACAGAACGCCGTTGATCCATCGCCTTCTCTTACGATCACTGCTTGCGCGTTTCTTTCCCTGGATTCTTGCAACGCGATTGGAATTCCTCCCGTTGATCTGTTGAAGTTCCCACCAATCGTAGGTAATTATACAATGCGATTCTTATGTGGAATTCTTATCGGACTGTATTCAGTCTTTGCGTGTGCAAAGATATGCGAAATGTCCATACAGGTCTCGAGATAGTATCGTGCGTGATTCTGACTTCGGCAGGTCTTGATGACTCACGTTGCAATTAGGTCACAGGTGGATGGTAAACCCTCGGCGTTTGACGTCTAACTGGCGAAGTTGCGGTACACTGGCACTTCTTCAATGTGTCTGTGTGGTCGTCAGGACACGCATCGATGACCACGAGTAACCTCGCTGAACTTCCTTTATCAAGCTGACGTCACAGTATGACCTTATCGTCCCATTGTATAGGTGAGATCACCGCGACAGTTGTTGCAAACAGTATCAACACACAATAAGATAACGTGTTTACTGGAGCTGTGTTATTTTTGGAAGGTGTGACGACAAACAGTTTTAAATATGGCGACAAATACATGTTTTGTGTAATGTTATTCAAACTCAACGCAAATCAAGAAACAAGGAAGTAGTAGCAACAATAAAACAAATGGCGTGAGTAATACGTGACAACTATTGCTCAGAGCCGCCAATGAAACATATCGTTTTGGCACGAATAAGTCCGGCATAAATGAAAGTATGAACGGAGTGCATACTGTATTTTATGCAATAGCCAGGACGGGCGTAGTGTGGGTATTGAGTTAATTGGCTGAGGCATTAATTACTTCCACCTGTTTGGCTTAGTGAAACCACCCAGCGCCTTCAGCCAATCACGCATTCAGCCAATCACCACATGTCAGGATTAGGCCCCAGCCATTGAATTGGATTAGCGGTTAAGCCGCCACTTCTGCGTTCGATATCTGTGTGTGATATCGTGTATATCCAGATACTTCTAAATCCGCCTTCCTCCCCACCTTTCTGCCAAAGCACGTTTAGTTAAACAACTATTGTACACCGTTGGTTGAAAAAGAAGTTGAAAAATGTCGCAACGCTTACCCAAATTTCGGTTTGACACAGGGGCATATCCCCAATTCTTGAATGTGTTGGGTTTTGGTGCGTCGACAGGCTTTTTGTTTTACAAATGGTATATATTTGTCCTTATGTTTATACAGGATAGGCGGAATGGCCTCAACTTTTTGTAATTGCGTGTGTCTATTGATGGTGGAATGTTTGTATTGTTTGCTTAGGTATATATTCGTAGTGGTTTTATACCTCTATAGCGACAAATAACGTATGTATGTAATATGGTCGTCATGTTGTAGGAATGTGTGCCTGAGAAACTGTGATGGGGCTGTACAAGTGTTCAGTTTCCCATCTGGTTTGCATGTTCGACATCACATTCCTACTATATTTATGCCCAAAAGTGGCTGCATTAGAAACAATTAACTTTCCAATAAAAAACGTCATCCTTTGGCCAATTTCAATTCTCAAACTATATTGGGCTTATGTTGGTTATTGTATACATATTGCCGATGATAGATATGATTGGCCAATGGCTCGTCTTACAACAGTGGGTTTTCTCGACCACAATTAACCGTTCCACTCTTACAGTTACTTTAGTTAACCCTTTGCTTGTGTCTGCTCCGAATACGGCTCACCATAAGTTATTGTGTGAGTTTGTTGTGCGCCGTGCTGAATGTAAGATTTAGTTCTGGTCGGGCGTATTGTATGTACTAGCAAAAGCCTCACCGCTTAGACCATTCTACCTGCCAATTCGTGCCGTGAACTGAATGGCCATTGTGTTGGAAGCACTTATATAGCGGCGCTATTCACAACAGTACTAATAATGTCAGTACTTCGTACAGCAATTATTACTTCAATGTTTAAAAATAAAGGTGATTCACAATAAAACGTGTTAATACTAAATGAAGGGCAACAGGGTGATCCCCGAGTGTATTACTACAAAGGCCATCCCTACGAATGATCACGTAATGGCTTCATACCCGACCACCCCATGTATGTAGTTATGCACCCCCGGATAACGGTGCAAAGTTACATTCAAATCGGTCAGGAAATGTGGACGTGTGTTGGTAACAACAGACAGACAGACAGACAGACAGACAGACAGACAGACAGACAGACAGACAGACAGACAGACAGACAGACAAACAAACTGACATATATACATGCATACAAACATGCATGCATACATACATACATACATACATACATGCATACATGCATACATACATACATACATACATACATACATACATACATACATACAGTCAGACAGACAGACAGACAGACAGACAGACAGACAGACAGACAGACAGACAGACAGACAGACAGACAGACAATCAGACAGACAAACAAACATACATACTGACATACTGAAATACTGACAGACAGATAAGCAGTCAAACAGAGAAACAGTCAAACAGAGAAACAAACATGCAGACTTTTCGTAATTTGTATGTCTATAATGACTCACTATATGTTTCTCCAAACATTAGCTCCCGTTTCTATCCGACCAGACACGTCTACCTCTGAATACCCATCCTCCGTAACCAGTCATCAAAGTTACACAAAGTCACTCACTTCAAAACTCGTTCCCCTTCCATTCCTCCAACAGTTCTTGTAATATTTGTTTGCTCTCTGTTATTATGGCTAGATCTTGAATTTCATCAGGTATCCAATATCGAACTTCAACTCTACATTATTTTTCTCGTATTGCACTACGTGTGTGTGTGTGTGTGTGTGTGTGTGTGTGTGAGTGTGTGTGAGTGTGTGTGTTTGTGTGGTGTGTGTGTGTGTGTGTGTGTGTGAGTGTGTGTGTTTGTGTGTGTGTGTGTGTGTGTGTGTGTGTGGCGTGTGTGTGTGTGTGAGTGAGTGTGTGTATGTGTGGTGTGTGTGTGTGTGTGTGTGTGTGTGAGTGTGAGTGTGTGTGTGTGTGTGTGTGTGTTTGTGTGTGTGAGTGTGTGAGTGTAAACAAACAAAACACACACACACAAACACACACACAAACACACATACACAAACACACACACACTTTCGAGCGCGCGCATGCGCATAAGCGATAGCGTATTCATTCATTCTCATTTAGGGTGTTAATGACTACACTAAAGAACGCACGGAAACGCGACAAGGCCAGGCGTTATGAACTTATGGGCGCCATGTCGCGGTGATCCTCAGTATACACAATTTTTTATTTAATGTTTTAACGATAACTTGTATGCTGTCAGAGACGTATCATGGCTGAATTAACATCGAGGACAGAGATTGCGGTTTGATGATGCAACTCGGTGACTTGCTCCAGATCAACGGTGCGTCTGTGCCTTGATACGCGACAGCGCCTGAGTACAATCACAGGGGGTCGGCTCAGTATTGAGGTAGACTCATAGGTTAAAAAAATATTGTCTTCAGTATTGGTTCAAAATCACTCAGTATGCTGTGTGTTGTTGTTAGATAACGCGCATATCGTCTAATAAAACACCTAAACATTTCATACCGAAACAAAATCACGATATATTGAACTGGACATTAAAAAGAGTGGTTAAGTAAGTATATGTAATGCATATATTGCCAATCTATTGATCGCCAGTTTTTGTACAGAGGCACAACTGCGATGCACAAATGAGCAGAATACACTGAACGAAGGACTAGACCAGACTACGCGTCTTTAGCCCAAGGAACCGTTTCCTAAGATACTGAGCGCATCAGGACAATCCATCGTTCAACAGAACCCTCTCTCTCTCTCTCTCTCTCTCTCTCTCTCTCTCTCTCTCTCTCTGTCTCTCTCTCTCTCTGTTTCTCTTTTTCCTTTTCTCTCCCCCTCCCCCTCTCTCACCCTCTCAGTTGAGCGAGTGAATTCTTCGATTTATTTCATCAGTTATTAAATATCATGAATGTCGACAGTGAATTTTAACATGACCAATTATATGTACATTTGGCACCTTTAGGAAAGCGAAAACCTACTCCGGACATTTATCTCTAGAATTTGAACAATTCGGCGCGTTGCACCAAGCGGAGCTGTCGCGCGATCGTATAGTTCTCTCGCTCCTGCATTCCGGCTCCACTAAAACGGCGACGAGGTTCCTCTTGCTGGCTGTTCTTTTTATTATACTTAGATTATCATAACGTAAAAAGCGTAATAACGTAACTTGGATGTAGGCCCCTAGTCTAAAGTTGTGTATTGATTATTTTGTTTATTAATACTCTTGAAGGGACATGTTTATGTTGTATTTTGATTTGTATTGAATACTAAGACGTCGGTCTTTTACACATGATACCGAAGTAAGAAAGGAGGCGGGAAAACGTGACTAATTTATATAATCCATAACTCAGTTATGCCTAGGATATTGACTACTTTCATCATTATTAAGAATAATAAGTAAAAATATATGTGAATAATTATTTGTTTGATCATCGTTATTGTTACAATGATTTATGCATCAATATTTGTTTCATATCCTTCAATTCACTCTTAATTTATAATAATCGTAAACAGAGTTTGCAATACTAATGTAATTTCATTTGATAAGTCACTTCCGCAAGGTAACATATTACCAGAAATACCGAGACAAACCAATTACGTCACCGCTGCATCCTTCCCGCGGGCGGCGGCGATATTAATTTGCATTACGCGACCAAGACACGCGGGTAAAGCACCCTACCACATTTTCCGACCCCACATCTGATCCGTAGGTATCTTCAGCATATACTGTGGAAATATAATCATAATCGGATAAATTGTTTTGTTAATACCCTATACGTGAATGACTAGTCCTAGGTTTGCAATGTAATTGGCACAAAAGATCGGATACCTAGGAAATGGCACGTTCAAAAGCTTATATGTGACATTGTCATGTAAATTTGGTTGTTGTTTATATTTATGGGGGTGGCTCCTGTGCTAGCGATATTATATATCTTAATGGGAGTCTCCCGACCTTATCTATTGCTTACGTTATTCGTTGTATATGCATCGTATTTATAGGTGAAATAAATTGATTCTGAGTTCTGAGTTCTGAGTACACGACGGCAGTTACATCTGAGTTCGGTGAAAGCAGTTTGGGGTTATTGTTAAATAAACATCGCGTTTGTAATAAGATGAAGAATGTCACTATTTAAAAAGCATAACACATGTTGATAGGGAAACAGATGTACCGGATACATCTGGTGCATTTCTGATTAAAAAATAGGGGTGTTGTACGACCTTTTACGAATAATGGTTGTTAAAGCAGCTACGATTGGTCTATAACTAAGCACAATACCGAATGTACTCTAGAAGACTGCGTGTGATTGGCTAGCACGATCCAGAGGTTTAAAACATATCTATTTTTCAGCATCGTTGAAACAAACACACATACATTTGGGCGTATAAGATGATTATATTATAAACAAATGATTAGATAAAATATACAAATAATAAAAAAATTATATAAAAAGTCATGATGATGATGATGATGATGGTCGTGGTGTTAGTGATGGTGATGACGATGTTGATGACGATGCGTACCTCTCTTAGGCATCACCTGAATAGAGGCAATGGCGCCTGTCAAGAGCTTAACGTCGTTGTTCTCAATCTCGTGCTTTACGTAGGCGTAGATGTTCTGATATTGTGGATGTTTGCCCGCCTCCTTCATCAAGTCCGTCAAGTTGTTCCAGTCGAACTCCAGGGATGACAGGGCAACGACGCTTCCGTTACTGTTGAAATAACCTCAGGATTATTTAAAGCGTCAAATGTGACATTTTACGATGTGAACATAAATTGAAAATTATAATTCGGTGACGGATTTTTATTAGATAATTATACATAAAAATGAATTTACCCATTTAGCACAAGCTTTTATGAGATGGTAATGAATACATTTATAAAGCAAATACAATGCGATACATTTCAGTGTGAAAATAATTTTATTTAAAATTGTATTACAGTTTGTACTCCATACAATAATATTCACAGACAGCAGTTGTTTCTTTATTTGCAAACGCAAATGCATATCAACGAACATAATCGAGGAATCGAAGGACTGTTTCATATTTAGTACCACAGCATTGCATATCTGGAACACAGCAAGCCAAGTAAAGCAATGTCGTCTGTTCCATTATCGAGAATGATCTGTTGTGGTAATAATTAGTAGATCATCCGTTGAATCAGTTGTCTTTTTGTGTGATCAAGGCGAACGCGGCGAAAATCAAAGAACATTTCTGTTAAAACAGTCGGCCTGCGCAATACTACTTTTGTTCGTGTATTGTTTACAACTTGAAAGTTTATGTTGTTTTCAATTTGTACGTTTCGCGGCGTACCTTGCGAACAATGTTTCAGGGACAGAAAACACAAGTTGGCGGTCAATATACCTATTATTTTTAACATTACATAACGATAATGAGAAACAAACAACTTCGGTTAACGTTAGTGTAAATGAAACCCTCACCTCAATTGATCAACCGTACATTTAAGGAGAGTGCCCCCGAAAATGTTGTCCATAAGGACATATCAGTAACTAAAATTGTGCATGTATGTATATGTGCGTATGGGTGTGTGTTTGTATATGTTTGTGAGTGTGTGTTTGTGTGTGTGCGTACGTGCGTGCGTTCGTGTGTGTATGTCTGTGTTCGTATGGGTGTATGTTTGTACACGTTTGTGTGTGTGCGCGAGTTTGTGTGTGTGTGTGGCGTACGCGTGTGTGTGTATGTGTCACGGGAGCATGTGTGCTCGCACGCATGTGTGCTTGAGTGCACGCGTGCATGCTGGCATGCATGTTTGTTTGTCTATCGTTAAGCTTACATCATTGTGTATGTTTTTGTGGCAACATTTTATTGGCCGACTATCAAAATGCATTTAATTTCAAAGTTCGTACACAATTTTCTACCTGTGCCAATCAAACAGCGGAATAAGAAAATACACACTTACGGCATCAGAGTATTTCTTCTGCATATCCTTGAATTCGTCATAGTCGGCTTTCCCCATTTGTGTGAGAAACGTCTCTTTGAGTAGATTCACCTTTACCAGGTTACAGCAGACACACAGTTAAATTGTCATAGTTTTAATATTGGTTGCTTATAATTGAAAGTGTACGTGATTATTTATTCTGTTTTGGTTGACATACTATCAATGACACATTTCCACTATAAGGGCCGGGTCAAGGAACCATCTGGAAATGGATATGACAGTGTCGCGTGTGGATAAATTGACAAAAATACCATTAGACGCAGAAGAATGTTGAAGAAAGAGAACATGAAGACGAATTAACATGGGGAGATTGTGATAAGATATACATCGGCATGACAGAAGTAAACAGCCGAGAATGAGAGAGACTGAAACAGAATCGTCGACGGGATGGGACACACCACGTGATGTGGGTCCCCCTCCCACGTGGCACCTAAGGGAACACAGGCGGATCCAGGGGGACCTGGGAAGCACGTGCCATCTAGACCTTTTGAATTTGGCCGCGGTAAGCTTCCGCTAGAGTGGTGTGCCCCTACACCTTTTGAATGTGCCTCCGCTACGTGAACACCAGACATTCGGAAATTGCGAACGTCGCCGTGAAAAAAATATCAGTAGCCTCCTCCGATGTCAGGATGCGAAAGTCGAGAGGGCGGACTGACACTGAAGCTCCGGTGGAAAATCATCAGCAGCACCACCCCCCCTCCCGTAGGTCTTCCTATATCAGGATCCCACAGCGCGACGGCGGAGTTATGCTCATGTTTTAACTCAGCACACCCAGTATGAATTTGGATCTACAGGGGGGAATTGAAAGTTGAAAATTGGCTCTAACAAAACTAATTCATTTATTGTTATCTTATATAAATATTGTTATATATACATATGCAATTGATGAAAACAAGATTCACTCACTTGAATAAATGTTGTCACCTGACAGCACTGAAAAAAGTTTCTGTTGAACACCTGCAATCAATGCATTAAACAATTTAAGTACATGTTATACTTTAAAGGCCTATATATTATACAGGTGTAGTGCTAGTTATCCTGATTTAACTAATAATGTCAACAACATAACTTTCTTCAAGGTTAAGTTGCTAGTGGTTTACATCCCGTGGTGTTCTCGCAGTCTATCTCCACCTTTCATGATCAGTTACTTCCATTCATGGTTTACGTACATCGACAAATACACATCATGTAGGTTTAGTCTGAATGCAACTCTCTAATTTCTTTAAAGCAATTCTTTGAGAATTTTTATCTCTTTATAATGTACAAAATTACTGATTAAACTTGTTAATATACGCAATTCATTTTATTCTATACAATTATTTTATAAGAATTATGTTTAATTAATCACAAATGACCATCACAATATATCGATATAATGTATGCGAAATTTCTGGTTCGCGGTAGCGTTCAGTTAATGATAAGGCATGCTCATGAATATGCGGTACCGTCCGACAGACTCCGTTAAGAGTTATGGGGCAAGAAAAACATCCAGCATATTTTTATGGCCAACATAGAGGCCCGTTATCGAGCTGTGAGTAATATATCTTGTTGTACAATGAGGGAACTGTAGGTATAATTTGTTCCTTTGCGATTAACTGATACATGGTTAAAAAAATACTAGGCATGCGATAAATATGAGCATTTGTACGGAATTCTAAACGTGCTTCAAATTCCGTGGTGTATTGTTGTTCGCATCAAAAAAACATAATAATTATATGACATTTATTTTTGAAATATCTTGCTGCGAAATACTCACAATACGTCCAAAGAGCGATGCTACTGATATGCGACCCGTCGACAATGATGACAACGCTGACCCAACAGCAATTGGTCCTGTTCTCTATGGAACGATATTAGGGCCATAATTCCACAATGCTACATTGTTGATTTCTGACTTTCGATTATCCATTTACGCCGAGATTGTCGAATTCTGACTTTCGATTATCCGTTTACGCTGTCAATGTGCAAGATTGTTGTCAAATAATTCACTAGAATGGCGTTTGGTCAAATATTTCTATTTATTATAAGATAATCTGGCACAAATTGCACTCAGTGACCTAAGCAGCTAAGCATATGCAAATACTGAAGTATCCCTTGCAAGTCAGGCCAAAGCAATTATATAATTGCTTTGGTCAGGCCTTGCGCTGTCATCACCAACGTCACGACGTAGTGTACAGAATACTTATATCGAGCATTTTTCACCCACGTTATGAGCTGTTTTATCAAAGTTGGAGTTTAAAAGAACTCAAAGTCGATGAACGGAAGAAACGAAGTGACAAGCAGTCTGCCAGAAAACGCGAATTGTTTGTCGGGAAGGTTGGTACTGTGTGTGAGCGATAATTCATGATGTTTCGCAAACTGTCAATAATAATATTTATTCGTACTATAACGTGTACAATTCAGTGAAAGCAACGTATACATCCATCTAAAATGTATATAAAACGGTCAGTGCAGCCAGTCTCGTCTATGAAGCGTGAGCGTCTATGTCATGAATGGGGGAGGCTGTTCTTAAGTGAATATTATTAAACTTTAGAGATAATAATAGTGTGGAGTCTCCCATCACACTGTGATTTGTTTTGAATTTTGTTGACATTATGTAAATTGTTATTGTAAAATTTGTAGCTTAGTATTTGTTTTCATATTTTGTAGTTCTAGTTGTCTCCAGTGCTTGGCAATGTTCTATTAACTGACTAGTCTGTATTATTGTGGTTACAATGTAATGGTCTTATGAGGTCTCATTCTTTATATACTGGCACTGAGGGTGGTCACTACCAGGGTGCTTGTCGTCCTCAGTGGTTCTTTTACGTCCCAAATTGAGACGGGACCGACATTAATGTGATCACCGAGTCACGAGGGATACGCCGTCCCCAATTTTGAGAGCCAGATTTTTACACCAAATATCATGCCTGCTCGGTCCAGGTTTCGAACTCAGAGCACTGGCATGCCAGGCGGATGTGCTAACCACTACACTAGCCGCACTCTCTGTATAATTTGTTTCTGCTGTTGGGATAAATAAAATACATCCTTACCTTACCTAAGATGGGAGGGTGTGTTTCTATATTTCATAAAAACCAGCACAAACCCTTGGAGTAACATACACTATCGAGAGGGATGCGGGGGTACCAGCCCAGCCTGATCACAGTGCTTTCTTGTATATCATGAGCAGTCTTACTCCAAACCCACTATACTTTATCTTAGTCACATATTGAACATAACTTGGGATAATGTCATTGTTTTTCATTTTACAGGTTAATGAAGAGGAGCTCAGCATGAAACTGCCGCAGAATAACATGTATAGGGACGTACATGGTGGTATGTACCAACTACCCAAATTTATACTGGGGAGTCTAGTGGAATACTTATCCCAGTGCGGAAAGAAGCTGGAGGAAAAGAGCAAGTCTCTGTACAAAGAAAGACGAGTTATCTTAACATTAAACTAAAAGGACTGTAGGATCAAAGGTAAGTAGCTTAGTAGTTTGTACGTCCCTGTCAAATATGATACTGCCTTGATGAAATAATATTTTTCTTTGTCAATGGATACCAGCGGGTTTATTTGTAAGAGGTTTGGCAAATTTCTGTATTAAATGTAAGAACAAACATTCGAAACCTAACAATAAATTATTGAGGACCAGTATTCAGGAATACCCTGCCTCATAAACTTCGAATACTCCTGACCATTAACCAGTTTAAAAGAAACCTAACAGCTCCTTACTCGTGAATTATTATTGATATTACATTATATACGTGTCTGGGTAAATATATATATAGATGAAGCACAATACTGGGCCAAAAAAGAGGACTGGACAGCAAAAACAAAGTCTTAGATGGTAACCAAAATACATCTACACCTAAAATTAAAGAAGATAAGATATTTTTACTCACTGTTATGTGGCGCAATGCCAAGTGAAGTTCACGATGTAAGTTACATGGTGTCTTTTAAAAAAAATATGAGAATGTGAAGCACTTCAGAAATCAAAATTTGCTTGACTGATGTATGCTAGTACCTCATCAGAATCCAACCAAGACTTTTAAAATGTTAAGAATGATCAGAGCACTCTGGACGTGAAATGGTGGACACAATTTTTTTCAAACAACAATAAACAGGCAGGATGCGTTTTTTTGTGTCTCTTCTTTCTTCATGGGCCTAAGATACAGCACAAATGTTATTAACAGGAACTGTCTGCAAACGAAGCTGGTTATGGAGTAAATATAGCGTAAGTTACAGGACACCAATTTGGCCCAGTATTGTGCGACTCCACAATATTGATTATATATATTGTACATTGTTTTCTTCAGGTTATTGCGGTATATGCGTGTCAGCTGTTGTGTGGGCAGAGATGAGGAAGTCTGCCTCTTATAAAGTAGATGTGTCCATGAACAATGATGCGGTGGTGCAAGAAGCAGAATGTCGTGCTGGGCTGGGCCCTACATCTCACTGCAAGCATGTTGCAGCAGTTCTGTTCGGCCTGACACTACTGTCAGACAGGAACTATCTTGACAGAAGTGACATGTACACAGGTAAGACGTTTTAAAAAAAACACTTATTTTCTGCATTCAATGTATTATGTACAAATATTGGGGCAATTGTCAATGCACAAAAAAATGGCAGTTAGTTTATCCCAATTTTGTACAAATAAGCTGGGTAGTTTCAAGAATGTGACACGCTCTTGTCAACATATCAGCAACAATAAATAAATGAAAGGGTTAAAATGTATATAAAATTCATAAATATGTAGCTGAATGTACACTTTGACTTGACCTGCAGGACCACCAGATGTTCCAACATGCTATACCTTTTAAAGAAACTCCTATCAAGTCCAGCAGATTACATGCAATTTGTGGGAAAGACAATTCCGACCTTATATATGATCCTCGATCAGAGCAACTGCAGAACGACTCTACTCCAGACAGGTTCACTCTATTTGATGAAACAAATCTTATATTCCTTTTACAGACCAATTGAAAAATAGTTACTTGTCAAAACATGGGCATTAGTGCAGTCTCTGGCTTTATGTATAAAGCAAAAAATACAATGTTGCTTATATCTCTACATATACATATTTCAGGAAAGTCAGTCGATGCTAGTGATGCAGCTGTTCCCTCCTGCCAATCCACATGCCCTTGCCAACGACCACAGCTACTTGAAGTTAACTCCACAAGATCAGTACTTGAAAGATGAAATGGTTAGTTATTTCCATGCTTTTCAATTCAATATACATACATCTGTATTTACACAATGTGCTCCATTGAAACAATGCACACGGTTACAATAGAGCGCATTGGCTCAGTGACTAGAACGTTGGACTCTCAATCAAGAGAACCCGGGTTCGAATTCAGTGCTGCTGTGTTGAACCTTGGGCAAGTTCGTTCATTTTATGTTGGTCCAGTTCACTCAGCCATATGAATGAGTACCTGGCTATAGACAGTGGTGGATATTTGTGTACAAATAGCCTTTGTGCATTAATTGTGGCATGGCTGAATGCTTCCCAGAGAAGTTGAGATGGTGCTCGATCAAACAAGTCTGCTAGGGAGTAAAGTGTAAAGTGCTTTGAGCAGTCATCAGGACTGGATACTGCGTTATTATATAAGTGATTACTTTTTTATAAACATTACATTGTCACAGCACAGAGTCCAACTTACAAACCATTGTGCAATGCAGCTCTGAGCATTTCATTTGAAACTAAAAACAAAGTTAAAACTTGAAACAAAGAGGGGGTTTGTTGTATTGCGATTAATATCTGGTGATAATACAACTATATAGCTTAAAGCTGCAATATCAGTTCGATTTTTATGCTCCTCGGTTTTCTGACTAATTTCCCAAAAAAGCAAAGCTATCAAGTATCCACTATAATATCCTAGTTCATTGGGGCACTTGTGCTACTTCGTTTTGTTGAAATTAATAAACAAACTGCAAACTATTTTGAATTTGGTTTCGAGTCAAAGGAGTCAAAACTAGCAACACTTACTTGGACATGCATCTGGAAGTGGAAACTTCATATAATATCGTGTTTGCGAATTTGGGCGAGACTGACCTCTGACCCTCAAGAATGGTGCCTCGATCAAGCCGTTTTTGTTGATTGTACAGTGTTCGCAAGTGTTTATACAACACGTTCTTATTTTATGGCATTTACGCCGGCGATGGGACGTCCCCGGACATATGCCACCGACTCAGCAAAAAAGGGCCAAATTACGCAGACAACGACAGTCAGTATTCGCATCAGATGGTTTATTTGGGAAAAACCAGTATGGATTTGTGGAACAACACAACTCACAAAAGAAAGAGCTGGAGTAAGACTAAGAACAGATGCTGCGTTTGCAAAACTTCTTCTAGAGAAGTTAGTAATTTCAAAGTAGTCAGCCTGAGCCACGCATCACCGTCAAGGGTATAAAAACGTGGAACAATTTACCAAATAAACTGACTCAGCTTCCAAGTTTAACACAATTTAAAAAAGCAATCAAGTTCTCATTACTTTCTACATATTTGTGAATTGTTAATTGAAGGTGACGTTTTGTAATAGTAACACAAGCACTAAAAAGTTTATATGTGAGTTGTGAATATTATCTTGTAATTTATATATAATTTGTGTTGTATTTATTCAGGTTTTTTTAGTTCGAGAAGGGCATAGCAACCCATAAGTCTAAGACTTCAGATATGTCCTTTCAGCAGCAGCAGCAAACCATACTGTGCATGTATTATGTTGTTGTTGTTGAATAAACGTTCATTCATTCAACGCATATTTATTCGTATGAATATAATATTATGTTGCTTATTATGTTAACAAAACCACCACCCCTCAATACTGTGAAAATGTCCATAACAATAACATGTAGGCCTTCGTAACATGTATCGATAGCTTGCAACTGATTTATGTGAGAGAGCAGAGAATTACCGTTACTATACAAAGAATTGCAGCCCATGTTTTGTTAAGTTACAAATCCTCTTGTACATGTAAATTATAGAAGTTCTGTTTTTAATTTTTATTTATTTTGGTCTTTCAATTTATCAATAACATGCATTTGGTAATGTATACTTCTACATTCATACATTTTGTAGACAAATTTTGTAAATGTGGTTTTCCGTTTCATTTAATTAATTCACTTCATCTCACTTTGGGTGATTCAATTCAAATACAGTCAGGGTTGGCAGCTAGGTTTCTGACAGGACAGTTTACAAATTGTTTGCACGTTGATGACACTGAAGCCACAGAGGCTTCGCTTCAAGGAACATACTTTCCCAGTCAGAAACCTCTAGTTAATAACCACAGTTGCAAATAGTTGAAAGGCCATAATCATTTTTGTTTGTTAAATCAAGCCAGGAAATCCATAATAGAATGCCCTTGTTTCTCTCATAAGAGACAAGACTAACTGCTGGAATCTTCTTCTAAAGACTTACAGTGACTCAGCCAGCCTTTAGACAAGTGTAGCCAGCTTGCAGTGGCACCTTGCAGTCCAGCTAAAGAACAAAGGGGATATTGATCATTGGACAGTAACAGCTGGTAATCCACCTTCTGAGTAAACAGTAGAACTTTGTGGATACTGCCAGGGGTTCACCCACTGCCAGCCAAATGTCCTCCTCATTAATTAGCAGTGTTAGATGAATGACACATTGAGACCACAACTAAGGCATTGGGTATTTTGCATGGTTTACTATTGAATTCCTAAAACTTTCTTTTGTTGAACTATCAGTGAAAAATTGCAAAACTTGTTATTTATTTTATATTTTTTGAATAAAATTAGTTTGACTTGATTTCCTGTAACCTTCTTTCCAGCCCATCTGTGTTCTACCTATACTTAGTTAATAAGTTGTAAATTGTCTAGTTGTTTGTTATGTACTACACTTTTACAATATATATACAATAATAACTTTGCCACTCTCATATCATTGTAATTGTTTCACAACTGGGCAAATTACCTTTTCACTCGTGAGTGCTGGGCAAATGGCCTTTGGGCAACATATTTTTACCTGTTAATGAAAGTTTACAAGATACATACCACACACATGCATATTATATATATATATATTGACGGGTAGTAGTCCTGTCAAACCATGTTCATTTTCACAAATAATCTTACTCATTCCATATTCCAATTCATGACTCTGTTCGACAGCTTCAACAGAAAGGCGTGAACTACCTCAACATCACTGCAGCCATCACATATGACAAGATCTGTGGTGGCTCTATCGAGCATCAGTGTTCGTAGCAAAGGCAGCTCAGGTGTCCAGTCACTTCCTGAGGCTGGATGCAGCTCAGGACAGTTAGAACAAACGTAAGTATTAATTGATGCTGCTATGCAAATGTTATATATATATAAATCATAGCATAATAATTGGAAGATATGCAAACATATGTGATTAGTTTTAACAATTGCTTTATTCTTACCAATCTTAGGGTAGTTACACCATCTTTGGTTGATACGGCTTTTGTGAAACTTTCAGTTGCATTCTACATTTAATTTGCAGTTCAATTTTTGAACTTAATGGTCTATTTATTTAATTTGGAATATTTCTGTTGCAAACATAACTTCATATATACAGTGCAAGTATGTTTCATTAGCACCCCCCTCCCCCCCGTTTTCCGATATCACCACTCCAGCCAAGCGGCCGAAGAAATAGTTATGGCGGCTCAGTAGCGCCAAAATTTAGACTACACCATTTGGTTCGGCCAGGCTCAATTTCTGGATCCACCCCTGTATGTGAATGTTTTGTTTGTCTGCATGAGGATTTTGCATGAATGGGTGTCCTCGTTAAATTGCATATCGTTGTTAGAAATGCATGTGAATTAAAGTAAAGACAATGTAAAGTACAAACATTTTATTGAAACTATTTGATAAGATTGACTACAAAATTATGAAAAGTACAATACAACTACAGGTACAATCACTGCACTTGATGTGTATAATGTAATAATTTTTAATATCACATACCCATCACATGCACATAATATGCAAAGCAACAATAGAAACAAAAATTAGGAAGAGGTTGAAAAAATGTCAGGTACATATAAAAAAACAAACAGTTACTTTTATCACGATTCTTTGTTGCAAAAAAACAAAACTAGTTAGTACGTGTGATATCAAATGCTAGTTGTAGTTTATACAAGTCTTATATGTTTACAACTCACAAAATTAGTGACTAAACAATTATGTGTATTTAACAACAATTTTTTATATTTAATACCCATAAAATGTAAACCAATGAAAGAAAATTACTTAGAAAGATGTTTAGTTGAACTTAAAATAGTGACTAGACTAGACAGGGTCATCCCTATGTGACTGAGAATTACATATACAATCACTACATGCTACATTGCTCCAGTTTACTCAGCTGTATGAAGAGTACCTGCTACAGACAGTGGTGGATAGTCTTCGCATATTAATTTCGGCTTAATGCTTCCCACATAAGTCAAGATGGTGTTTTCGATTTAACAGGTCTGCCAGGGAGCCAGTAAAGTGCTTTGAGCAATCCTGAGGACTGGATAGTACACAATATGAGAACTAACCTTATTCAGGTGTTGTTTACTTATCATGTGAAATGAAAATGTAATGTAAATTATTTGTTAAAATATAAACTAGTGATAAAAAGAATAATTTAGAAAGATCATACGTGGCATGAAAAATATATAACAGTCCTCATGATTCATACATAATTTAAACAAGTAAAATGCTGCTGCCAGTGTATCAACAGACTGTTGCTGAAAAATGTAAAAAGGCTTTCAATACCATTACTTCATCACAAACTTGTGTTATACATAACAAGTGCTTGGTGTATGTTGCAAGAACTCAGCTGGCTGCCACTGACTATTAGCAACACAAAGACAATGAAACCCTACCACTATAACAATGCTGGATAATTCACGTATTTTTTCAAGGACACTGATAAAAGTTATAGTTGAATTGAATACAAATACCTTGTATTATTGACTTTTAATAAATGTGTCGTCACGTATAAAAATATCATACATGTCAGAGCCATGCTAATTGTCACTTTTTCTTCGGTATAGGTAGATGCAGATGTACAGCAAAAAGTCAGGAAGCTGGTATGCAGTACCATCAAAGATAGCGAAAACATACAGTGATGTCATTGATATCTAAACCGATGTAGTTCACCGAAGAATGCTCGACACTGAACCTCTCTCACAGCGTTGAAAGTTGTTGCCCGAAGAATCATGCCATAACTGCCAGACCCTGGCACCCACCGTTCCATCACCAATTGTAGAGCTAGTCAGGCGTCACTACATTCTTATGTCAACCTGCATTCTACATTGGTCTCCAGTCAGTCAAGCTAACTGACTGATCTGGAAGCCAGTGTACACCCCTTGGCACTGGGGAATCTGTCATGGATGCAACTCACAACACAATTGGGATCACTCAGTGGACATTCACCTGACAAACTGTTAATATGCAGCGTATTGCATGGCTGTAGAATCTTGTCTGAGATCCTGGACATACAACTGCCCAGTATGCCAGATTAACTTGGAGAGCTAGTAGTACTAAGCACACTAGTTCAATCTGCTGTAAAGAAAAGCATATATTCAGTAAACAAAAACATGCATCATAGTAGCGTTGGGAGGAAATAACTATGGAGTTGTTCATTGTCATAATCAGTAGATATAAAATAATGTTTCATGTATCATCTGCAGCATTTCACAAGAAAAAAGGCAGCAAGAAATGTTCTACTACAGCTGCATCTATACATCTTGATATCTTACTTCTTGGGAACAGTCAGTGTTTACCGGGTGGAGAAAGGGGGTGGGTTGATACAGCATGCAGACATTAGTGGATTATGCTATTTTTCAAAACGGTTAAAAATGTGAACTATTTTTCTTTACTAGGTGTTCATTGTCATTACAGCAATTTTAAATTGTTCAATTTCATTATAGTGATGCTTAATCTTAGTCAATATTATAGACTGATTTTAATTCTGCTAATCAGTAAAGTGCATTTATATATATATATTTTTTTTTTTCAGTATATAAATTCATGTAACTGTCTGCCATGTGTAACTACTACACATATTCATGTTTGACATTTTAAGCCAAAATTAAGGTTTAATGGTCAAAGTGTATGTTGGAAATGACAAGATCAGGTGTATTTTCTAACAGTGTATTTTCCTCGTCAAGTATTCAAAGGTTCATAATATGTATGTCTACCTTCTTCAAGAATGAATCATTTATTTTATAAATTTATTTTAGAGTCATCGCCATATGCTAAATACTTTTTAAAAGTGTATTAATATGTCTTTGTTGATACGCTGGGTATAATATACAAGTGCAGAAGTTAACCTAGTTTTTCATGTCCAAGATGTTATTATTAAAATGTGTATGAAAACGAATGTATATTTAAATGTGCACATTAAAATACACTATATTAACTCCATAACAAGCTTCTTTGTGGACAGTTCCTGTTGATAACATTTGTGCTGTATCTTAGGCCCATGAAGAAAGAAGAGACACAAAAAACGCATCCTGCCTGTTTATTGTTGTTTAAAAAATTTGTGGTTGTGGATTTGGTGGATAACGTAAGTTACAGTGTCCACCATTTCACGTCCAGAGTGCTCTGATCATTCTTAACATTTTAAAAGTCTTGGTTGGATTCTGATGAGGTACTAGCATACATCAGTCAAGCAAATTTTGATTTCTGAAGTGCTTCACATTCTCATATTTTTTTTAAAAGACACCATGTAACTTACATCGTGAACTTCACTTGGCATTGCGCCACATAACAGTGAGTAAAAATATCTTATCTTCTTTAATTTTAGGTGTAGATGTATTTTGGTTACCATCTAAGACTTTGTTTTTGCTGTCCAGTCCTCTTTTCTGGCCCAGTATTGTGCTTCACCTATATATATTTACCCAGACATGTATATAATGTAATATCAATAATAATTCACGAGTAAGGAGCTGTTAGGTTTCTTTTAAACTGGTTAATGGTCAGGAGTATTCGAAGTTTATGAGGCAGGGTATTCCTGAATACTGGTCCAGAATAATTTATTGTTAGGTTTTGAATGTTTGTTCTTACATTTAACACATAGAAATTTGCCAAACCTCTTACAAATAAGCCTGCTGGTATCCATTGACAAAGAAAAATATTATTTCATCAAGGCAGTATCATATTTGACAGGGACGTACAAACTACTAAGCTCATATGGTTATTCGCATTTACCTTTAATCCTACAGTCCTTTTAGTTTAATGTTAAGATAACTCGCCTTTCTTTGTATAGAGACTTGCTCTTTTCCTCCTGCTTCTTTCCGCACTGGGATAAGCATTCCACAAGACTCCCCAGTGTAAATTTGGGTAGTTGGTGCATACCACCATGTACGTCCCTATACATGTTATTCTGCGGCAGTTTCATGCTGAGCTCCTCTTCATTAACCTGTAAAATGAAAAACAATGACATTATCCCAAGTTATGTTCAATATGTGACTAAGATAAAGTATAGTGGGTTTGGAGTAAGACTGCTCATGATATAGAAGAAAGCACTGTGATCAGGCTTGGCTGGTACCCTCGCATCCCTCTAGATAGTGTATGTTACTCCAAGGGTTTGTGCTGGTTTTTATGAAATATAGAAACACACACTCCCATCTTAGGTAAGGTAAGGATACATTTTATTTATCCCAACAGCAGAAACAAATTATACAGAGAGTGCAGCTAGCATAGTGGTTAGCACATCCGCCTGGCATGCCAGTGCTCTGAGTTCGAAACCTGGACCGAGCAGGCATGATATTTGGTGTAAAAATCTGGCTCTCAAAATTGGGGACTGCGTATCCCTCGTGACTCGGTGATCACATTAATGTCGGTCCCGTCTCAATTTGGGACGTAAAAGAACCACCGAGGACGACAAGTACCCTGGTAGTGACCACTCTCAGTGCCAGTATATAAAGAATGAGACCTCATAAGACCATTACATTGTAACCACAATAATACAGACTAGTCAGTTAATAGAACATTGCTAAGAGCTGGAGACAACTAGAACTACAAAATATGAAAACAAATACTAAGCTACAAATTTTACAATAACAATTTACATAATGTCAACAAAATTCAAAACAAATCACTGTGTGATGGAAGACTCCACACTATTATTATCTTTAAAGTTTAATAATATTTACTTAAAAACAGCCTCCCCCATTCATGACATAGACGCTCACGCTTCATAGACGAGACTGGCTGCACTGACCGTTTTATATACATTTTAGATGGATGTATACGTTGCTTTCACTGAATTGTACACGTTATAGTACGAATAAATATTATTATTGACAGTTTGCGAAACATCATGAATTATCGCTCACACACAGTACCAACCTTCCCGACAAACAATTCGCGTTTTCTGGCAGACTGCTTGGCACTTCGTTTCTTCCGTTCATCGACATTGAGTTCTTTTAAACTCCAACTTTGATAAAACAGCTCATAACGTGGGTGAAAAATGCTCGATATAAGTATTCTGTACACTACGTCGTGACGTTGATGATGACAGCGCAAGGCCTGACCAAAGCAATTATATAATTGCTTTGGCCTGACTTGCAAGGGATACTTCAGTATTTGCATGTTGCTCAGCTGCTTAGGTCATTGAGTGCAATTTGTGCCAGATTATCTTTTGGAGAAAATATTTTGGAGAACATTTTTGGGAGAAAATATTTTGGAGAAATATTTGACCAAACGCCATTCTAGTGAATTATTTGACAACAATCTTGCACAATGACAGCGTAAATGGATAATCGAAAGTCAGAATTCGACAATCTCGGCGTAAATGGATAATCGAAAGTCAGAAATCAACAATGTAGCATTGTGGAATTATGGCCCTAATATCGTTCCATAGTTCTCGAGCTTCCACTGCGATAGCTCTGCTCACTTTCACCCTCGTAGGACGTCCTAAATAGCACATAGGTAATGCGCCCAATGAACTGTGAAAGCCTGCATGTGCGTGCATGTGTGCGTGCGTGTGTGCGTGCGCGCGTGTGGCTCTGTATTTATACGTGTGTATGCAATGGTATGTCAGTATTTGTGTTTGTATTGACTCTATTCCCGCATATGCGCGTGTTTCCCGAATATGTTTTGCGGGTTTGCGCGCGCGTATTTGTATGTATCTATGTATGTATGTACGTCTGTAAGTGTGTGTGTGTGTATGTGTGTGTGTGTATGTGTGTGTGTCTGTATGTATGTATGTACGTACGTATGTACGTCTGTACGTCTGTGCGTGCGTGCGTGTGTGCGTGTGTGTGTGCGCGTGTGCGCATGTGCGCGTATATGTATGTATGTATATGTGTATGTATGTATGTATGTATGTATGTAAGTGTATTTGTATATATTACAGACTGTATAAGGCAGAGTTGTCCACATCGATAATAAGATCCATTGCCGCTTCGCAAAAGCAAGTGTTTCGTTTGGAAGACTGCAAGCAAGTGTCAGTGTGGGAACGAAGAGGAATCTGCCTTACAAAGAAATTGAAGGTGTACCGCGCTGTTGTGCTATCTACACTACTCTACGCCTGTTGTGCCACCTACCCTACTCTACGCCTGTTGTGCCACCTACACTACTCTACGCCTGTTGTGCCACCTACACTACTCTACGCCTGTTGTGCTACCTACACTACTCTACGCCTGTTGTGCTACCTACACTACTCTACGCCTGTTGTGCTACCTACACTACTATACGCCTGTTGTGCCACCTACACTACTCTACGCCTGTTGTGCTACCTACACTACTATACGCCTGTTGTGCTACCTACACTACTCTACGCCTGTTGTGCTACCTACACTACTATACGCCTGTTGTGCTACCTACACTACTCTACGCCTGTTGTGCTACCTACACTACTCTACGTCTGTTGTGCCACCTACACTACTATACGCCTGTTGTGCTACCTACACTACTATACGCCTGTTGTGCTACCTACATTACTCTACGCCTGTTGTGCTACCTACACTAATCTACGTCTGTTGTGCCACCTACACTACTATACGCCTGTTGTGCTACCTACACTACTCTACGTCTGTTGTGCCACCTACACTACTATACGCCTGTTGTGCTACCTACACTACTCTACGCCTGTTGTGCTACCTACACTATGCTACGCCTGTTATGCTACCTACAATACTCTACGCCTGTTGTGCTACCTACATTACTCTACGCCTGTTGTGCTACCTACACTACTCTACGCCTGTTGTGCTACCTACACTACTCTACGCCTGTTGTGCTACCTACACTACTCTACGCCTGTTGTGCCACCTACACTACTCTACGCCTGTTGTGCCACCTACACTACTCTACGCCTGTTGTGCCACCTACACTACTCTACGCCTGTTGTGCCACCTTCACTACTCTACGCCTGTTATGCTACCTACACTACTCTACGCATGTTGTGCTACCTACACTACTCTACGCCTGTTGTGCTACCTTCACTACTCTACGCCTGTTGTGCTATCTACTCTACTCTACGCCTGTTGTGCCACCTACACTACTCTACGCCTGTTGTGCCACCTACACTATTCTACGCATGCTGTGCTACCTACACTACTCTACGCCTATTGTGCTACCTACACTACTCTACACCTGTTGTACCACCTACACTACTCTACGCCTGTTGTGCCACCTACACTACTCTACGCCTGTTGAGCTATCTACTCTACTCTACGCCTGTTGTGCTATCTACATTACTCTACGCCTGTTGTGCTACCTACACTACTCTACGCCTGTTGTGCTACCTACACTACTCTACGCCTGTTGTCACCGACACTACTCTATGCCTGTTGTGCTACCTACACTACTCTACGCCTGTTGTGTCACCTACACTACTCTATGCCTGTTGTGCTACCTACACTATGCTACGCCTGTTATGCTACCTACAATACTCTACGCCTGTTGTGCTACCTACATTACCTAATGCCAGCTACCTACATCTCACTCTTACGCCCGTTGTGCCACCTACTAACTACTCCCCACGCCTGTTGTGTCACCTACACTCACTCCCCATGCCTGTTGTGCTACCTATTAACTAATTCCACAGGCCACCTCACTCATCACGCTGTGCACCTTACACCACCTACGCCCGGTTGTGCTACCCACCACCTACCCACAGTCACCCACACTACCTACGCCCGTTGTGCCACCTAATCTTCACTCTACGCCCAGTCACCTACACTTCACTCCCATGCCCGTTGTGCTAATCTACACCATGCTACCATATGCTACCTACAACACCTACGCCCGTTGTGCCACCTACATTCACTCCACGCCCGTTGTGCCACCCACACCACTCCATTCCGTTGTGCCACCTACACCACTCTACCTTTGTGCCACCTCCTTCACTAATTTCCCACGCCTGTTGTGCTACCTTCACTACTCTACGCCTGTTGTGCTATCTACTCTACTCTACGCCTGTTGTGCCACCTACACTACTCTACGCCTGTTGTGCCACCTACACTATTCTACGCATGCTGTGCTACCTACACTACTCTACGCCTATTGTGCTACCTACACTACTCTACACCTGTTGTACCACCTACACTACTCTACGCCTGTTGTGCCACCTACACTACTCTACGCCTGTTGAGCTATCTACTCTACTCTACGCCTGTTGTGCTATCTACTCTACTCTACGCCTGTTGTGCCACCTACACTACTCTACGCCTGTTGTGCCACCTACACTATTCTACGCATGCTGTGCTACCTACACTACTCTACGCCTATTGTGCTACCTACACTACTCTACGCCTGTTGTACCACCTACACTACTCTACGCCTGTTGTGTCACCTACACTACTCTACGCCTGTTGTGCTACCTACACTTCTCTACGCCTGCGAAACTTGGACTGTCTACCGGAGGAATGCCCGCAAATTCCACATGACTTGACTCTGAACATCCGCTGGCAAGATCGTGTCACAAACACAGGTCCTTGAACAAGCCAGTCTGCCAATCATCCAGAAACTTCCCAGGGAGAGTCAACTGAGATGGGGTGGACATCTGGCTCGCATGACTGATGAGCGCCTACCGAAGAGACTCTTTATCAGCGAACTGGTGGAAGGTCGACGGGAGCGGGGCCTGGCAAAGCTGCGTTTCAGAGATACTCTTAAGGACTCCCTAAAGAGCTTCGGAATTGACTCGGTTTCCTGTGAAAATTATGCAGCAAAACGTTCTGCCTGTATAGGTCTGCTCTGGAAAGGTTATGTATGTGTGTGTGTGTGCGTGTGCGTGTGCGTGTGTGCGTGTGCGTGTGCGTGTGTAACAAGGTCATCATTATTATGTTGCACTATGTGGCGTCACTGGTAAATCGCACATTTTATCTTAATGTATGACCTTTATTGTTTTAAAAACAGACATTACGTGGAAATTTACCTTGCGCGACTTTTACCGTGACGCGGAAGAGTCCGATTTTTGCAAGTTAGTCAACAACTATGTCTTTGTGATTCCGCCATATACGTGTGTCGCTTGAGATTGTTTCCCCCCGTTTACGTTTGAATGATTACATAATTAGAGGTTAGTGAAATATTGCACACTATATTATGTTGCCTAATCTTGATGTTTCTCTTGGACTTTCTGTTCTATAAGTAGCAGCCTTGATACTGCATTGCCTGTTTGTTTTAATGCTTCGCTGTAACTTTGTTGTTCGTCCCGCTGAACCATGATGGGCGATATTATCAGGCAACACATTTTATTTAAACAGTTGGTCGGAACCCAGGATTTTAGAAAACACCTTTATATATGGTGACCAAACCTAATGTTGGACTTGGATGACACATGTCCCATAGATGTAAGTTTGCACAGCACAGGTTAGTTGCATTTATGTGGTGATGGGGTGGACGGTCGGTCCGCAGTTAGTCGCTAGATGGTGACAGTAACAACTTTCCAGAGTATGATATGGACGTTCGGTCCACAGTTAGTCGCCAGATGGTAAAACTGTTTTGGCCAAGCCTCAGTGACAGTTCACAACTAAGCCTTTGGCTCTCTAAGTTGTTGGTGGTTGTTGTAATCCACTGCCATTAATATCTGATTAACTGTTTGTTTGTATAATTATGTGTAGTCCTTTAGTTGGTTTGTACTCCACGGTACAGTGAATGGTGGATATACTAATCCAATATGGTCTTGCATATATCGGAGCACGTGGAGACATTTAGATGAGATACAGGACTGTAATGGTGAGTTGCCACCCTGATGCCTAGAGGTAGGCAGTGTGAAATTTAGAAGAGATACAGGGCTGTAATGGTGAGTTGCCACCCTGATGCCTAGAGGTAGGCAATGTGAAATTTAGAAGAGATACATGGCTGTAATGGTGAGTTGCCACCCTGATGCCTAGAGGTAGGCAGTGTGAAATTTAGAAGAGATACAAGGCTGTAATGGTGAGTGCCACCCTGATGCCTGGAGGTAGGCAGTGTGACATTTAGAAGAGATACAGGGCTGTAATGGTGAGTTGCCACCCTGATGCCTAGAGGTAGGCAGTGTGAAATTTAGAAGAGATACAAGGCTGTAATGGTGAGTGCCACCCTGATGCCTGGAGGTAGGCAGTGTGACATTTAGAAGAGATACAGAGCTGTAATGGTGAGTTGCCACCCTGATGCCTAGAGGTAGGCAGTGTGAAATTTAGAAGAGATACAAGGCTGTAATGGTGAGTTGCCACCCTGATGTCTAGAGGTAGGCAGTGTGAAATGTAGAAGAGATACAGGGCTGTAATGGCGAGTTGCCACCCTGATGCCTAGAGGTAGGCAGTGTGACATTTAGATGAGATACAGGGCTGTAATGGCGAGTTGCCACCCTGATGTCTAGAGGTAGGCAGTGTGAAATTTAGAAGAGATACAGGGCTGTAATGGTGAGTTGCCACCCTGATGCCTAGAGGTAGGCAGTGTGAAATTTAGAAGAGATACAGGGCTGTAATGGCGAGTTGCCACCCTGATGCCTAGAGGTAAGCAGTGTGAAATTTAGAAGAGATACAGGGCTGTAATGGCGAGTTGCCACCCTGATGCCTAGAGGTAGGCAGTGTGAAATTTAGAAGAGATACAGGGCTGTAATGGCGAGTTGCCACCCTGATGCCTAGAGGTAGGCAGTGTGAAATTTAGAAGAGATACAGGGCTGTAAAGGTGAGTTGCCACCCTGATGCCTAGAGGTAGGCAGGGTGAAATTTAGAAGAGATACAGGGCTGTAATGGTGAGTTGCCACCGTGATACCTAGAGGTAGGCAGTGTGAACTTTAGAAGAGATACAGGGCTGTAATGGCGAGTTAGCACCCTGATGCCTAGAGGTAGGCAGTGTGAACTTTAGAAAAGATACAGGGCTGTAATGGCGAGTTGCCACCCTGATGCCTAGAGGTAAGCAGTGTGAAATTTAGAAGAGATACAGGGCTGTAATGGCGAGTTGCCACACTGATGCCTAGAGGTAGGCAGTGTGAAATTTAGAAGAGATACAGGGCTGTAATGGCGAGTTGCCACCCTGATGCCTAGAGGTAGGCAGTGTGACATTTAGAAGAGATACAGGGCTGTAACGGCGAGTTGCCACCCTGATGCCTAGAGATAGGCAGTGTGAAATTTAGAAGAGATACATGGCTGTAATGGCGAGTTGCCACCCTGATGCCTAGATGTAGGCAGTGTGAAATTTAGAAGAGATACAGGGCTGTAATGGCGAGTTGCCACTCTGATGCCTAGAGGTAGGCAGTGTGACATTTAGAAGAGATACAGGGCTGTAATGGTGAGTTGCCACCTTGATGCCTAGAGGTAGGCAGTGTGAAATTTAGAAGAGATACAGGGCTGTAATGGCGAGTTGCCACTATGATGCCTAGAGGTAGGCAGTGTGAAATTTAGAAGAAATACAGGGCTGTAATGGTGAGTTGCCACCCTGATGCCTAGAGGTAGGCAGTGTGAAATTTAGAAGAAATACAGGGCTGTAATGGCGAGTTGCCACCCTGATGCCTAGAGGTAGGCAGTGTGACATTTAGAAGAGATACAGGGCTGTAACGGCGAGTTGCCACCCTGATGCCTAGAGATAGGCAGTGTGAAATTTAGAAGAGATACATGGCTGTAATGGCGAGTTGCCACCCTGATGCCTAGATGTAGGCAGTGTGAAATTTAGAAGAGATACAGGGCTGTAATGGCGAGTTGCCACTCTGATGCCTAGAGGTAGGCAGTGTGACATTTAGAAGAGATACAGGGCTGTAATGGTGAATTGCCACCTTGATGCCTAGAGGTAGGCAGTGTGAAATTTAGAAGAGATACAGGGCTGTAATGGCGAGTTGCCACTATGATGCCTAGAGGTAGGCAGTGTGAAATTTATAAGAAATACAGGGCTGTAATGGTGAGTTGCCACCCTGATGCCTAGAGGTAAGCAGTGTGAAATTTAGAAGAGATACAGGGCTGTAATGGCGAGTTGCCACCCTGATGCTTAGAGGTAAGCAGTGTGAAATTTAGAAGAGATACAGGGCTGTAATGGCGAGTTGCCACCCTGATGCCTAGAGTTAGGCAGTGTGAAATTTAGAAGATATACAGGGCTGTAATGGCGAGTTGCCACCCTGATGCCTAGAGTTAGGCAGTGTGAAATTTAGAAGATATACAGGGCTGTAATGGTGAGTTGCCACTCTGATGCCTAGAGGTAGGCAGTGTGAAATTTAGAAGAGACACAGGGCGGTAATGGTGAGTTGCCACCCTGATGCCTAGAGGTAGGCAGTGTGACATTTAGAAGAGATAAGGGCTGTAATGGTGAGTTGCCACCCTGATGCCTAGAGGTAGGCAGTGTGAAATTTAGAAGAGATACAGGGCTGTAATGGTTAGTTGCCACCCTGATGCTTAGAGGTAGGCTGTGTGAATTTTAGAAGAGATACAGGGCTGTAATGGTGAGTTGCCACCCTGATGCCCAGAGGTAGGCAGTGTGAAATTTAGAAGAGATACAGGGCTGTAATGGTGAGTTGCCAACCTGATGCCTAGCGGTAGGCAGTGTGAAATTTAGAAGAGATACAGGGCGGTAATGGCGAGTTGCCACCCTGATGCCTAGAGGTAGGCAGTGTGAAATTTAGAAGAGATACAGGGCTGTAATGGTGGGTGAGTTGCCACCCTGATGCCTAGAGGTAGGCAGTGTGAAATTTAGAAGTGATACAGGGCTGTAATGGTGAGTTGCCACCCTGATGCCTAGAGGTAGGCAGTGTGAAACTTAGAAGAGATACAGGGCTGTAATGGCGAGTTGCCACCCTGATGCCTAGAGTTAGGCTGTGTGACATTTAGAAGAGATACAGGGCTGTAATGGTGAGTTGCCATCCTGATGCCTAGAGGTAGGCAGTGTGAAACTTAGAAGAGATACAGGGCTGTAATGGCGAGTTGCCACCCTGATGCCTAGAGGTAGGCAGTGTGACATTTAGAAGAGATACAGGGCTGTAATGGTGAGTTGCCATCCTGATGCCTAGAGTTAGGCAGTGTGAAATTTAGAAGAGATACAAGGCTGTAACGGTTAGTTGCCACCCTGATGCCTAGAGGTAGGCAATGTGAAATTTAGAAGAGATACAGGGCTGTAATGGTGAGTTGCCACCCTGATACCTAGAGGTAGGCAGTGTGAAATTTAGAAGATATATAAGGCTGTAATGGTGAGTTGCCACCCTGATGCCTAGAGGTAGGCAGTGTGGAATTTAGAAGAGATACAAGGCTGTAATGGTGTGTTGCCACTCTGATGCCTAGAGGTAGGCAGTGTGAAATTTAGAAGAGATACAGGGCTGTAATGGTGAGTTGCCACCCTGATGCCTAGATGTAGGCAGTGTGAAATTTAGAAGAGATACAAGGCTGTAATGGTGAGTTGCCACCCTGATGCCTAGAGGTAGGCAGTGTGAAATTTAGAAGAGATACAGGGCTGTAATGGTGAGTTGCCACCCTGATGCCTAGAGGTAGGCAGTGTGAAATTTAGAAGAGATACAAGACTGTAATGGTTAGTTGCCACCCTGATGCCTAGACGTAGGCAGTGTGAAATTTAGAACAGATACAGGGCTGTAATGGTGGGTGAGGTGCCACCCTGATGCCTAGAGGTACGCAGTGTGAAATTTAGAAGAGATGCAGGGCTGTAATGGTGGGTGAGTTGCCACCCTGATGCCTAGAGGTAGGCAGTGTGAAATTTAGAAGAGATACAAGACTGTAATGGTGAGTTTCCACCCTGATGCCTAGAGGTAGGCAGTGTGAAATTTAGAAGAGATACAGGGCTGTAATGGTGGGTGAGTTGCCACCCTGATGCCTAGAGGTAGGCAGTGTGAAATTTAGAAGAGATACGGGAATGTAATGGCGAAGTGTCACCCCGGTGCCTAGAGGTAGGCAAAGTGAGAACGTGCTAGGTTGTATGGGAACCAGAAAAGTATTGTTCCCATTATAAAAGTGTACGTGTGGAGGCATCTGCAAGAGTGCAGACCGGGGTCTCTACACAGCGGAGAAGAAGAGCGAACGGCCATCGACAAATCTGCGTACCGGGCCGAGAAAGGCGCGGACGTAGCGAGCGCGTGGCGAAGATACGTGTTGAGCGTCGAACATTCGTGGCAGGCAAAGCGTAAAGAGGACGGGCGTCGTCTGCAGACTAGCGAGACGGGACGTCGCGAAGCGAGTCAGCCCTGTCAACGTGACCGGGCGAGCGCGTGACGGCAATCGGAGCGGCAGATAGCGGAAAGGACACTTCCGGCAGACGATCGGCCGAGCTGGGTCAGGGATCATGTTCTAGTTAAACGAAGAAAACTGCGGTGTATTTCTGATAATTTTTTTTAAATAAAAAATTCACATGCTGTGACATAAGTGCATTTGAGTAGGGAGATTATCATGTGTGATTGTAGAAGGTGTTAACTGTAAAATGGTGGATTTCTAGATTATTTAAATAAGCGGAAGGATATTTGGCAGCAATTTGCCTGTGTGACCTGTTTGCGGAGTAATTCTTGCCGGCATTTGTAAATATTGACGGGTGTCACACATACAGGCATTTTACGAGAGCTAGAAGTATGCAATTTTTTTAATCTATCAGCATGTCAATGAGATGATGATAACAGCAGGTGAGAAGTTTAAGATATTTTATAGGTCACGTTTTCTTATAATCAGACAAAACGTTAACATGGTCGCCTATGGGAAAACCAACAGTGTGCTGACCCCGTCAGCGAGCCAGCGGGTCAACGGGAGCGCGTACGGAGTGCGGGCAACGAGACGGACACTTCCGACGAACGGTCATCGTGTGAGATCTCGTGTGCTCTCGTGACGAAGTAGCCAAGTCGGGCTAACGGAGCGTGAGCGGTGAGACCGTATGTAAGGAAGTGACAATTCAATATTATATCTTACTGTTAGAAACAATTAGTCTACTGTGAACTGACTATAATTATATTATATGTGATTAAGAGGTTGCCTCCCTGTATTCTGGGAACAGTGTAGATTCCCGATCTATGTATGTAATTAAGAGATTAATTTTCCCGATATTGGGGATGGTGTTGGTTCTTCCATGCTATTTATCTGAGTCCGAGCGGGCCAGATATTGTAATGGGTTGACAAGTGAAGTACTCTTGAATGTGAATAATAATTAGTTTTTTTAACGTTCTGGTATTTTTGGGGGGTTTCAAAGATTATCTGATAGCCGAGGTAGGGTATACTAGAGGGTAGATGTTGCGTTTATTGTTACTATAAAAGAGTTTTTTTGTATTGATATATGTAATAAAATTAATAAAACAATTCCATTGTTCCTTGTTGCGTCACGGTTGCCGCCCGCATTCACAAGGGTTGACTTAAATAACACTGAACCCCACTAGACCTGAGCCATCTAGTTACGGAGACTTCGCCGATCTGTGACAGTCAGGTGTCCTGTATAATGTTTTGACTGAATGTAGCTTTTTATTGTTGGTCAATTGAGTGACATCTAAGTAATGTGCACTTTTGTATTATCCAGGTTATGGTGTGTCTGACGGATCAGGGCCGTCTGCTTCGTACCAGTTGTTATTCTAGAGTTTTAATGTTTGTCTTTGTTGTTTTAGTGTTGTATTACTGTTGTTTTATCGGTTCTAGTGTTGTTTTGTGTAAAGTAGAGTTTAGATTAGTGGCTTTTGGTGCACGCGGAGTCAAAATTATTTCTTGCTTGTTAATAAAGCTTGACAATCTGAATTACTTTGTCTTTATCTCTGATCCATTTTCCCTGACATCTTTATCAAATAATTTTGCTTATATTTTGTATACAGTAATATAAATAATATCTTCATTATTACTATTGTGGCCTATTTAGAACTGTCATTAGTAAGCAGGGCTTACACGTATATAGTGAGATACGTGAGGTTGGACCTTGTCCAACATAGTATGACGCGTGTTGTTTTAGACACACAATTATGAAGGGAATTACCAAAAATGTAAGTGTATACCAATCTGATCCCGTACATAGCGATCAGATGGTATGGTCAATATTTATTGATTTCGGTCAATATACATAATTATTTATATTTTTCCTCAACAATGCTCTAATTATCTTTTACATATTTACGTGTTACTTTATGATGACCTCTTGTCCAAGGGCCCTCGGGTTTCGAAAAGGAAATTCGGTTGGAAATGTCATCGAGGCGCGTGACATGCCCTGTCGCCGTTGCCTCACGGTTGTGGAGATCCGTGGTAGACTGAGATACGTCTCCTGGTTGGTGATGTGATTGCGCCAGGACACATTGAAGTTTTTGCGTAGCCATCTTGTGTGTGCCGTCAAATGTTTTCGCGAGTATTTGTATCGTTATTTCCTGAACAGAAAGTGTGCAATTTTGACCGTACAATGTTTTGTATACGTTTACACGGGATCACGTAAAAGCTTGGTTTGCTTCTTAGTGTGATTGACTGACCTTTATTCTTAAGGCAAATTGTCAGTGATCGTGACATTTCAATCAGGCCAGTTCTGGGTATAGCAATTTTAAGTACGTATTTACGAAGTCAGTCGAAACAACTCACGAAAGGGGTAATAAAGCTATTCACCTGGAAATGTGGCACAGATAAGATAAACACAGTTATTTTAATGCGTGATTATACAACTTTCGCACAGCAAATATAAAGTGGCTGGACATTTCTTAGATACATTGAATTGGAGGAGAGACAAACAGGGCTGCCAGAGTGTTTTATGATCGGTTCTAATGTCAATACATATTCACCAACAGCGCTCATTAAGCCGTCTAATAGAGCTTTTGAAAGGAAATAGAATTGGCGATCAAACATGTATATTTTTGATAACATGTGTCATCGTTAAATTTGGCACAATCACTAAAAAGCAGATGAACATAACTCAGAGCACTATTGAGCAATAGGAGTCGCAGATTTCCGTGAAATAAAACACACCCACGCACGCACTTACGAAAGATTGTGATGCCTGATTGCTTGGTCCAAATAAAATGTATTTTCTCAAAGAAAACGTCAAACGTGTAAAAGAAACTTGTGTAACTATAGCGTAGTTTCGGAATGTGTTCAGTATAATATATATATATATATATATCAACAACGTGATAAATATATATCACGTTTTTGGTTGTTACCTTATGCGTACATAATTATGAAATTTCCAACAACTGCACACCCCTTGAGGCCAACCGAAACCCATCACTGATGCTCACCAAAACCCCAAATCCACCCCCTTGAGGCTCACCAATAACGTACAACTTCAGGTCTGGGCACTTTCAACTACATCTACTCTTCGGGTTAACAAAGAAAACCAACAATTTGTGTCGTCAAAATGACCCGTCCGTCGTCGGCGGTTAATAGAAGCTTTCAACTCCTATTCCGGTGTTACATTTAGCATCACGTGACTGTTCTGGACAGTTTGGGTGTTAAATTAATGTATGCCTAAATATCGGTAGGTGGAAGCAAATGGTAGCAGGTGACGCAGGGCAAAGTCACCCAAGTTAGGGTAGGTAAATTCCATGGATAACCAGAACATTGATTCGTACTTCATCTTAGCACCTGAATCTTCCTGGATACCAAAAAGCTGTTCGTGCAGCATCGTTGTCACACACTGTTCCCTCCAAGCCCCAACCTTTCCAAAGCTTATGCTTTCATGCATTTCACACCAGGCGATACCGCTTCTTATTGTGCAAATGAATCCCGACAGAGATTGGTCACTTGCACATTAAAATGAAACCTTTGATATGTCTATGAGTATGTGTCCTTGTGGTATATGGTGTTTTGTTGTATTTTGTAGTAATTTTGGCAAACTATATTAAATATGTTATATGTAAAATGTAGCTAGCTACTCAGGCAACAATGTGATCGTTATAATAACTAATTGCATTATTTATATTCCCCAACAATTGTTTTATTCAAAATGTGTGTCATTTTAAAACTTGTATGAGATTGGTTTACATTAACAACATCAACAACGATACTTGTTTGATGATCTTTATTGATAAGTCAGAATCAATAAACATAATAGGTTAACGAGCGTCATATTCACAACCGACTACCCATTGATTAACAACCACGCATGCGCGTCGTGAGATTTGTCAAGTGCTATTTGTAACTGACGTAAGGAAATACGTATGTGCAAAAAAACTCGCCGTTTCATTTGCGCTGGATATGATCAAACGGCACGGTCTTTTACTATATTTCATTGTTGCACACAAGAAACTTGCAATATGCGAAGAGCGTTTGCAACAGTTGAGCGAAGTGTAAATGCTGGAACATACAACGTTGTGCTGGGGTGACGCAAGATGCAAATATGTACAAAATATTCACCCTCGCCAACACTGCGATAGTGTTTTGAAACTAGCTGTCAAACACTCTAGTGTGTTTTGGACGTAGGTTAAAACATTGGTGTACACACGTTTGAACATGGTCGATTTTATTAACTAGTACAGGTCATTTTTATCAGACTTGGTTTGAAATGCGTGTCATATGTCTATGCATATCGGTCTAGTTTCACCGTGAGCGTAGTGTTTTAAAAGAAGAAGTGTCTGGACGTCCGAAGCAAGTATGTAGTGGACATTTCATGTCTGTAAAAAATGCTTATTCCAAAACTGCGTGTATTTCAAATGGCAAATGAGGTTCTTTACCCAACTTTTATGTCCAAGAATATTAATACAACGCTGTGTCCTGGTATCCATTAAGTAATGCAAGGTAGCTATTTTGCGGTTAAGGATCACTTTACACCCCATGTATAGTTTTAACGATACAAGGTTGTGAAATGAGCAACGTCTGTTGAAAAGGGTCCTTTTTCAGACCGTGCAGAACTTGTGTTGAGAGAGTGACTGTCGAAGTTTCACTTGGTTGACAATGATTGGCTCCATTCCTCTCGCAATATTCGCTAACATGATTGGTTGTTACTTCAATGATTACAGGTATTAAAAGGTAAATTAACATAGCAAATGCATTGTTTGTTTGCTGCACCCGGAGGCGTTGCAGCAGCTTAACGTGTACTTCCGTAATACGTTCTTAATCAAGTTGTCTTTCTCTGACGAATAAGTCCATATTTGTCAAGACGTTCGTACATATAACCAGATATACGATTTCTAAGCAAGCCACAGCAGATGTTTTACGAGCTTAAACCGACATGATTCATTGAAAGCAATATCAGTGTGACTGCGCGTATGACTTCTACCCTAGATGTGACAGCTGGAAATGTGATCAGTCGATATGCAGATAGTGAATAACACCGGACTATCAGGGCGCTAGATGAAACAATGAGCTGTCGTTTCTTAATAATCCTCTGACAACTTGTAGAAATATCCCGGATGTACAGCAGCTTTTTGGCGTTGGTTTTATATGTATCCACAAACCGCGGTCTTTGCCATATGACGCTGGTGCAATTTTTGATATAATGCAAAAGGTGTCATCAGATATTAACTCAAAGAGGCAAAGAAGAACCTTAACTTCTGCTTGTCAGACAGTTCTGTTCGCATATCACGCAATGTCTGTTTTAAACACCAGTCGTAACGCAGTGCTCAAAGAAGCGCAATCTTTAATATGCAGTCATTCCCCATTTCGGGTGTGCCTGCTACAGCTCATTCCGTATGGATATGAAAATGACATCTCGCACTATGCCGTCACTTGAGATATCGGCGGCTGTACAGATCTGGCGTGACGTAACAATAATACCTCAGAAAAAGGGTCAAGCGTGCAAATGCCGAAAAATGGTCTCACGCTGATGCAAACTACGCAAAGACAACAGTTGCTCTCTGTACAAATTGCAACGACATAAACACGGACTTATGTCTCTGGTGACGCTATCACTGACATAAGACGTGTCCTATATGTTATAATGATTACTGTGCGTCAATACACTGACAACTGGCAGATAATTGTTTGTTGAAAAGTCTGTACCGTGTCGCTTATTCGTCGTACACAATTAATATGTACAAATTAAAGATCACATGCAAATTTGTGTCTGTCCTCGTCGTAGAAGAAATAACTCACAGTATAATAACTGCCAGCTGCGACGAAACTGACGCTACATCTGGCCGCTGCATCTGGCCGCTACATATTGCTGTAGACAACGCTGAGAGCGACTATGATGGTCATGCACACGATGAGTGCGCCAGCTGCTATCAACATCCGGTACTTGAAGCGTCGAGTGACTACGTGCCGCAGGAATATCGGCTGATGGCCGCTTTCCTCTTTCCGCTTCCGGCGCTCGTGGCGTATGGAGTGCTTCGCCAGCTTCTCTCCGAACTCCGGGTCATACTGGTACACGGGGCCCGAGATGAACAATCTAAGACGAGACATAGCAGTGACATTAATATATAGTAACACATATAGTAACACATATAGTGACACATATAGTGACACATATAGTGACACATATAGTAACACATATAGTAACACATATAGTAACACATATATTAACACATATAGTAACACACATAGTAACACATATAGTAACACATATAGTAACACATATAGTAACACATATAGTAACACATATAGTAACACATATAGAAACACATACAGTAACATATAGTAACACATATAGTAACACATATAGTAACACATATAGTAACACATATAGTGACACATATAGTGACACATATAGTAACACATATAGTAACACATATAGTAACACATATAGTAACACATATAGTAACACATATAGTAACACATATAGTAACACATATAGTAACACATATAGTAACACATATAGTAACACATATCGTAACACATATAGTAACTCATATAGTAACACATATAGTAACACATATAGTAACACATATAGTAACACATATAGTAACACATATAGTAACACGTAGACAACATATAGTAAAGGAATACCGACGAAATTACATATAGAGTGCTATGTTTCGTATTGTGAGAAAGAGTGACTAGATAAATAATAATAAAATCAAAGTAATAATATAAGTAATAATAATAATAAACTATTTATATTATATATTGATCAATCGAATAGTTAGAAGAGGAGTCATAACAAAACGTAGCATAGTTGGTGATGACAACAAACTAAGCTACTCTCCAAATTAAAGTTATTAATATTTTAAAGCATTGAATATGATATTTGTTGGAATTTTTATATGGTGTTGCCGACGGTGTGTGAGAGACTATTAATAGTTGTCTCTATGCTTCTACCATTATCGCTATCACCGTGGTTTTTACCATCATAACTACTACTGCAATCAACAGCATCTGTCACCATCCGTATCTTTTAAAATATCTTCACCATCGACAGGAACACCGTAATACATAGCGATATTCGCTGATGCATTTCGTGGCAAATGTTCTTATAAATAACGCATAACTGACACGGGGAAAATAATTAGGCTTCCGTGCATTCCTTGTTTTTAACAGACACCTATTACATTTTAGCCAGAGCTGTTGGAAAGATTCCGTTCGCGGTCGAGTGGAGTAGATTTGGAGATTTTTAGCGGTCAATGGGTGATTGTTGAAGGTTTTTCATACGCGGTCGAGGGGTTAGTGATGGATGTCGTTCCAACTGTTTATGATACAAAATCGAGTACAACAAGGTCTTTCAAGGCTTAACTCCAATGGAAATTCTTGGCTCACCGGGGAGTTCACACCCTATCCTACGGACCTGTATTGTATTACGCGAATATTAATATTAATTAAGCAAATAGAGATATAACAACATACGCCGAGCCATTGTGAGGCACCCACCTGGTCGTCAGAAGCCAGCGCATCTCGTGTTCCGGCTTCGATGCGTCGCCCCCAGCGTCCGACTGAACCATCTCGAGCGGGTTGATGACCGTCTCTACACACAGCACGTCTGCCACTGGGGACATGCGAAGGGTGGATTAAAGTACAACATCGCGTAATGTCACGTACGTGACAAGACACCAATGGAAATCAAACGTACACAAATCGATGTATAGACGGTTCCCGATAAGAACCAAAAGAGAGACGGACAGAGAAAAGGGGTGGGACAGATTGAGTGAGGGAGAAAGAGAAGATGGAGAGAATGAGAGATAGAGAGATGTAGCGAGGAGAGAGAGAGAGAGAGGAGAGAGATTGAGAAGAAAGAGAGAGAGAAATCGAGATGGGGAGGCGAGGGGGAGGGAGAGAGGGTGAGAGGGAGAGGAAGATAGGTTGTATGGGAAATGGAAAATGACAGCGAGAGATAGATAGGGGAAGAGAGGGGGAGAGATAGAGAGGGAGAGGGATAAAGAGAGAGAGAGATGGAAGAAGGGAGGGAGGGAGGGAGGGAAGGAGGGAGGGAGGGAGGGAAGAGGGAAATAGACAGAGAGGCACTCATACACTATTTCCAACGCCATTTCAGAATAACACTAATTACGAGGAACTTGTTATTTTACAACTGTCGTTCTCACGTCCTGCCTGCTTGTTCAGCAACTTTTGCCAGTTTCCATTACCTCCCCGACTGCAGCGTCATAACCAACTCACACGATGTTTTGAGGAACTCCGAAATTCTCGCCGACGTCTCCTTCATCTTCTCCATGCGGTCAGCCGACTTGCCGTGCCGAGGCCGGACAATAGCCGGCGTGAACGTCTCGTAGGAGATCGGACACGTCGAGTGGTGGATATGTTCGGGCGACTGTGGCTCCACCTTCTGGCCCTTTGTGAAGGCAACGCGCAGGATCCGGAAGTACTCGATGTTGGTGTCGCCTTGCATGCCGGGTACGACGTAATAGCAAGAACTGCCCGTTTCTGAATGCGGACCTGGGGGCAGAACGATCGATAGTATTTAAGTTGATGAACATGGTGTAATCATAATATATATATTGTAAATGTAGATGCCTATATAAAGAAGCACTATTTAATCTCTTTCAATATCTCATTGATTAATCAGGCAAAAACCAGCAGGTTGAATAGTCGTCATGTGATCGGTGTTTTATTAAAATTAATTCTCACGAAGAGAGTTCAGCTAGAGAGTAAATAATTTATATAAAACATAAAAACCGTGTATATTTGATATATACTACTTTCATCAATGCAACGATGACATATTAAACAGTTAAGTTCTTATATAGCGCAGAATCCAGTCCTCACGACTGCTCAAAACGCTTTACACTTTACTCCCTGGCTGACCTATTCAATCGAATATCATCTCGACTTCTCATGTAGGTGGACGTACATATCAAGAACATGATTCATATTGAATGTTTGCTGTTTGAACCAGTAGGTAAATGCTAAGATAATTTCAGTATACAAGTCAAAAGTAGCAACGTTCAAGTCATGTTAAATTTGCGATATAAAAATGTCCCCATTACCGGTCTATCTTCTTCTCATAATTATTACGTTTCACGTTAGTGATGCCACCTAGCGATCAACTGATCAATTACCTCGTTAAGACAGACGTCCACTTGGTTTTCCATTAAAAATGTGCCAAGGGCCAATTGGGAATCTAGGATTTATTCAAAGGGGTTGCGCTCCCTAATGTATGGAACTTTGCGATTGGACCCGCAACGAATGTTCTTTCCTATATTACGTAGAGCAACGTCGTTCTATCTGCATCATAACCTTGGCTACTTTATGACATAATAAACCACTGGCTATGATCCAAACACTCAGTTGTGTCATTGCTCGTATTGTGAAGGGAAAACTCGAGAGTACTGTTTCTACGGTAGTAAGGTTTGTTTTGATTTTCTCTTAAATTACAATAAGCACTTATGTTTACCGTATTACATGTCGCCGATGTTGTTTGCTTATTTTGCTTGTAACGAAATATTTATCAAGACTCACCTCGACATACTACCCACCTCGACAGACCACCCACCTTGTAACATCACCCACATCAGCAGACCACCCACATTGACATGTCATCCACCTCGACAGACCACCCACATTCACAAATCATCCACCTCGACAGACCACCCACATTGACATACCACCCACCTTCGTCTTTCTGAACCATGACGGACATCATGTTAGTGACACAGACGTCTTCCGGTTGTTCGCTGAGCCACATGTTCGCCCTCTCTGTGAGCTCCCCGAACCCCTCGAAGCTGTCCTCCATTGGCATCGGCACGAAGTCTTTGATGCCTGGTGTCAGGAGAAGTAACATAAGTCGCATGATTACAAAAAAGAACACTGACAATTTCATTTTAGACACATTAGTAATGAGCAAACCCGGCTCTTGCAGTGGTAGATCTAAAACATCGGAAAGGGACACTAACTTTAATTAAGCTAGGATTCCTTGTATACTGAAAGACGTACGGAGACAGCATGCGGAATACCTTTGTAATGACGTATCTTCTGGGAATGTCCAACCAATCCCTGTGCGGATACGATTCGAATCGTTACATGAAGCGATTTAATTTTCCGCATCCGCATTCGCATGAAAAATCTCATCCGCCAATACAGTTATGGAACTACTTTTATTAATTTATTATTGGAGACAGTGTTCATTGTTTTGTACTAATGGAACTACTTTAATTAATTTATTACTGGAGACAGTGTTCATTGTTTTGTACTTATGGAACTACTTTTATTTGTACTTATGGAACTACTTTTATTTATTACTGGAGACAGTGTTCATTGTTTTGTACTTATGGAACTACTTTCATTAATTTATTACTGGAGACAGTGTTCATTGTTTTGTACTTATGGAATTATTTTTATTAATTTATTACAGGAGACAGTGTTCATTGTTTTGTACTTATGGAACTACTTTTATTAATTTATTACTGGAGACAGTGTTCATTGTTTTGTACTTATGGAACTACTTTAATTAATTTATTACTGGAGACAGTGTTCATTGTTTTGTACTTATGGAACTACTTTTATTTGTACTTATGGAACTACTTTTATTTATTACTGGAGACAGTGTTCATTGTTTTGTACTGATGGAACTACTTTTATTAATTTATTACTGGAGACAGTGGTCATTGTATTGTACTTATGGAACTACTTTTATTAATTTATTACTGGAGACAGTGTTCATTGTTTTGTACATATGGAACTACTTTTATTAATTTATTACTGGAGATAATGGTCCTTGTTTTGTCACAGGCCTCATCCGCATGACGTTTTCGTACATGTATAATCCTGTCTTCAGTCATTCGATTTCCAAAATGGAATGTAGATGACTATGCATAGTTGCCAGGCAATGTTCGGTCATTCTCACACATTGGTCAGCCTTAGCATAACCTTTGAAACATCTCTACTGAGTTGGTATTGGAGAGATTTTGCATATTGTTTTGTTTCTGATGCGGCCAGGTGTTTTTTATTCTCATGGCGCTTATTTCTGATTCAGGTTTTCACGAATATAAACAAAACCATCCTTGTGAAAGTGATGTGAGAGTTTTGTCATTCGCGATGGACTCACCCAGAGAAACATAGTTTTCAATTTAATTGACTCTGATACGAGACATGCTTTGTTAGGAAGCAACCATTCAGGTTCGTTTATGTTTTCTGGTCTGGTCCAATTTTTACAATGAACGGCAATGTACGTGAATCTTGGTCAACATTACACTAATGGTAGCCGTTAGTCTGGTTATTTCAGTCTCTCCTCAACGAAATAAACGTCGATCTGTTACCATGTCGTACTGACTAATGATTTGAATATTCAATTACTGTGCCGAGTGCGATGCGTGGTTTCAGCACCCTATCGACCAGCTTGACTAAGCACTAGGGTGGAGTACACCACTGTGATACAAGGGTATCGGTGTTTGAATGGATGAGGAGGACTTGGGGTCTGAACCCTCCAATATTTATTTAATTTTTATATATGTTTTGCAGAACAACATCTGAATTCATGTAACATTTTGTAAACAGCGACGGACAAAAATCCACCCCCTCGATGTCAAGTCTGACAGCGACCTGAGGTTTTGCCAGAAATTTTCAAAAGAGGTTCAACACTAATATTCATCACGTTCCTATGCCAATGAATTGATGGAAAATGTATTTATAATCGATAGTTCAGCCCTGCGATAAAATGCAAGCATATGTTATGTAATTCCCCTCAGGTCATTGAGATGTACGGGAAATGTTTGATCGCAAGAACCGAGCTACATAACGTCGACCAGTGGATTATACGTTCCTGATGCAAACGTCAATACTACCCGGCGCTAGGTAGTCCCCCCGAGAAATCTGCGTAAAGCGTCGGTCATTAAACAGACTATACACGGACGCAGATATCCACATGGATTAGCTGGATTATTTATGAGCGCCAAACCCGTAGGCTGTCGCACACACGATGGTTTTGTCCGCAGACAATGCTGTCAACCTGTGCAACACGTACGCAGACGCCGGTTACCAAGGCACCAGCAAGCCGACAGTCAGACGCACTGAACGAACTGGGAGACGGGAGGTGCGTGATTCGCCATTGACTGCCGCAGATGTGGCCGCAGATAATGGCGCGCTTATGTCCGCGATATTATCGTGCGGTGTGTAGCATTGGTGTCAGCTTCGTCTCCCATCTGTTTTTAGGTCAACCTGTTTTTGTATTATACTCCCATCTCCCATACATACCCATAACCGCCGGGGTTTTTGAGGGGGCAAATCACCAATCTCCCATCAGTTTTGGGGTCAGCTATCTATCTCCCGTCTGTTCTTGGGATCAACTATACACCTCCTATCTCTTTTTTGGGCTCCAACATATCGTAACCCATCTGTTTTGGTGCCAGTCTCCCATCCCCCAACTGTTTTAGGGTGTCAAATTCCCATCTCCCACCTGTTTTAGAGCCAACTTCCCATCTCCCATCCATTTTGGAGGCCATCCACCCAATTCCCATCTTTTCTCGGGGCCAGCCTCCCTTATTGTTTTTGGAGGCCTAATTCCCATAAAACCCGTCACATTAAACTGCCAAAATGTTTACGCTCTTTCTCTCACTTCCAAATTTCTGCAACACCGGCTCGTTATGGATATACTAAATTGTTCTATTAATTAGGACAAATTATACCACTGACAATAATTTTTCCCATACAACAGCGCTACCGTTCGATCAAATGTCACGTCGACATTTATCAAATAGGAATGTGAAAACTAATATACGACGCTTCACGTAAATGGTGCCAGTGACTGTTTATATGACTGTGCGAACAGATAGCGTGGGCTGGGAAAAAGTCGCGTAAAGTACGAACGATATAAGAATGATTCGATCTCGTATCTGAAGCTAAATAAACCACATTTATGCATCCAGCGCGGAATAACAATGATTTCCTGTTCCAAGCTAGTGTGATATTCACGACGTAGCGCCAATGATCTCGCATCGTGTCTCGCAGTTTAGTTGCGGAAACAAAACACAAATGCTCTGCATAAATGGTGATAGTTATTATAATTATGAACTACATTACATCCTTTCAAGAGAGACCACCGCATTGAAAAACGTTCATGGGAAACAAAGAAAGCGATCATCCAAGACAGATGGTCGCACCAGACAGAGGACGCACAAAACAGGTTCCGTTGTACTTTCTGTAGAAATTGACAATGTGAATGCCTCTAAGCTCGGAATCTCAAATTATATGGAGCATTATAATTATTCTTACATTACACAGATAAGATAAGATAAGATAAGATAAGATAAGATAAGATAACGCTTTATTCTCTCAACTATGGAGTTAAGAAATTTGTCTCGGGTAAGAACAGATATGGCTGCAATATGTACATAAAACCATTCGATAAAAATAGCAGATAAATAATAAATAATACAAGCAGACACATTATTTATTCTCAAACGACAAGTGACACTGTGGCAGATGGCATCAAGAATTAAGTTGTTTAATAGACATTGGCACGAATGAGTGTTTTAATCTATTAAGCCTGCACCGAGGAGTTCTATAACAGATGGCAGGAGGAGAAATTAATTATGCAGAACATGTTTAGTATCTTAAATAATCTTGAGTGATTGTCTTCTTAAGCTAGAATGTATGCTCATTTAGACGAACACCAGAACACCATTACTAGATGTTGTTCCATCAGATTTATCCTTAGAAGAATGGTCACTACGGGTGAGAGAGAGAGGGGGGAAGAGAGAGAGACAGAGAGAGAGAGAGAAAGAGAGAGAGAGAGAGAGAGAGAGAGAGAGAGAGAGAGAGAGAGAGAGAGAGAGAGAGAGAGAGAGAGAGAGAGAGAGAGAGCGAGAGCGAGAGCGAGATAGAGATATATAGAGAGAGACAGAGACAGACAGATAGACAGACAGACAGACAGGCAGGGACGGAGAGACGGAGAGACGGAGAGACGGAGAGACGGAGAGACGGAGAGACGGAGAGACGGAGAGACGGAGAGTCGGAGAGACGGAGAGACGGAGAGACGGAGAGACGGAGAGACGGAGAGATAGAGAGAGAGAGAGAGAAAGTCCGAGAGAGATAGAGAGAGACATAGAGAGTGATAGAGAAAGAGAGAGATATATATTCAGATATAGACAGAGAGAGACATACAGGGACAAAGAGACAAATATATAGAATGATAGCTTTAACAAAAAACGGAAGAAGCTATTACATGACACGGACCCCACCCCGCAAACAAAACAAAAATGACACCATATAGATTGGATGATTAGTCACTAACTGGTAAAAACCCGTCTTTAATTGTTTACATAACACAAAACACCATCCGCGTACCTATGTTGGTGGCGACTGGTTTGTCCTCCCTGAAGTAGAACACACGCAACACGAACAGGTGGGGGATGTCATCGTTCGAGTTCTCTGTCCACGTCGTCCTGTCGCTGTCCACCTTCCCTCCGATGAACGGTGTCGATACTGTCTCTGTCGTTATCACCCGACCTGCAACGTACGACGACATGTCACGTACACCGCAACAGTGCACTATGTTGTATCATAAAACAACCTGTTATCACTATGGTGTACTATCAAACAAGTACGCTATGATTGGAACAGGGTGCAAAGGGTATACAATTATGAGGACTTACTTCTTTATACCCCTTTTTCTGACATAATAAATGTTTCATGTAGTACCACAAACAGTGTGTGTGTGTGTGTGTGTGTGTGTGTGTGTGTGTGTGTGTGTGTGTGTGTGTGTGTGTGTGTGTGTGTATACATAATTATATATATATGTATATGTATATATATAATTATATATATATAGTGTTTGTGGTACTACATGAAACACTGTTTTTCAACGTCACGAGAATATATATATATATATATATATGCATACATTCTAGAGACGTTGAAATACACTTTTATTCTTATTATTATTGTTGTTTTCATTATTATTATTAGTAGTAAGCCTTAA
>CM034544.1:8535662-8550662 GCA_020002185.1 Paraescarpia echinospica | reverse complement strand
TTAAACGTCTTGCGCCAGGTCTTAGTCGGCCTTCCTCTCCTTCTATTTCCACCTTCAGGCACCCATTCCATTGCTACATGTGCTGTTCTCTCTCTTGGTAGGCGTAGGATATGTCCCGCTAGTCTTCGTCGTCGAGACCTAACTATGTGATGCAGGCTGTCCAGACCTGCCCTCCTCATCACTTCTTCATTTGTGGTGTGTTCTCTCCACGATATGCCCAGTATGATCCGGAGACATCGTCGATGAAATACGTCTAGTTTTTTTGATATCCTCGCCGTATTCTTCCACGTTTCACAGGCATATATCGCTGTTGGTATTACGATTGACATGTAAAGACGTAGTTTTATGTCCTTTCTGATGGTGTTACTGGACCATATTGGACGTAGTCTTTGGAACACTGCTGATGCCTTGCCTATCCTCGCTCGTACATCTACTTCCGCATCGCCTTTCCTAGAGATGTAGCTTCCAAGGTAAGGGAAGTTCTCGACGCATTGCAACTCTTCCTGACCGATCACAATGTGGGGGTCAGATCCATCACCAGCTGACAATGTTTTTGTCTTCCCATAGCTGATTCGTAATCCGACCATCTGTCCATTTTTGTTTAAATTATTGGTCATCTCTTGTAGGATCTCCGGCGTGTGGCTGAGCAGTGCAATATCATCGGCAAAGTCAAGGTCTGTCAACCTATTATTTATCCATTTAACACCAAAGTTCGATAACAACAACAAAGAGGAAAGGGGACAGGATGCAACCTTGACGTACACCTGTCTCTATATCGAACATGTCTGTGTAGCCATCGTTGGTCTTGATGCAGCAGTTGGTGTTTCGGTATAGCGATTTGAAAATGTCTATATATTTGCTTGGTATGCCGTATAGCTTCAGGATTTGCCACAGCGAATTCCTGTGGACACTGTCGAAAGCCTTCTTAAAGTCAATGAAATTGACTAAAAGAGGTATCTGGAACTCTCTGCTTTGTTCGATGATGTTTCGCAATGTGAAGATCTGCTCACAGCATGACCTTCCTCTTCGAAAACCAGCTTGTTCCTCCCGGAGGTGTTGGTCAACTGCTGTCTTCAGCCGGTATAGGATCACACTCGCCAGTTATTGCAATCGCTCAGGCACCCCTTCTTTGGTAACGTCACGATCACTCCTCGTCTCCAATCATCAGGAACTTCCTCCTCAGACCAGATCAGATTGAACAAGTAGGTTAACTCGTCTACAACCCCGTCCTTGCCATGTTTCAATAGTTCGGCCGATACTTCATCAAGGCCCGCTGCCTTGTTGTTCTTGAGGCTATCGATGGCTTTGGAAACTTCTGCCCTGGTGATATCATTGGTGATGACATCAAGCTCTTTTATGTTTGGTTCCTGTTCGAAGTTGAAGAGTGTGGTTGGTGTTGGTTGATTTAGTACTTCTCGGAAGTGTTCAATCCACCTCGTGTCTTGTTTCTCGTTTGTTAGAAGCACTCTGCCATCTTTGTCTTTTATTGGTATGTTGGAATTGCTTTTCGCGGTAGTTAGCTCTCTCACAATCCTATACAGCGTTTTCGAGTCATTCCGTTCTGCTGCTGTTTGTGCTTCTTTACCTTTCTCTTCTAACCATTTCCTCTTATCTGTCCTACAGCTCTTTTTTACTTCTTTGTCCAGTTTCCTGTATTCCTCATCTGATGATCTCCATTGTTGGATGTTTCTAGCTGCTTGATCTCTTCTGATCTTCGTATCCTTCCTTTTATCAATCAGTTTCCACGAGTCTCCAGTAATCCACTGTTCTCTGTTGGACCCTCTTCTCCTTCCTAACACTACATTCGCGCTCTCCTTTACGGCTTGAAGGAATAGCTGCCATTGTTCTTCTATGTCGGTTGAGTGTTGTAGCGCTTGGAATCTGTTCTTAGTTTCCTCGTAGAATTGTTTTGATGTGTCTGTGTTCTTTAAGTTATCTGTCGCATATGGCCTGACCGTCTTCACCGTCTTGACTCTCTTTAACCTCAAACGGATTTTACCAATCACAAGGTTGTGGTCAGAACCAACATCTGCCCCTCTGTAGGTTCGGACGTCCTGTAGAGATGTACGCCATCTACTACTAATGCAGATGTAATCAATCTCATTCGATGTATTGCCATCTGGTGAGATCCAGGTTTTCTTGTGAATGCGTTTATGTTTGAAGAAGGTATTGCCAATGCTGATACCACTGGCGGTGCTCATCGAGAGCAATCGTTCACCGTTATCATTCGTATTTCCAGCTGAACCGTGAGGTCCAACCGTAGTATACATTTCTCTTCTGTCTCCATCCAGCTTCGCGTTAAAGTCTCCTACCACCACTTTTATGTCAAAGCTTGGTATCTCATCCAGCACGTTCTGGAGTTGGTCGTAAAAGTTGTCCTTTTCCTCGTCTGTGGCGACTTCGGTTGGGGCATATACTTGCACTACGGTGACTTTGACATGTCTGGTGTTGAACCTCGCTGTGATTATGCGTTCACTAACTGGCTTCCACCCTATCAGTGCTTTTGTAGTATCCTTGTTCAGGATGATGCCAACTCCATGAACGTGGTGATCTTCGTTTCCGGAGTAGAGTACAGTTTTATCTCCGCTGTTGAAGCATCCTTGTCCTGTCCATCTCATCTCGCTTACGCCTAGAATATCTAGATGGTAAGCCTTCATTTCCTTCAGCACTTGCTCCATCCGCCCGCTCTGAAAGAGCGTTCGAACGTTCCATGTGCCTACTCTAGTGTTAGTTTTGGCGTTAAAGATATGGTTCATCGGGGGTCGAGCTTCCTGACGGCTTTCACTCAACCCTGTCATAGATACATCTGTAGGTGTAGATACATCTGTAGATGCAGATGCATCCACATTTATGGATGTGCCTTCTCTTCTTCCCCTAGAAAGTGTACCGGAATGGCTTCTTCTCGTCGTTTCTGTAGTAGGATTTGTTTTTACGGGGTAGGGTTACTGACCCTACGCCCAACCCTCCTCCTTTTTTTCAACTTGGCTTGGGACAGGCTATGGCGAACTAAAACTACTATTAATAAAAACAAAGTATTTTTGGAATATCTACATACGTTAATTTGATGTCAACTAAAGTTTAATGTAAAGCTAACTAACCTGTAATTAGCCATGTTTGTTGACAGTGTGGTCCAAACATTAGACGTAGTATCGATTTGGCCATGTTATTATTGTACCTACTGGCGCCAATCAAAATGTCTTCTTATCAGTGCAAAACGGTTCAAGTCTACACACGCGACATGAATTCTCTTCCAAATGCCGATGGATAATGCTGGCCTTAACTGAGCCGCCAGTCTCAAAAGTGTGTAGTCGGTCAAAGATTCGTGTACCTAATGACCAACGTCCAATTATAATATAGGTTTACTCTTTGTGGCCTTGTATAATATGCAACAATGCGCACACGCATACACGTACACACACGCGCGCGCACCCACGCATGCACACATATATACACACAAGCGCATGCGTGACCAAACCAAAATTTGTTTTGTTCTAGAATGTATGATATTCCAGAACAACGGTTTGCCCTGATAGCCGCCGTAGGGTTTTATTAGTTTGCCCTGATAGCCGTCGTAGGGCTTTATTAGTTTGCCCTGATAGCCGCCGTAGGACTTTATTGGTTTGCCCTGATAGCCGCCGTAAGGCTTTATTAGTTTGCCCTGATAGCCGCCGTAGGGCTTTATTAGTTGGGACCGACACTGACTTGAATAATAATTTTGAACTCTCACAGGGTGATCAGGGGCGGATCCGGGGAGGGTAGTCGGGGGCAACAACCTCCACTGGCGGCGGGTGCAAATTGATATTCGATAGAAGGGAGGGGGTATTGTTGAACAATTATTTGTTTCGCTATCGGAAGACGGGGGCTACTGTTCAAAAATTAACTTGTTTGGCCGCCGTATCTTCAGCTCTTTTTCAGCTTCTCCGCTGTCTCGGTTGGCTCGACTGATGAAATCGGAAGACGGGGGTGGGGTGTAGTTTTGTTGAAATGTTTTCGCCGCCGCTTCGCCATAGCTTCAGCTTATTGAAACTAAGCGAGGGCACATCCCAAAAGTCTGGGGGACACGCTAGCGGGGGTCCATTCAAAAAGGTATGTTGGCACGCCAAGTTCCAAAGGTCCATCGGGGCACGTGCCCCCCATCTCCTGGATCCCTCTATGGTGACCTTCATTTCGACACGACTGTAGTACTGAGGTGACCACACATCGGGGGAACGTCCATATATGGTAACGTAATGACATCCAACATAACCACTCGACCGAGATTGCTTAATCACAAAAATGTAGCCAAAATAACATTGTATTTTGTAAGAAAAAACATTCTGCTATGGCGGCCTGTCGTCATATTAGCATAATAGTCTGGCCTGGAGGATATCTGTCACGTAACGCGCAACCTACTCTTTGATATCCTTCGAACCTGTGCGTTCGAACCGGACATCGCCGACTATGCTAATCTCGTCGTAGAGTTGGTGTATCTGACTCGTGTCTGTCTCCAACACCAACACGTGCAGCACAAATCATATACTCGTTCAACAATAGACTGTTCTCTAAACACACGACAAGTAGACACCAGCGTCTTAACAGGAACTAAGTGATTCGGGTTCAAAAAGTTCAAATCTCGCCTAGCATTACTTAATCGTCCCAGGTTGTCTTGCGGATATTTGGCAATCGTCAAATTCTGAAGATTATAAATACTCACACAAATATCTCAAGAAATACAACATTATATTAATTATTATTTTTTATGTGATAAACAGACAAGACAACGTATCATACAGTTACCTCGTTGAGTTTCATCTACACTTAACAACTGCGTCCTCTTCAAGACAAAACATTGAATCTGTCATGATATCGTAAAGAACATATTGGTGCCAATACAATTGTTATGTTATCACAGCAATTTGTTATGTCAAGACAAACAGGTTATCAGCTGGAAGTTCCCAAATGTTTGATTGGCATTTACCGCACCACCTGTTTGTAAAATGTGCGGTCGATCAAAGCGCCGCGTAAGAGGTACATGATATGTATGTAAAAAGGGTGTTGCTCATAATTAACTTCAAAATTATGTCAAATTACAATATCGGTATGTTCTTTCGGCGTTCCTTGTGTCACTGCTCAAAGTATGAATTCGTCTGGACTAACATTTAGCATTGAATTCAATGGGGACCAACACTGGCTTGCAATGAAGTGAATCTTTTTGTAAGTCCTTTTAGCAAAAGACATGCAATGCATGTTTTGTCGTTAGTATTAGTGGAATTATTAAGCATGATAACTTACTTTTTTGATATAGTTTACTTCTTGTCATGTTGTCGAAGTCTTGAAGTCGGAAGATACACTGCCATGGTAACTATGTCGCAACATTTTAATTTATATCAATCTATTTTATATAATTTTTCAAATTCAAAATATATTTATATAATTTCAGTAAAAATTAAGCTTCATGTACATTTAATTATATCGTGACATTTCGCCTACTTTAACCTTCTACGTCCACAATAGAACACCATATTGATTCGTCATGCTAAGTTTCAGCACATGTGTCAACTGGCGCCAGTCATCATTTCTATTTATTACGGCAAAAGGTTCCTGTCTAGCCACGCAATTGGAAGTCAGTTGCGTCCTATCTTGAGACTCACGAACGTTTCGTGATATTCCTGATTCAAAGTCCCATCAAAACGGTCAGAAATATGCATTTCGATGAATGTTTTGCATGCTTTCGTTATATAAAAGAAGGGCATGCACTGCTCAACCGGCGGGTCATCCCCGTGATTAGAGTAAAGTATCGTAATAATTGGACTTCATTTGCTAGTTGTTTCACGCTCCGCGACCCGCATTCTGCTGATATCAGCGGCGCACGTATGTGACATGGTCATACCTTGGACATGTCCAGTAGTTGTTTTATGGATCAAGTGCAATGTTTAACTGAATAAATCAGTGAATCCTCGAATAAACCCAGCAATTGTTGTAAGAATTTTAGTTGATTTTTGGTTTATTCCAATACTTGTTGTAGGGGTCATACTCAACTATCGGTTGCATCCAGGAATTGTTGCATAGGTTCACATTAAATTATTAAGTTGAATCCAGTAATTGTCGTGTGAATCACAGTCAAATATTTGCTAAATCCACAACTTGTCGAATGGGTTAATTCTCGGCTAAATCGAGTAATGTTCTTAAGCGAGTCAGAGTCGGTCTTCGGTTGAATCCACCAACTGTCGCATGACCATGTCAATCCTCGGTTGAATCCAAGATGTATCGCTGGAGTCACAGTAATCATCGATTGAATACAGCAACTGTCGCATGACTCCCATTGAACACAGCAATTGTCACCTGGGTCACAGCAATCCTCGGTTTAATCCAGCAATTGTCATCTGAGTCACAACAATTCTCGGTTGAATCCATCAATTGTCACCTCAGTCACACCAATCCCCGGTTGAATACAGCAATTGTCACCTGGGTCACAACAATCCTCGGTTGAATCCAGCAATTGTCATTTGGGTCACATATATCATCGGTTGAATCCAGTAATTGTCACCTGAGTCACAGTAATCCTAGGTTGAATCCAACAATTCTCACCTGATTCACAACGATCCTCGGTTGAATCCAGCAACTGTCACGTGGGTCTCAGCAATCCTCGGTTGAATGCAACAATTGTCAACTGAGTCACAGCAATCTTCGGTTGAATCCAGCAATTGTCACCTGGGTCTCAGCAATCTTCGGTTGAATCCAACAATTGTCACCTGGGTTACAGCAATCCTCGGTTGAATCCAGTAATTGTCACTTGAGTCACAGTAATCCTCGGTTGAATCCAGCAATTCTTACCTGATTCACAGCCATCCTCGGTTGTATCCAGCAATTGTCACCTGAGTCACAGCAATCCTCGGTTGAATCCAGCAATTGTCACCTGAGTCACAGCAATCCTCGGTTGAATCCAGCAATTGTCAACTGAGTCACAGCAATCCTCGGTTGAATCCAGTAATTGTCACCTGAGTCACAGCAATCTTCGGTTGAATCCAGCAATTGTCACCTGGGTCTCAGCAATCTTCGGTTGAATCCAACAATTGTCATCTGGGTCTCAGCAATCTTCGGTTGAATCCAACAATTGTCACCTGGGTCTCAGCAATCTTCGGTTGAATCCAACAATTGTCACCTGGGTCACAGCAATCCTCGGTTGAATCCAGCAATTGTTACCTGATTCACAGCAATCCTCGGTTGTATCCAGCAATTGTCACCTGAGTCACAGCAATCCTCGGTTGAATCCAACAATTGTCACCTGATTCACAGCAATCCTCGGTTGTATCCAGCAATTGTCACCTGAGTCACAGCATTCTTCGGTTGAATCCAGCAATTGTCACCTGATTCACAGCAATCCTCGGTTGAATCCAGCAATTGTCACCTGAGTCACAGCAATCCTTGGTTGAATCCAGCATTTGTCACCTGAGTCACAGCAATCCTAGGTTGAATCCAGCAATTGTCAACTGAGTCACAGCAATCCTCGGTTGAATCCAGCAATTGTCACTTGAGTCACAGTAATCCTCGGTTGAATCCAACAATTGTCACCTGGGTCACAGCAATCTTCGGTTGAATCCAGCAATTGTCAACCGAGTCACAGCAATATTCGGTTGAATCCAGCAATTGTCAACTGAGTCACAGCAATCTTCGGTTGAATCCAGCAATTTTCAACTGAGTCATAGCAATCCTCGGTTGAATCCAGCAATTGTCAACTGAGTCACAGCAATCCTCGGTTGAATCCAGCAATTGTTACCTGAGTCACAGCAGTCCTCGGTTGAATCCAGCCATTCTCGCACAAGTCCCTCTCAGTCGCCGGTTGTAATCATCGCTTGTAACGGTGAGCCATCGACTGGTGGAATAGTTGTAGTTAGAGAGTCACAACCAATATTCCGCTGTATTAAGTATTGTTTGTATGAGGCACTGTCAATCCTTACCTCAATTTGTAATGCATAAGTTGTCAAAAATATCAATGTCAATGCTCGGTAAAATTCACCACGTGTCTTATCAATTACCGTCAAACCTGTTAAACGAAACATTTGTCATATTGGTCAATGTCAATAACCAGCTGAGTCAAACAAATGCCACGCGAGTCATAGTCAGTCGTCAATGCAATTCAGCAATTGTCACGTGGGTCGTAGTCAAAGCTCGGCCGATTCCATCAACCTCTGCGCAGGTCAAGGTGAAACCTCGGCTGAATAGAACAATTGTCACACGGACTATAGACGTGCCAAGAGACAAATTGCCTCCGCAATTGACGTTGTCAGTAACGGGCCTCTTGTCACTGTAGCGGTCAATTACGGTTCACTTATACGACACATTAACAGTCCTACCATCTGGTGGCCGCTGGACATTAGTCCAGCTCCTCAGTCGGCGTGGTGTGTCTTAGAGAGCATGACCTTTTCTTGTCATGTAAACGCGACCGACCTTAACGAATACTGACTCGTTCAAATATCCACCAGAAACATGGATATGTACACATTAGTAATATTGACACTTTAGTAATATAAATCAAGCCATGTATTGATTTTGAAGGACATAATGTTTGTTATACATTTACTAGTCCTGTGAACAATGGTACTCATGTCATTGATCATGTTCTGTTAAACAATGAACTCTTTGACCATATGTTAGAATATTATACTATGCATGATGGTGCAAATTTATCATTTCATTCGCCACTTGTTCTTACCTTGAGTTTAGATGTTAATTATTGTTCACCTTCTTCTAGAAGGTACATATCTAGACCTAAATGGCAAGAAGCGTCAGACTGTAACTTAAGTCAGTACAGCAAGGTTTTAGAAAGAACGATTGACGAAACATCAATACCATGGCATTCTGTAGAATGCCGAGATAAACATTGTCCTGGCAGGTTAACGCATTGTCATGATATTCATATATTTCATGATTCAATAATGGATTGTTGTATAAGAGCTTGTCAAAACTCCATTCCACATACTTCAAAACAGGGAAATTCGAAGGTAATAGCGGGTTGGAATGAGCACGTTAAACCATACAGAGAAGCGTCAATGTTTTGGCATAATGTATGGAAAGATTGTGGCTCTCCTCGCAATGCTGTTATTGCTGACGTCATGCGTAGATCACGCTCTCAATATCACAGAGCTGTTCGTTTTATTAAACGTAATCAAAATAATGTTAAAAAAAGAAAGTATGGCGACAGCTTTACTTAGAAATAAAAATAGGGACTTCTGGAAAGAAGTAGGTAAAGTTACAAAGAACAATAATATGCTACCCAACATGGTTGATGAAGTGACAGAAGACGAAAATATTTCTAAACACTTTGCTACAAAGTATGAGGACTTATATAATTCAGTAGCCTATAATGAAGAGGATATGACGTCATTGATACAAAACATACATAGTAAAGTAGATGCACATTGTAACGAAGGTGAAAATACTATTACGATGGATGATGTTTTAATGGCATTAATCATGTTAAGAGTAACAAATGTGATGGATATGGCGTTATATATACCGATCACTTTATGCATGCACCTAACAAATTACATGTTTGTCTTTCTTGGCTATTCACAGCAATGGTGTATCACGGGTATACCCCGGATGGTTTTAATATTTCAACAATTCAACCTCTGGTAAAAACAAGAGGAAATCAGCAAATAATTATGATAATTATCGAGCCATTGCTCTTAGCAGCCCTCTGTCAAAAATATTTGATTGGGTTATAATTATAAAAAATTATGATGCTCTTAAAATAAGTGATCTACAGTTTGGTTTCAAACCTCAAAGCTCTACAGCTAAATGTACATTTGCGTTAATGGAGACTGTGAACTATTTCCAGCAGAATAAATCGGATGTTTCCGTGTTATTACTAGATGCGACTAAAGCATTCAATAAAGTAAATTATGTTAAACTGTTTAACTTACTGATGGAAAGAGGAATGAATCCCCTTTTAATCAGATGTTTACTTTATATGTACACTAATCTACATTTAAATATATCTTGGAACGATTCCATGTCATTGCGTTTCTTCACTACCAATGGTGTGAAGCAGGGTGGGGTGTTGTCCCCCATTTTATTTTCAATCTACATTGCTGAAATGTTAACCAGACTCTGCATGTCTGGTTTTGGCTGTATGATTGGTCATAAGTAATATGGTGCTGTTGGCTATGCTGATGATATATCTTTGGTAGCTCCATCGATATATGCATTGAAAAAAATGTGTGATATATGAATATGATTTACAATTCAACCCGGCAAAATGTCAACTTATTAAATATGGCAGTGGTACCGACTGCCCATTTTACTTTGATGGTTTAAAAGTGAAACATAGTAAAAAAAGGGTTGCATTTAGGCCACATTATTGGTCATGACACTCACCAGGCTATGGTAAAAGATATCTGTCATGACTTTATATGGCGTGTAAATGCATTATCTGCTAATTTGGGGTTTTATAATATAAACATAAAACGTCAATTATATTTGTGGTACTATATATCTTTCTATGGTGTATGTCTGTGGAACTTACAAAACAAACATCTTGATATGTTTTATACTACGTGGCGCAAAGGTATCAGAAAACTGTTTAATGTACCAGTTTTCACGCATTGTAATATGTTGCCACTTTTAGCAGACTGTTCACCGATTCAAATTCAAATTATGAATCGAATGGTACGATTTATGCAGAGTTGCTTGAAATGCAGTAACTCCAGTTTGAAAATGCTCTCTCATCTAGCCCTTCAAGGTAGTGGGTCATACATGTCTAAAGGTTTTAACTATATCATGTCCAAATACAAACTTGATGCCATGATATTCTTTCGAATGAAGTCTAATACGTTTTATGGTATGATTCAAGACCACTACCAGGAGGGGCTGGATGATGAACTAGTATGTAGAGTCTGATTTGCAAAAGATGTATTACATAATATAGATAATGCAGGTAGCTCTTCTTTTTTAGCCATTGACGAGCTCCGCTGATTGCTTATTGTTTTATGTACACAGTAACTTATATACTTTGATTTAGTCGAATTGTAAATTTTTTAGTACGAATAAATGTATTATTATTATTATTATTGATATGTCCACATAAACACAAGTTTCCAATAGCAAGTGGACCAGAAAACAATTTCCTTATTGGTAGTCATATTCTACTCACCTGTGCTTAAATCGCGTTATCCATCCGGCAGTTGTATTTTAATATATACACACTTACCTTATCAAAAGTCATATTAAACTCATCTCTGCATGTCACCTTATGAAGCTGTGAATTGTATTTTAGCATGTAATTAAACTGCAGTTAGATAAGAGCCTTGTGCCCTGGTCCTACGTGGGGTATTGTGGATACAGGACCGATGTGCCCTGGTCCTACGTGTGGTATTGTGGATACAGGATCGATGCGCACAATTGTATTTTTCCAGTTTCGTATGCTACGATGAGTTATCGCGACGCTGTCTTTTCCTCATTGTTAAATATAATGTCATAATACTAGTGTAAATCAATTATGTTGAAGTTATACTGCGCGACAAATTGCGTTAAATAGATAGGAAACACTCTTCGTGATTTATATACAGTGTATTTCGATCTTGAAATGTTCAAATTGTAAATAAGATATTCACGTTTATAAACACGCTCTATTGGCAAGAGAGGCGGCTGGGTTAAGCCTTTTGATGTTAGCCGCGTTCAAAACGGACTTCCACACACCGGGTAAAGGAGCAGAAAATCTCGTTTTAAACCGAAATTAAAGTGACCATTTCAGTTCCGTTTGTCGGAATCGTCCCATCAAACCAGGGGTGATACTTATCATCAGAACTGTTGCTGAATCAGTTGCTTTCGTCCCACGTGCGCACTTAGTTAACCGGTCGTTGGCTATTCCGAGAACTTGCGGTTAGCTCCACGTACCTCCGCTACTGCCGTGTTTATCGCGCGCATGTTCTGTATAGGAATTGAACATTTTGCAGGCGCAACACCAAAATGGCGAATACTGTTTCAGGCTTACTAAATGCAATGTGATGGAAAATATACAGCGTCCCTTCATTAATTTGTTAAAAGCAATTTATTAAACACAATAGGCCCTAATAAACGAGAAGCGACTAGCTTGGTTTCACGTTATCACGTTTGCGACAACACAACCCTCGACGCAGCAATGGTACATCGATACACTGCAGCAAAATACAAATTATACATGAAATATTAATCAGTGGTATTTATCATATGACACCGGACACTACTGCAATTGACATTTGGTGATATTGATGGCGTAGTTTTCTATATGAAATATACAGTGTTATTGCGTTAAATAAATACGAAATACTCTTCGTGATTTATAATCAGTGTATTTCGATCTTGAAATGTTCAAATTGTAAATACGATATTCTCGTTATAAACACGCTCTATTGGCAAGACAGGCGGTTGGATTAATCGGAAGGCCTTTTGTGTTCGCAGCGTTCGCGGTGTTCCCGCACTAACTACAACCAATTTCAACGAACTTCCTGCTAATGATCAACACCACCAGGTAAAAGAACAGAAAATCTCGTTTTAAATCGAAATTAAAGTGACCTTTTCAGTTCCGTTAACCATCAAGTCAGGGGTGATAATTATTAGCAGAACAAAAAACCTAAAAATGAATCAAACAACTAACCCGTACGTGCATTAAAACTCGCCTGTCTGACCGTCCATTTATCATAATTTATTGATACTTTGTTCTTAGTAATTCAATACATAATGTTGAAAGTACAATTCCCGCCAAATTGCTTTTAATTAAGCATTTTTTATTCAAACGCATCGCTATTCCAGATGGTTGTTTTCATGGTTAGACAATAACATAAAATTAACTGTTTGTTTATATATAACGTAACAAACACAATTAATAATCATTCCGAAAATCAAGTTTTCTCTCGTTTTGTTTTAGAGTTATGTAGCGAACTTCCAGATCTATAAAGTGTCCACTAATACATGCTGATTAGTTTGTGTTAATGTGTTATTCAGGTTTGACGACATCGTCTAATATATTGTCCGACGTTCGAACATGATTATAAAATAAACTTTAACTGGACCAATCCAAACATTGCAAACAGGGAACATATGTGCTTGTTATTCACTCATTCGCCAGTGAGCCAGTTTAATCAAACACGCGTATAATTCCGATGTTGCCAACAAAAAGTGCGCATATTTAAATAAATATCGTATTATTCAAGAATAACAACCCGTGGTTAGCTTGTGGATCAACACGAACTGCCGTTATCACTAATGCCATCATGGCAATCCGAGCTGCAACTTAAAGAAAAATAAAGCAAAAATCCAGAGAGAAAACTGCATGAATAACCGCATGTGTGGTGTAATATTGCTGTAAGTATCAAACAATACATTGTCAAATGTAATATAGTTCAACAACTGTATAACGCGTTGGTGTTAATGGTTTCGTAAAGACGATCGCAGTGACACATCGCAGGCTCTACTTGCAAGAGCAAGGGGAACACAGCTTTGAACGGCAGCCAAAACAAAACGGCGTTAGCCAAAACAGCGACAATCTTGGTCAAGACCGCAACACACTACGCCAGCTAATCATTATTATCCCGATTTATACGTAATACCGGATATTTCTAAAAAAAATGAGAGTAAAAAAAGCAACGGTAAGTTCTTATATAGCGCAGTATCCAGTCATCAGTACTGCTCAAGGCGATTTACACTGGACTCCCTGGCAGACCTGTTCAATCGAACACCACCACGACTTCTCTGGGCAGTATTCAGCCACGCTGCAATTAATGCGCGAAGACTACTCGTACGCAAATATCCATATGTATTTGAAACGAGAACCGTTAGGAGCACAATATACTGTACTGTGCGAATATATACTAACACTACATTCTACCTTTTAGTAGAGATGCCACATGACAATGAGGAATGTAGCCGCCTAAAGACAGGCGGATGGAACGAAGAAAGCTTGACTCCACTGGTCAATAAGAAAGAGTGAATGAGTGTGTGAATGAGTAAGTGAGTGAATGATAGAGTGATTGAGTGCGTGGGTGAGTGGGTGAGTGGGTGAGTGGGTGAGTGGGTGAATGGATAAGTGGGTGATGGGAAAGTGGGTGAGTGGGTGAGTGGGTGAGTGGGTGAGAGGGGAGTGGGGATTGGGTGAGTGGGTGAGTGGGTGAGTGGGTGAGTGGGTGAGTGGGAAGTGGGGAGTGGGTGAATGGGTGAGTGGGTGAGTGGGTGAGTGGGTGAGTGGGTGAGTGGGTGAGTGGGTGAGTGGGTGAGTGATTGTGTGAATGGGTCGGTGGGTAGTTGAGTGGGTGTGTGGGTGGGTGAGTGGGTGAGTGGGTGAATTTGCGTGTAAAATTATGAAAATAAGCAAAACTGGCGGCTAAGAACCGGACAAACGAGAGAAGGAGCACTACAACCTCACAAGACAGGAGGCCGAACATCTCAGGTAAGGAGGCATCATGTTGACAGCGACCGAGAAAGAAGAATAACTCACCCTTGAGCGAACCTTCCTCTATCGTTTTGTTTGCGACGCTCACAAGCATCTGTATAGAGTCGTGTTTGTCGGGCAGGAAGTCTCGGACACAGAGCTTCTGATGTTGTCGTCTCTCGTCCTTCGACCGTCGACACAGCCACAGTCTGCCAGTGATAAAGGGATACAGGTACGGTTAATGAGGCACAAGCGTGAGAGCAATGTACCTGTCGTAAACTATTGTACCTGCATGCATGCTGCCGCAAGATGAGAAGGACGCGTGTGTGTATGAATAAGTGGATGTATGAAACGATGGATGAAAGGATGAAATCTGTGTGTGTGTATGTGTGTGTGTGAGTGTGTGTGTGCGTGTGTGTGTGCGTGTGTGTGTGAGTGTGAGTGTGAGTGTGTGTGAGTGTGTGTCTGTGTGTGTGTTTGTGTGTGAATGTGTGAGTGTGTGTGAGTGTGTGTGTGTGTGAGTGTGTGTGAGTGTGTGTGTGTGTGTGTCTGAGTGTGTGTGTGTGTGTGTGTGAGTGTGTGAGTGTGTGTGTATGTGTGTGCGCGTGTGTGTC
>CM034544.1:8514475-8534662 GCA_020002185.1 Paraescarpia echinospica | reverse complement strand
TTTACCTACTGGTTCAAACAGCAAACATTCAATATGAATCATGTTCTTGATATGTACGTCCACCTACATGAGAAGTCGAGATGATATTCGATTGAATAGGTCAGCCAGGGAGTAAAGTGTAAAGCGTTTTGAGCAGTCGTGAGGACTGGATTCTGCGCTATATAAGAACTTAACTGTTTAATATGTCATCGTTGCATTGATGAAAGTAGTATATATCAAATATACACGGTTTTTATGTTTTATATAAATTATTTACTCTCTAGCTGAACTCTCTTCGTGAGAATTAATTTTAATAAAACACCGATCACATGACGACTATTCAACCTGCTGGTTTTTGCCTGATTAATCAATGAGATATTGAAAGAGATTAAATAGTGCTTCTTTATATAGGCATCTACATTTACAATATATATATTATGATTACACCATGTTCATCAACTTAAATACTATCGATCGTTCTGCCCCCAGGTCCGCATTCAGAAACGGGCAGTTCTTGCTATTACGTCGTACCCGGCATGCAAGGCGACACCAACATCGAGTACTTCCGGATCCTGCGCGTTGCCTTCACAAAGGGCCAGAAGGTGGAGCCACAGTCGCCCGAACATATCCACCACTCGACGTGTCCGATCTCCTACGAGACGTTCACGCCGGCTATTGTCCGGCCTCGGCACGGCAAGTCGGCTGACCGCATGGAGAAGATGAAGGAGACGTCGGCGAGAATTTCGGAGTTCCTCAAAACATCATGTGAGTTGGTTATGACGCTGCAGTCGGGGAGGTAATGGAAACTGGCAAAAGTTGCTGAACAAGCAGGCAGGACGTGAGAACGACAGTTGTAAAATAACAAGTTCCTCGTAATTAGTGTTATTCTGAAATGGCGTTGGAAATAGTGTATGAGTGCCTCTCTGTCTATTTCCCTCTTCCCTCCCTCCCTCCCTCCTTCCCTCCCTCCCTCCCTCCCTTCTTCCATCTCTCTCTCTCTCTCTTTATCCCTCTCCCTCTCTATCTCTCCCCCTCTCTTTCCCTATCTACCTCTCGCTGTCATTTTCCATTTCCCATACAACCTATCTTCCTCTCAATCTCACCCTCTCTCCCTCCCCCTCGCCTCCCCATCTCGATTTCTCTCTCTCTTTCTTCTCAATCTCTCTCCCCTCTCTCTCTCTCCTCGCTACATCTCTCTATCTCTCATTCTCTCCATCTTCTCTTTCTCCCTCACTCAATCTGTCCCACCCCTTTTCTCTGTCCGTCTCTCTTTTGGTTCTTATCGGGAACCGTCTATACATCGATTTGTGTACGTTTGATTTCCATTGGTGTCTTGTCACGTACGTGACATTACGCGATGTTGTACTTTAATCCACCCTTCGCATGTCCCCAGTGGCAGACGTGCTGTGTGTGGAGACGGTCATCAACCCGCTCGAGATGGTTCAGTCGGACGCTGGGGGCGACGCATCGAAGCCGGAACACGAGATGCGCTGGCTTCTGACGACCAGGTGGGTGCCTCACAATGGCTCGGCGTATGTTGTTATATCTCTATTTGCTTAATTAATATTAATATTCGCGTAATACAATACAGGTCCGTAGGATAGGGTGTGAATTCACCGGTGAGCCAAGAATTTCCATTGGAGTTAAGCCTTGAAAGACCTGGTTGTACTCGATTTTGTATCATAAACAGTTGGAACGACATCCATCACTAACCCCTCGACCGCGTATGAAAAACCTTCAACAATCACCCATTGACCGCTAAAAATCTCCAAATCTACTCCACTCGACCGCGAACGAAATCTTTCCAACAGCTCTGGCTAAAATGTAATAGGTGTCTGTTAAAAACAAGGAATGCACGGAAGCCTAATTATTTTCCCCGTGTCAGTTATGCGTTATTTATAAGAACATTTGCCACGAAATGCATCAGCGAATATCGCTATGTATTACGGTGTTCCTGTCGATGGTGAAGATATTTTAAAAGATACGGATGGTGACAGATGCTGTTGATTGCAGTAGTAGTTATGATGGTAAAAACCACGGTGATAGCGATAATGGTAGAAGCATAGAGACAACTATTAATAGTCTCTCACACACCGTCGGCAACACCATATAAAAATTCCAACAAATATCATATTAAATGCTTTAAAATATTAATAACTTTAATTTGGAGAGTAGCTTAGTTTGTTGTCATCACCAACTATGCTACGTTTTGTTATGACTCCTCTTCTAACTATTCGATTGATCAATATATAATATAAATAGTTTATTATTATTATTACTTATATTATTACTTTGATTTTATTATTATTTATCTAGTCACTCTTTCTCACAATACGAAACATAGCACTCTATATGTAATTTCGTCGGTATTCCTTTACTATATGTTGTCTATGTGTTACTATATGTGTTACTATATGTGTTACTATATGTGTTACTATATGTGTTACTATATGTGTTACTATATGAGTTACTATATGTGTTACGATATGTGTTACTATATGTGTTACTATATGTGTTACTATATGTGTTACTATATGTGTTACTATATGTGTTACTATATGTGTTACTATATGTGTTACTATATGTGTTACTATATGTGTCACTATATGTGTCACTATATGTGTCACTATATGTGTTACTATGTGTTACTATATGTGTTACTATATGTGTTACTATATGTTACTGTATGTGTTACTATATGTGTTACTATATGTGTTACTATATGTGTTACTATGTGTGTTACTATATGTGTTAATATATGTGTTACTATATGTGTTACTATATGTGTCATTATATGTATCACTATATGTGTTACTATATGTGTTACTATATATTAATGTCACTGCTATGTCTCGTCTTAGATTGTTCATCTCGGGCCCCGTGTACCAGTATGACCCGGAGTTCGGAGAGAAGCTGGCGAAGCACTCCATACGCCACGAGCGCCGGAAGCGGAAAGAGGAAAGCGGCCATCAGCCGATATTCCTGCGGCACGTAGTCACTCGACGCTTCAAGTACCGGATGTTGATAGCAGCTGGCGCACTCATCGTGTGCATGACCATCATAGTCGCTCTCAGCGTTGTCTACAGCAATATGTAGCGGCCAGATGCAGCGGCCAGATGTAGCGTCAGTTTCGTCGCAGCTGGCAGTTATTATACTGTGAGTTATTTCTTCTACGACGAGGACAGACACAAATTTGCATGTGATCTTTAATTTGTACATATTAATTGTGTACGACGAATAAGCGACACGGTACAGACTTTTCAACAAACAATTATCTGCCAGTTGTCAGTGTATTGACGCACAGTAATCATTATGACATATAGGACACGTCTTATGTCAGTGATAGCGTCACCAGAGACATAAGTCCGTGTTTATGTCGTTGCAACTTGTACAGAGAGCAACTGTTGCCTTTGCGTAGTTTGCATCAGCGTGAGACCATTTTTCGGCATTTGCACGCTTGACCCTTTTTCTGAGGTATTATTGTTACGTCACGCCAAATCTGTACAGCCGCCGATATCTCAAGTGACGGCATAGTGCGAGATGTCATTTTCATATCCATACGGAATGAGCTGTAGCAGGCACACCCGAAATGGGGAATGACTGCATATTAAAGGTTGCGCTTCTTTGAGCACTGCGTTACGACTGGTGTTTAAAACAGACAGTGCGTGATATGCGAACAGAACTGTCTGACAAGCAGAAGTTAAGGTTCTTCTTTGCCTCTTTGAGTTAATATCTGATTACACCTTTTGCATTATATCAAAAATTGCACCAGCGTCATATGGCAAAGACCGCGGTTTGTGGATACATATAAAACCAACGCCAAAAAGCTGCTGTACATCCGGGATATTTCTACAAGTTGTCAGATGATTATTAAGAAACGACAGCTCATTGTTTCATCTAGCGCCCGTCCGGTGTTATTCACTATCTGCATATCGACTGATCACATTTCCAGCTGCCACATCTAGGCTAGAAGTCATACGCGCAGTCACACTGATATTGCTTTCAATGAATCATGTCGGTTTAAGCTCGTAAAACATCTGCTGTGGCTTGCTTAGATATCGTATATCTGGTTATATGTACGAACGTCTTGACAAATATGGACTTATTCGTCAGAGAAAGACAACTTGATTAAGAACGTATTACGGAAGCACACGTTAAGCTGCTGCAACGCCTCCGGGGTGCAGCAAACAAACAATGCATTTGCTATGTTAATTTACCTTTTAATACCTGTAATCATTGACGTAACAACCAATCATGTTAGCGAATATTGCGAGAGGAATGGAGCCAATCATTGTCAACCAAGTGAAACTTCGACAGTCACTCTCTCAACACAAGTTCTGCACGGTCTGAAAAAGGACCCTTTTCAACAGACGTTGCTCATTTCACAACCTTGTATCGTTAAAACTATACATGGGGTGTAAAGTGATCCTTAACCGCAAAATAGCTACCTTGCATTACTTAATGGATACCAGGACACAGCGTTGTATTAATATTCTTGGACATAAAAGTTGGGTAAAGAACCTCATTTGCCATTTGAAATACACGTAGTTTTGGAATAAGCATTTTTTACAGACATGAAATGTCCACTACATACTTGCTTCGGACGTCCAGACACTTCTTCTTTTAAAACACTACGCTCACGGTGAAACTAGACCGATATGCATAGACATATGACACGCATTTCAAACCAAGTCTGATAAAAATGACCTGTACTAGTTAATAAAATCGACCATGTTCAAACGTGTGTACACCAATGTTTTAACCTACGTTCAAAACACACTAGAGTGTTTGACAGCTAGTTTCAAAACACTATCGCAGTGTTGGCGAGGGTGAATATTTTGTACATATTTGCATCTTGCGTCACCCCAGCACAACGTTGTATGTTCCAGCATTTACACTTTGCTCAACTGTTGCAAACGCTCTTCGCATATTGCAAGTTTCTTGTGTGCAACAATGAAATATAGTAAAAGACCGTGCCGTTTGATCATATCCAGCGCAAATGAAACGGCGAGTTTTTTTGCACATACGTATTTCCTTACGTCAGTTACAAATAGCACTTGACAAATCTCACGACGCGCATGCGTGGTTGTTAATCAATGGGTAGTCGGTTGTGAATATGACGCTCGTTAACCTATTATGTTTATTGATTCTGACTTATCAATAAAGATCATCAAACAAGTATCGTTGTTGATGTTGTTAATGTAAACCAATCTCATACAAGTTTTAAAATGACACACATTTTGAATAAAACAATTGTTGGGGAATATAAATAATGCAATTAGTTATTATAACGATCACATTGTTGCCTGAGTAGCTAGCTACATTTTACATATAACATATTTAATATAGTTTGCCAAAATTACTACAAAATACAACAAAACACCATATACCACAAGGACACATACTCATAGACATATCAAAGGTTTCATTTTAATGTGCAAGTGACCAATCTCTGTCGGGATTCATTTGCACAATAAGAAGCGGTGTGAGGGACAGTGTGTGACAACGATGCTACACGAACAGCTTTTTGGTATCCAGGAAGATTCAGGTGCTAAGATGAAGTACGAATCAATGTTCTGGTTATCCATGGAAGTTACCTACCCTAACTTGGGTAACTTTGCCCTGCGTCACCTGCTACCATTTGCTTCCACCTACCGATATTTAGGCATACATTAATTTAACACCCAAACTGTCCAGAACAGTCACGTGATGCTAAATGTAACACCGGAATAGGAGTTGAAAGCTTCTATTAACCGCCGACGACGGACGGGTCATTTTGACGACACAAATTGTTGGTTTTCTTTGTTAACCCGAAGAGTAGATGTAGTTGAAAGTGCCCAGACCTGAAGTTGTACGTTATTGGTGAGCCTCAAGGGGGTGGATTTGGGGTTTTGGTGAGCATCAGTGATGGGTTTCGGTTGGCCTCAAGGGGTGTGCAGTTGTTGGAAATTTCATAATTATGTACGCATAAGGTAACAACCAAAAACGTGATATATATTTATCACGTTGTTGATATATATATATATATATATTATACTGAACACATTCCGAAACTACGCTATAGTTACACAAGTTTCTTTTACACGTTTGACGTTTTCTTTGAGAAAATACATTTTATTTGGACCAAGCAATCAGGCATCACAATCTTTCGTAAGTGCGTGCGTGGGTGTGTTTTATTTCACGGAAATCTGCGACTCCTATTGCTCAATAGTGCTCTGAGTTATGTTCATCTGCTTTTTAGTGATTGTGCCAAATTTAACGATGACACATGTTATCAAAAATATACATGTTTGATCGCCAATTCTATTTCCTTTCAAAAGCTCTATTAGACGGCTTAATGAGCGCTGTTGGTGAATATGTATTGACATTAGAACCGATCATAAAACACTCTGGCAGCCCTGTTTGTCTCTCCTCCAATTCAATGTATCTAAGAAATGTCCAGCCACTTTATATTTGCTGTGCGAAAGTTGTATAATCACGCATTAAAATAACTGTGTTTGTCTTATCTGTGCCACATTTCCAGGTGAATAGCTTTATTACCCCTTTCGTGAGTTGTTTCGACTGACTTCGTAAACACGTACTTAAAATTGCTATACCCAGAACTGGCCTGATAGAAATGTCACGATCCCTGACAATTTGCCTTAAGAATAAAGGTCAGTCAATCACACTAAGAAGCAAACCAAGCTTTTACGTGATCCCGTGTAAACGTATACAAAACATTGTACGGTCCAAATTGCACACTTTCTGTTAAGGAAATAACGATACAAATACTCGCGAAAACATTTGACGGCACACACAAGATGGCTACGCAAAAACTTCAATGTGTCCTGGCGCAATCACATCACCAACCAGGAGATGTATCTCAGTCTACCACGGATCTCCACAACCGTGAGGCAACGGCGACAGGGCATGTCACGCGCCTCGATGACATTTCCAACCGAATTTCCTTTTCTTTTTTGAGGGCCCTTCGACAAGAGGTCATCATAAAGTAACACGTAAATATGTAAAAGATAATTAGAGCATTGTTGAGGAAAAATATAAATAATTATGTATATTGACCGAAATCAATCAATATTGACCATACCATCTGATCGCTATGTACGGGATCAGATTGGTATACACTTACATTTTTGATAATGCCCTTCATAATTGTGTGTTTAAAACAACACGCGTCATACTATGTTGGACAAGGTCCAACCTCACGTATCTCACTATATACGTGTAAGCCCTGCTTACTAATGACAGTTCTAAATAGGCCACAATAATAATAATAAGGAAGATATTATTTATATTACTGTATACAAAACATAAGCAAAATTATTTGATAAAGATGTCAGGGAAAATGGATTAGAGATAAAGACAAAGTAATTCAGATTGTCAAGTTTGTTAACAAGCGAGAAATAATTTTGACTCCACGTCACCACAAACAAAGAAATAATTTTGACTCCATGTGTACCAAAAGCCACTAATCTAAACTATACTTTACACAAAACAACACTAAAACCGATAAAACAACACTAAAACAACACTAAAACAACACTAAAACAACACTAAAACAACACTAAAACAACAAAGACAACCTAGAATAACAACTGGAACGGCCCTGATCCGTCAGACACACCATAACCTGGATAATACAAAAAGTGCACATTATTTAGATGTCACTTAATTGACCAACAATAAAAAACTGCATTCAGTCAAAACATTATACAGGACACCTGACTGTCACAGATCGGCGAGGTCTCCGTATCTAGATGGCTCAGGTCTAGTGGGGTTCAATGTTATTTATGTCAACCCTTGTGAAAGCGGGCGGCGACGCAACAAGGAACAATGGAAATGTTTTGTTAATTTTATTACATATATGAATACCAAAAAAACTCTTTTATAGTAACAATAAACGCAACATCTACCCTCTAGTATACCCTACCTCGGCTATCAGATAATCTTTGAAACGCCCCAAAAATACTAGAACGTTAAAAAAAAAAATTATTATACACATTCAAGAGTACTTCACTTGTCAACCCATTACAAGATCTGGCCCGCTCGGACTCAGATAAATAGCATGGAAGAACCAACACCATCCCCAGTATCGGGAAAATTAATCTCTTAATTATATACATAGATCGGGAATCTACACTGTTCCCAGAATACAGGGAGGCAACCTCTTATTCACATATAATATAATTATAGTCAGTTCACAGTAGACTAATTGGTTCTAACAGTAAGATATAATATTGAATTGTCATTTCCTTACATACGGTCTCACCGCTCACGCTCCGTTAGCCCGACTTGGCTACTTCGTCACGAGAGCACACGAGATCACACGATGACTGTTCGTCGGAAGTGTCCGTCTCGTTGCCCGCACTCCGTACGCGCTCCCGTTGACCCGCTGGCTCGCTGACGGGGTCAGCACACTGTTGGTTTTCCCATAGGCGACCATGTTAACGTTTTGTCTGATTATAAGAAAACATGACCTATAAAATATCTTAAACTTCTCACCTGCTGTTATCATCATCTCATTGACATGCTGGTAGATTTAAACAAAAATTGCTTACTTCTAGCTCTCGTAAAATGCCTGTATGTGTGACACCCGTCAATATTTACAAATGCCGGCAAGAATTACTCCGCAAACAGGTCACACAGGCAAATTGCTGCCAAATATCCTTCCGCTTATTCAAATCATCTAGAAATCCACCATTTTACAGTCAACTCCTTCTGCAATCACACATGAAAATCTCCCTACTCAAATGCCCTTATGTCACAGCATGTGAATTTTGTAAAAAAATCATTTCTCAGAAATACACTGCAGTTTTCTTCGTTTAACTAGAACATGATCCCTGACCCAGCTCGGCCGATCATCTGCCGGCCACGAATGTTCGACGCGCGCTCAACACGTATCTTCACCACGCGCCCGCTACGTCCGCGCCTTTCTCGGCCCGCTACGCAGACTAGTCGCTGGCCGTTCGCTCTTCTTCTCCGCTGTGTAGAGACCCCGGTCTGCACTCTTGCAGATGCCTCCACACGTACACTTTTATAATGGGAACATCACTTTTCTGGTTCCCATACAACCTAGCACGTTCGCACTTTGCCTACTTCTAGGCACCGGGGTGACACTTCGCCATTACAGTCCCGTATTTCTTGTAAATTTCACACTGCCTACCTCTAGGCATCAGCGTGGCAACTCTCACCCACCATTACAGCCCTGTATCTCATCTAGATTTCACACTGCGTACCTCCAGGTATCAGGGTGGAAACTCACCATTACAGCCTTGCATCTCTTCTAAATTTCACACTGCCTACCTCTTGGCATCAGGGTGGCAACTCACTCACCATTACAGCCCTGTATCTCTTCTAAATTTCACACTGCCTACCTCTAGGCATCAGGGTGGCAACTCACTATTGCAGCCATGTATATCTTCTAAATGTCTCCACGTGCTCCGATATTTGCAAAACCATATTGGATTATTATCCACCATTCACTGTACCGTGAAGTACAAACCAACTAAAGGACTACACACAATTATACAAACAAACAGTTAGTCAGATATTAATGGCAGTGGATTACAACAACCACCAACAACTTAGAGAGCCAAAGGCTTAGTTGTGAACTGTCACTGAGGCTTGGCCAAAATAGTTTCACCATCTGGCGACTAACTGTGGACCGAACGTCCATATCATACTCTGGAAATTTGTTACTGTCACTATCTAGCGACTAACTGCGGACCGACCGTCCACCCCATCACCACATAAATGCAACTAACCTGTGCTGTACAAACATACATCTACAGGACATATGTCATCCAAGTCAAACATTAGGGTTGGACACCATATATAAAGGTGTTTTCTAAAATCCTGGGTTCCGACCAACTGTTTAAATAAAATGTATTGCCTGATAATATCGCCCATCATGGTTTAGCGGGACGAACAACAAAGTTTCAGCGAAGCATTAAAACAAACAGGCAATACAGTATCAAGACTGCTACTTATAGGACAGAAAGTCCAAGAGAAACATCAAGATTAGGCAACATAGTATAGTGTGCAATATTTCACTAACCTCTAATTATGTAATCATTCAAACGTAAACGAGGGGAAACAATCTCAAGCGACACACGTATATGGCGGAATCACTAAAACATAGTGGTTGACTAACTTGCAAAAATCGGGCTCTCCCGCGTCACGGTAAAAGTCTCGCAAGGTAAATTTCCACGAAATGTCTGTTTTTAAAACAATAAAGGTCATACATTAAGATAAAATGTGCGATTTACCAGTGACGCCACATAGTGCAACATAATAAAGATGACCTTGTTACACACGCACACGCACACGCACACGCACACGCACACGCACACGCACACACACACACACACGCACACACACATACATAACCTTTTCAGAGCAGACCTCTACAGGCAGAACGTTTTGCTGCATCATTTTCACAGGAAACCGAGTCAATTCCGAAGCTCTTTAGGGAGTCCTTAAGAGTATCTCTGAAACGCAGCTTTGGCAGGCCCCGCTCCCGTCGACCTTCCACCAGTTCGCCGAAAAAGAGTCTCTTCGGTAGGCGCTCATCAGTCATGCGAGCCAGATGTCCAGCCCATCTTAGTTGACTCTTCCTGAGGAGTTTGTGGATGATTGGCAGACTGGCTTGTTCAAGGACCTCAGTGTTTGTGACACGATCCTGCCAGCGGATGTATAGCAAGCGGAGGAGTCAAGTCATGTGGAAGTGGTTGAGTTTGCGGGCATGCCTCTGGTAGACAGTCCAACTTTCGCAGGCGTAGAGTAGTAGGTAGCACAACAGCGCGGTACACCTTCAATTTCTTTGTAAGGCAGATTCATCTTCGTTCCCACACTGACACTTGCATGCAGTCTTCCAAACGAAACACTTGCTTTTGCAATGCGGCAATGGATCTCATCATCGATGTGGACAACTCTGCCATATACAGTCTGTGATATATACAAATACACATACACATACATACATACATACATACACACATATATACATACATATACGCGCACACGCGCACACGCGCACACGCGCACACGCACACACGCACACACGCACACACGCACACACGCACACACGCACACACGCACACACGCACACACGCACACAAGCACACACGCACACAAGCACACACGCACACACGCACACACGTACAGACGTATATACATACATACATACATACATACAGACACACACACAAACACACACACACACACTTACAGACGTATATACATACATAGATACATACAAAAACGCGCGCGCAAACCCGCACAAAAATCTTCGGGAAACACGCGCATATGCGGGAATAGAGTCAATACAAACACAAATACTGACATACCATTGCATACACACGTATACATACCATTGCATACACACGTATACATACCATTGCATACACACGTATACACACCATTGCATACACACGTATACATACCATTGCATACACACGTATTCATACCATTGCATACACACGTATACATAACATTGCATACACACGTATAAATACAGAGCTGCACACATGCACGCACACATGCACGCACATGCAGGCTTTCACAGGTCATTGGGCGCATTATCTATGTGTTCTTTAGCGTCAGCGTTGTCATCATTGTCGACGGGTTGTATATCAGTAGCATCGCTCTTTGGACTTATTGTGAGTATTTCGCAGCAGGATATTTCAAAAATACATGTCATATAATTATTATGTTTTACTAGTACATTGATGCGAACAACAATATACCACGGATTTTGAAGCATGTTTAGAATTCCGCGCAAATGCTCATATTTATCGCATGCGTAGTATTTTTTTTAACCATGTATCAGTTAATCGCGAAGGAACAAATTATACCTACAGTTCCCTCATTGTACAACAAGATATATTACTCACAGCTCGATAACGGGCCTCTATGTTGGCCATATAAAAATGCTGGATGTTTTTCTTGCCCTATAACTCTTAACGGAGTCTGTCGGACGGTACCGCATATTCATGAGCATGCCTTATAATTAACTGACCGCTACCGCGAACTAGAAATTCCGCATACAAGTATTTATTACATCGATATATATTGTAATGGTCATTTGTGATTAATTAAACATAATTCTAATAAAATAATTGTATAGAATAAAATGAATTGCGTATATTAACAGGTTTAATCAGTAATTGTATACATTATAAAGATATTAAAATTCTCAAAGAATTGCTTTAAAGAAATTTACTGCAGCAGATTAGAGAGTTGCATTCAGACTAAACCTACATGATGTGTATATGTCGATATACGTAAACCATGAAGTAACTGATCGTGAAAGGTGGAGAGAGATTGCGAGAACACCACGGGATGTAAACCACACACAACATAACCTTGAAGAAAGTTATGTTGTTGACATTATTAGTTAAATCAGGATAACTAGCACTACACCTGTATAATATATAGGCCTTTAAAAAAAATGTTTGCAGTGCTGTCAGGTGACAACATTTATTCAGGTGAGTGAACCTTGTTTTCATCAATTGCATATGTATATATAACAATATTTATATAAGATAACAATAAATGAATTAGTTTTGTTAGAGCCAATACCTCGTTAATGGGCTCCTCATTCCCCAGTGACTGATCTAGACAGGGCAGTCTATGGAAAAACTTCCAATCCTCCCCCCTGTAGATCCAAATTCATATTGGGTGTGCTGAGTTAAAACATGAGCATAACTCCGCCGTCGCGCTGTGGGATCCTGACATTGGAAGACCTACGGGAGGGGGGGGGTGGTGCTGCTGATGATTTTCCACCGGAGCTTCAGTGTCAGTCCGCCCTCTCGACTTTCGCATCCTGACATCGGAGGAGGCTATTGATATTTTTTTCACGGCGACGTTCGCAATTTCCGAATGTCTGGTGTTCACGTAGCGGGGGCACATTCAAAAGGTGTAGGGGCACACCACTCTAGCGGAAGCTTACCGCGGCCAAATTCAAAAGGTCTAGTTGGCACGTGCTTCCCAAATCCCCCTGGATCCGCCTATGTTCCCTTAGGTGCCACGTGGGAGGGGGACCCACATCTTGGTGTGTCCCATCCCGTCGACGATTCTGTTTCAGTCTCTCTCATTCTCGGCTGTTTACTTCTGTCATGCCGATGTATATCTTATCACAATCTCCCCATGTTAATTCGTCTTCATGTTCTCTTTCTTCAACATTCTTCTGCGTCTAATGGTATTTTTGTCAATTTCTCCACACGCGACACTGTCATATCCATTTCCAGATGGTTCCTTGACCCGGTCCTTGCAGTGTAAATGTGTCATTGATAGTATGTCATCCAAAACAGAATAAATAATCACATACACGTTTAATTATAAGCAACCAATATTAAAACTATGACAATTTAACTGTGTGTCTGCTGTAACCTGGTAAAGGTGAATCTACCCAAAGAGACGTTTCTCACACAAATGGGGAAAGCCGACTATGACGAATTCAAGGATATGCAGAAGAAATACTCTGATGCCGTAAGTGTGTATTTTCTTATTCCGCTGTTTGATTGGCACAGGTAGAAAATTGTGTACGAACTTTGAAATTAAATGCATTTTGATAGTCGGCCAATAAAATGTTGCCACAAAAACATACACAATGATGTAAGCTTAACGATAGACAAACAAACATGCATGCCAGCATGCACGCGTGCACTCAAGCACACATGCGTGCGAGCACACATGCTCCCGTGACACATACACACACACGCGTACGCCACACACACACACACACACTCGCGCACACACACAAACGTATACAAACATACACCCATACGAACACAGACATACACACACGAACGCACGCACGTACGCACACACACAAACACACACCCACAAACATATACAAACACACACCCATACGCACATATACATACATGCACAATTTTAGTTACTGATATGTCCTTATGGACAACATTTTCGGGGGCACTCTCCTTAAATGTACGGTTGATCAATTGAGGTGAGGTTTTCAATTACACTAACGTTAACCGAAGTTGTTTGTTTCTCATTATCGTTGTATAATGTTAAAAATAATAGGTATATTGACCGCCAACTTGTGTTTTCTGTCCCTGAAACATTGTTCGCAAGGTACGCCGCGAAACGTACAAATTGAAAACAACATAAACTTTCAAGTTGTAAACAATACACGAGCAAAAGTAGTATTGCGCAGGCCGACTGTTTTAACAGAAATGTTCTTTGATTTTTGCCGCGTTCGCCTTGATCACACAAAAAGACAACTGATTCAACTGATGATCTACTAATTATTACCACAACAGATCATTCTCGATAATGGAACAGACAACATTGCTTTACTTGGCTTGCTGTGTTCCAGATATGCAATGCTGTGGTACTAAATATGAAACAGTTCTTCGATTCCTCGATTATGTTCGTTGATATGCATTTGCGTTTGCAAATAAAGAAACAACTGCTGTCTGTGAATATTATTGTATGGAGTACAAACTGTAATACAATTTTAAATAAAATAATTTTCACACTGAAATGTATCGCATTGTATTTGTTTTATAAATGTATTCATTACCATCTCATAAAAGCTTGTGCTAAATGGGTAAATTCATTTTTATGTATAATTATCTAATAAAAATCCGTCACCGAATTATAATTTTCAATTTATGTTCACATCGTAAGATGTCACATTTGACGCTTTAAATAATCCTGAGGTTATTTCAACAGTAACGGAAGCGTCGTTGCCCTGTCATCCCTGGAGTTCGACTGGAACAACTTGACGGAGTTGATGAAGGAGGCGGGCAAACATCCACAATCTCAGAACATCTACGCCTACGTAAAGCACGAGATTGAGAACAACGACGTTAAGCTCTTGACAGACGTGCTAACCAATCACACGCGGTCTTCTAGAGTACATTCGGTATTGTGCTTAGTTATAGACCAATCGTAGCTGCTTTAACAACCATTATTCGTAAAATGTCGTACAACACCCTTATTTTGTTAATCAGAAATGCACCAGATGTATCCGGTACATCTGTTTCCCTATCAACATGTGTTATGCTTTTTAAATAGTGACATTCTTCATCTTATTACAAACGCGATGTTTATTTAACAATAACCCAAAACTACTTTCACCGAACTCAGATGTAACTGCCGTCATGTACTCAGAACTCAGAACTCAGAATCAATTTATTTGACCTATAAATACGATGCATATACAACGAATAACGTAAGCAATAGATAAGGTCGGGAGACTCCCATTAAGATATATAATATCGCTAGCACAGGAGCCACCCCCATAAATATAAACAACAACCAAATTTACATGACAATGTCACATATAAGCTTTTGAACGTGCCATTTCCTAGGTATCCGATCTTTTGTGCCAATTACTTTGCAAACCTAGGACTAGTCATTCACGTATAGGGTATTAACAAAACAATTTATCCGATTTTGATTATATTTCCACAGTATATGCTGAAGATACCTACGGATCAGATGTGGGGTCGGAAAATGTGGTAGGGTGCTTTACCCGCGTGTCTTGGTCGCGTAATGCAAATTAATATCGCCGCCGCCCGCGGGAAGGATACAGCGGTGACGTAATTGGTTTGTCTCGGTATTTCTGGTAATATGTTACCTTGCGGAAGTGACTTATCAAATGAAATTACATTAGTATTGCAATCTCTGTTTACGATTATTATAAATTAAGAGTGTTTTCCCTGATATAAATTGAAGGATATGAAACAAATATTGATGCATAAATCATTGTAACAATAACGATGATCAAACAAATAATTATTCGCATAGATTTTTACTTATTATTCTTAATAATGATGAAAGTAGTCAGTATCCTAGGCATAACTGAATTATGGATTATATAAATTAGTCACGTTTTCCCGACTCCTTTCTTACTTCGGTATCATGTGTAAAAGACCGACGTCTTAGTATTCAATACAAATCAAAATACAACATAAACATGTCCCTTCAAGAGTATTAATAAACAAAATAATCAATACACAACTTTAGACTAGGGGCCTACATCCAAGTTACGTTATTACGCTTTTTACGTTATGATAATCTAAGTATAATAAAAAGAACAGCCAGCAAGAGGAACCTCATCGCCGTTTAAGTGGAGCCGGAAAGCAGGAGCGATCGCGCGACAGCTCCGCTTGGTGCAACGCGCCGAATTGTTCAAATTCTAGAGATAAATGTCCGGAGTAGGTTTTCGCTTTCCTAAAGGTGCCAATTGTACATATAATTGGTCATGTTAAAATTCACTGTCGACATTCATGATATTTAATAACCGATGAAATAAATCGAAGAATTCACTCGCTCAACTGAGAGGGTGAGAGAGGGGGAGGGGGAGAGAAAATGAAAAAGAGAAACAGAGAGTTGGCGAGAGAGAGAAAGAGAGAGAGAGAGAGAGAGAGAGAGAGAGAGAGAGAGAGAGAGAGAGAGAGACATATATATATATTTGCTGTCCCTCTCTCTCTCTTTATCTCTCTATCTCTCTCTCTCTCTCTCTCTCTCTCTCTCTCTCTCTCTCTCTCTCTCTCTCTCTCTCTCTCTCTCTCTCTCTCTCTCTCTCTCTCTCTCTCTCTCTCTCTCTCTCTCTCTCTCTCTCTCTCTCTCTAACCCATCCTACACACAAATAGTCGCTTTAGTCGAGAATAATTGAATGTTCACCTATGTGTAGCCATTGGCAGAGGAATAGTGAGTGGGAGCTATTGTATATAGTGTACGTACACTACTTGGTGTTTTGTGATGAACAATAGTCTGGATAATTTTCTGTGCACTCCGAGTCCGACAGGTGTTACGAGGACGTGAACAGGCAGTGTAACTATTTCAAACGGACGGTAGCGACAGCGGGGCCGCTGTTTCAAACGGACTAGAATCCTATACGATTTCGGACATAAAATAATCCAATAATTTCTTTCGTTCTTTCTTTCTTTCTGTGCACAGAAACGTTCGACGCAGACTACGTCATCGCTTCTGCGAAGAAATTCCTGACGACGCATGTGTCTGTCCTGCCGGTTTATGCAAATTGAAACATTGTGTGTTGAATTTATTTATTAACATTTTCCTTCATTCGGTCTTGAGGAAAAATAACAACGACTTCACCACATAAAGATGGATAAAACAGGAAAGAACTTCTCACACGTGTGAGAACTACTGTTCTCACACGTGTTCTCAAGTAATCAAACGCCCTGGACGACAACATGTAGCGGGCATAGACCTGCGTCTTATATATTTCGACAATAATATATACAAGTACCCGTTTTGAAGATTGTTTGATGATGTACACAAAATATATAATTATTTGAACAAGTGTACACGCACACAAACGCACATACATAGTTGATTGAGCGCAGTTTTCGTGAAACCGGGTTGCAACAGTATTGAAAAGTTATCGCCGCTGCGTAATTTTCCTAGCTAGCCGCCTTGTGGCGCCACTAATTGCGTGGCTTCACTTTTTGACCAGTATTTAGGCTGACGGGTTCCTCTTGCAGTCTATATTTTGGGATAGTCGAGCTATCGTGTGCGCGTGTGTGCGCGAAGGCGCGCGCTTGTGTGTGTCTGTGTGAGTGTGTGTGTGTGTGTGTGTGTGTGTGTGTGTGTGTGTGTGTGTGTGTGTGTGTGTGTGTGTGTGTGTGTGTGTGTGTGTGTGTGTGTGTATGGTGTGTGTGTGGTGGGGGGTGTTGGTGGGTGGTGTGTGTGTGGTGTGGTGTGTGGTGGGGGGTTGTGTGGTGTGTGGTGTGTGGTGTGTGGTGTGTGGTGTGTGGTGTGTGGTGTGTGGTGTGTGGTGTGTGGTGTGTGGTATATGGTGTGTATGTATCTATGTGTGTGCGTGTGTGCGTGTGTGCGTGCGCGTGTGCGTGTATAAATGTACACATTATGTTTAATGTGTACATATTACCTACGTATTGCGAATCGTGACATGCGATATGATGCGTTTCGACAATCCGTTAACAGGAAGTTGTCATTGTGTTGACGTAAAGGGATCATCGTGACATACGACACATTTGCTTCTCACAAATGATTGCATCACCAGATACATAAACTCGTTTTTAACAAGATTGCCACCCAGGAGAATTAACTCTAGATGGCAGGTGGACAAGGGAGCGTTTTTGGAGCGTTCAACCCTTTTATTTACGTGTATAAAACACGTGCATAAAACACGTAGATAAAAATATTTTATCTTACATGTCGGCAACTTGTAGATAGAGCAACTGTTGCCTTTGCAACGTTTGCATTAGAAAGCGTGACGTCACTGTCCGACGTCTACGCACATCACTCTTTTATTGAGATATGCACGCCAAACCTTCACACCTGATAAATCAAGTGACGGCATTGACTGGAAAATTTTTGTCAGGCCGCTTTGGTCTGGTGTCATTCGTAGTTTCAGCTTCCTCGGTTCTCTGAGGCAAGATTACTTCGGCATTATCAACAACTGCGAAGGTCGTGAGCAACAGAGAACTGTAATATGATTTTGTGTAATTTCTCTTATTTCTTGTAAATTACAATCGTATGTCACTTTTTTCCTACCGTTATTTCTGTCAGCCTTCAGCTGTCTTCGTCAGCAATAGCGGTTTTTTCTAAAGAAAATAGCTGAAAGCTGCCAAAATATCATTGAAGAGAGTAAAGTAAATGTTAAATGTGAAAAACATGTTAAAATAACTCTACACTAGAAACCATCAATTCGATTAATCTGCTCATAACTTTATATGATGCAACAAATTTATGACCATTAACTGAATCGAGACCACGCGCACTAGTGATCCGAGCGACACCTACCGGCAGAATATGAGCGTCTACTGGTGACGTCAGCTGGAAACACTAGACACTGTCATCGTCATGTATTCGTGTGTAGAATTTGGCAGCATTCGCGAAGTATAATGGATCCTTGTCACAAACATTCTTACGAGCTCGCAAACCCGATCTTCCTCTTTAAAATATATTTTGATCCTTAAATATGATCGTGTGTACTGAACAATCCTTAAATATGATCGTGAAAACTGAACAATCCTTAAATGTGATCGAGAGTACTGAACATTGCCAACCGCTGGATTCACCACCGGCACATTTAACGGTGTGTCACGGAATTTGTGTCTTTTTTGCATTTTGAAGAAGCCTTTTAAATAAAACAGCCGGTTCTGTTGAACGATGGATTGTCCTGATGCGCTCAGTATCTTAGGAAACGGTTCCTTGGGCTAAAGACGCATAGCCTGGTCTAGTCCTTCGTTCAATGTATTCTGCTCATTTGTGCATCGCAGTTGTGCCTCTGTACAAAAACTGGCGATCAATAGATTGGCAATATATGCATTACATATACTTACTTAACCACTCTTTTTAATGTCCTGTTCAATATATCGTGATTCTGTTTCGGTATGAAATGTTTAGGTGTTTTATCAGACGATATGCGCGTTATCTAACAACAACACACAGCATACTGAGTGATTTTGAACCAATACTGAATACAATATTGTTTTAACCTATGAGTCTACCTCAATACTGAGCCGAACCCCTGTGATTGTAGTCAGGCGCTGTCGCGTGTCAAGGCACAGACGCACCGTTGATCTGGAGCAAGTCACCGAGTTGCATCATCAAACCGTAATCTCTGTCCTCGATGTTAATTCAGCCATGATACGTCTCTGACAGCATACAAGTTATCATTAAAACATTAAATACAAAATTGTGTATACTGAGGATCACCGCGACATGGCGCCCATAAGTTCATAACGCCTGGCCTTGTCGCGTTTCCGTGCCTTCTTTAGTGTAGTCATTACCACCCTAAATGAGAATGAATGAATACGCTATCGCTTATGCGCATGCGCGCGCTCGAGAGTGTGTGTGTGTTTGTGTGTGTGTTTGTGTGTGTGTTTTGTTTGTTTACACTCACACACTCACACACACTCACACACACACACACACACACACACAAACACACACACACTCACACACACTCACACACACACACACATATACATACACATACTCATACATATACATTCTCATTTCACATTACATACACATGCTACACACATACACACATTACACATTATTACACATAAATATTACATTTCATTATTATTATTATTATTATCACACACACTCACTCACACACACACACACGCCACACACACACACACACACACACACACACAAACACACACACTCACACACACACACACACACACACACCACACAAACACACACACTCACACACACTCACAC
>CM034544.1:8511176-8513475 GCA_020002185.1 Paraescarpia echinospica | reverse complement strand
TCTCTGTCGCTCTCTCTGTGTCTCTGTCTGTCTGTCTGTCTGTCTGTCTGTCTGTCTGTCTCTCTCTCTCTCTCTCTCTCTCTCTCTCTCTCTCTCTCTCTCTCTCTCTCTCTCTCTCTCTCTCTCTCTCTCTCTCTCTCTCTCTCTCTCTCTCTGTCCGTCTGTCCATCTGTCCACCTGTCCGTCTGTCCGTCAGTCTGTCTATCTGTCTGTGTTGGCCTCCTTCTCCGTCTCCGTCTCCCTCTCTATACCCTGTCGCCTCCTCTATCTCTCTCAATCATTCTTTCTATATCCTCCATTATTGTTGACTGATGTTTAACTGTAACGCTAATTGAACTGGTCGGATGTTGCTCGTTCTTTCATCTGGTCTAAATGATTTATTGTTGTATTGCTTGGATGGTTGAAATATATTAACAGGATAGTTTCTGACACAAGGGCTTTCACGACGTGAGTAAGCATTATGGGTAACACGGAAGTAATACGAATCACGCAATAGAACACGTTGTAAGCAACACGGTTTTAGTAGTGTGATTTAGTTTTCCAAGAAGCAGAGGAGCACGCACACACATAGATTATTCCTTTGACAAGTGATACAAGAAACACAGCTGAATACTTCGTGCTAAATACTCTCTGGCTCTCCATGTCTGTCTGCTGCCTGTCTGTCTGCTGCCTGTCTGTCTGTTGCCTGTCTGTCTGTCTGCCTGTCTGTCTGTCTGTCTGTCTGCCTGTCTGTCTGTCTCTCTCTCTCTCTCTCTCTCTCTCTCTCTCTCTCTCTCTCTCTCTCTCTCTCTCTCTCTCTCTCTCTCTTTCTCTCTGTCTTGCTCTCTGTCAAGTGCAAGGTCATTAATTTAATGATTTTGGTATAATATCAAATGAATGTCAATTTACATTGAAAAAGGCCGATTTCCAATGAGCAGAGCACACCATGCCTTCAAACAACTTTATTTTAAGGTGACGACATTGTACTTAATTATTTCATGTTCGACGCAGGTGCAACGCACACAAAGTTCGTCTCACCTTAATCCTCGAAGATAGTGCGTCTGCATATTCTCAGACATGCTTGACGTCAGCACTATTTGTTCTGGGTCGTGTAACGACTTCTTCGTTGTACACATCCGCATGAGCGTCTCACAGTTGCGGATGTGCAAGTCTTTGTTCTTGGACAGCCAATCGTTGGCGCGCTCCACCAGAGAACTGAAAAGAGTACACATGTTACCAACGACACGTACACAGTTTTGGGCAATAATCAACTGCTCCGTCTATACGTTTGCTGATTTATAGGCAGAACACGTATAAGTCATAGGTGTTGCGCTGAGATTCGAATACGTAAATACGTATATAACAGCGTATGTCGGTGAATATGCTGATTGGATTTTTGAGGTTATTTCACAAAAGACGTGTTTAGATTTTACAAACTATATAATCTTGATAACGAGGAAAAGCCATATATTAGCAGGACCGGGAAACATCCCGAAATGTTACAGTAATTGACATTAACACCCGCAGCTGGTGGAAAATCACTCATGCATGACACGACTGACTAATAAGAAATTAAGAGACAGGCTCTTAATTGGCACAGCATCAAACTTACAGCTGAAACCGACTATGTAATTACTCTGGAAGCTAAACTATTAAGTTATATGGTAATTGCGGCGATTCGTTCTGAGTTGGGATCTCTTTGCTAAAGCTGTTACATGTGATTCAAACAGGACATGATTGTGTTAAACCAATAAGACCTGTTGTTACTTATCCCACAACAGTGTCTGGTGTCGCTGTTAAAAATATAGCATACGGGCAGTTTTAGTATTATTTTCAAATGTTCAATGACTGATTAAAACCTCTGTTAATTTGACATATTTTATTTCAATCTAGGATTTCGGAACGGTGTAGACCAAATGGCGCCAAGCTTAGTCAATTATCACTTTTCTATGCCCTAATATATCAACACAACGTGTGATGCATGACAAAAATGTATTAAATTATTACCGAGGAAGAACCACGATAGATTTATGAAGCTGGATTTAAATACAAAAACAATAATCTGATTTCCTTATAGTCTTCAGACTCCGGACTCTCTACTGAGAGAACCCGGATTCGAATCGTGTGCTGCGGTGTCGATTCATGGGCAAGTTCGTTTACTCTACATTGTTTCAGTTCACTCAGCTGTATGAATGAGTACCTGGCTATAGACAGTGGTGGATATTTGTGTACGAACAGTCTTCGCGCATTAATTGAAGCGTGAATTAAGTCGAGGCTGACTTCTTGATATTTGATATTGAGCTTAACCGCAGAAAAAAAC
>CM034544.1:8496176-8506176 GCA_020002185.1 Paraescarpia echinospica | reverse complement strand
CAATCGCGCCCCCTAGCGAGCTGGTAACTCAACTATCAGTCAAACTCCAAACACGTCCCACATGAGCCGAATCTCTGACGTTGCTTGCACCTACCTACTGGGGCACAGTGGGCAGGCGGCCCGGTCGATAGACAATGCTCGGTAGCATGCATGGTCGTGTGATTGTGTTATTGTGTGGACTCCGTCCGATCAATACTCGGCCCGTTATGTCCGAGGGACTGGGAGCAGACACCGTGGCGTTTAGTGGCCGCCGACTTGGCGACGACTTAATTACTTAGTGGGCAGAAACAGTTCCAGTGAAAGACTAGTCTCGACCGACATTTACACCACTGTGTTTGTTCTCGCCACGAATTATCGTGGCGAGAACAAACACAGTGGTGTAAATGTTAATTGGTATTAACCACCGGCCTCTTCAGAAAGTTACCACGTCAGAATCACGGAAATTTTCTTTCAGAAGATTATATTCTGGATTCCAAGGAACTCGTCTTTCATCTTTGACGACTTCTTCGTCCACTAAAAAAGTATCTATATCACAGTGTTCCAGATCAGGAAAATTTCCAAAGATGCGGCGTGACATCATTGTCAAACTGACACAACTATCAGTTCTATTCACGTGGCGTTAGCAATGTGGAGAACACGCATACCTCACTAGCCTGAACCTCGTGTTGGTAAAACTGGATTTGCGAAGGGAGCTGGTTTCCTTGCCTTCAGTGCAGTATAGCCCGGATTTATAATAAACATGTAGCCTCTTGCTCTGACATCGTCACCAGAAACGTTGATCTGTAGCGGTACTCCCCTTCCAAGAACATGACGGTTGTTCCTCTTATTTCGGACACACGATGAAATATTGTCTTCGTGTTAACCAGCGAATCTCCTCGTGGAAATGGAGGACACTGAAATAGGCTCCAACCCCCTCACGTTCACTAACAAGTCTGGTGTTCGTGGCACTGACATAGGCTACAACCCCTTCACGTTCACTAACAAGTCTGGAGTTCGTGGCACTGACATAGGCTCCAACCCCTTCACGTTCATAAACAAGTCTGGAGTTCGTGGCACTGACATAGGCACCAACCCCCTTAACGTTCACTAACAAGTCTGGAGTTCGTGACATTGACATAGACTCCAACCCCTTTCACGTTCACTAACAAGTCTGGAGTTCGTGGCACTGACATAGGCTCCAACCCCCTTCACGTTCACTAACAAGTCTGGAGTTTGTGGCACTGACATAGGCTCCAACCCCTTCACGTTCACTAACAAGTCTGGAGTTCGTGGCACTGAAATAGGCTCCAACCCCTTCACGTTCACTAACAAGTCTGGAGTTCGTGGCACTGACATAGGCTCCAACCCCTTCACGTTCACTAACAAGTCTGGAGTTCGTGGCACTGACATAGGCTCCAACCCCCTTAACGTTCACTAACAAGTCTGGAGTTCGTGACATTGACATAGACTCCAAACCCTTTCACGTTCACTAACAAGTCTGGAGTTCGTGGCACTGACATAGGCTCCAACCCCCTTCACGTTCACTAACAAGTCTGGAGTTCGTGACACTGACATAGGCTCCAACCCCCTTCACGTTCATTAACAAGTCTGAAGTTCGTGGCACTGACATAGGCTCCAACCCCTTCACGTTCACTAACAAGTCTGGAGTTCGTGACATTGACATAGACTCCAACCCCTTTCACGTTCACTAACAAGTCTGGAGTTCGTGGCACTGACGTAGGCTCCAACCCTTTCACGTTCACTAACAAGTCTGGAGTTCGTGACACTGACATAGGCTCCAACCCCTTCACGTTCACTAACAAGTCTGGAGTTCGTGACACTGACATAGGCTCCAACCCCTTCACGTTCACTAACAAGTCTGGAGTTCGTGTCAATACATGGAAAAAGATTTACATAACAGACAGTCCTCTTTTACAGATCGCCTAAACAGGCGTGATCCAAAAAGGTGACCTCTCTCTTCTCAAATATTCAATGTTTTGGCTTCAACGAGACACGGGTGGATGAGATCGTCTCTATGGGTATGTGTAACCAAATAAACTATCGTCTAAAACGAATCAATTTCATACATTTCGGTACTTAAATAAAAACCACATGTTTAAAATGGCAACTCGTCTCGGTTTTGGAAAATTCCCACGTCTAAACTTACCTGAAGGGTTCGGGAGGTCTATCCCTGTCCTCCTCCTTTTTCCCCCGGGGACTGACAAAGTCTTGGTACAGGAGCGGTTTCCATCGCCGCCCGTTGATGGGTGTAACCGGCTCGAACCTGCGCGGATTCGCCGTGTGATGGACCGCCGAGACCGTCGTTACACTCGTCGGAACAACGAGGTCCGTCTCGTCCTGGACGTCCTTCGAGTCGATGAGGGGACTGTTGACGTGGGGGGAGTGACTCGCCGACATTGTCCGTGTCACTGAGTGTGTTCACCCCTCAATAGTGTGACTCAACGCACTACGTATAACTAACATTCAAGAATATCCAGAGTTGATATATGTTACGTCGTCAGGCGTTGATAGCAGCAGTCGTTCTCTAACACAGACTATTTCGAATGCATCAGTCGAGAGAAATCTGCCAGTGACAACACGTGGTGTTTGCTCCAGGCAATATCTGACACGACGTCTGCTGGTTTCATTTCCTCGCGTTTCGAATATCCATATCGTTATTAGTCGCTCGTTCTACCACCTGCGTTATCGCTTTTTCCTCCTCGTCTCCATCCGCAACGTATCGCCGATGCGACAGAGCCGGCGCGACTCACCCGGGGCCGTCCGTACCACCACCTGTTGAATATGCGCAACGTTCTTCGTTCGTTTTCCCGTTCGCTCGTTTCACGCAGCTGCAGAATCCGCCACGTATGACTCATCAAGCGCAATCCATCCTGCCTACGCCGACCTCGCCTTGATCGCTGACTTACACCCGTTCTCTCAACCTGCCAGTACGCCACAGCCGCGAATACATCTGTTTCTCTCCCAGGCTGCGGTTCCACTGGTCACCCGTCAGCGCCATCTGGTGGAAGAAACAACCGATCGATAGCCGACGTGAATTAGATCGCATCGTCTGCCGACCGCTTGCTTCGAGCATTGTTATTGTATGGGGCGGTGTGACATCAATAAATAATAAAGCTCTCCAGACCGGTAGAAACGGAGGCAGGTTTGTATAAGGCGGGGGCACTCGTTAAATTCCTGAATCCACCGTGGGCGTAGTTAGTAAAATCAATACGGCTGAATTATGGGAATGTCCGTTATTTTACTCGTTATAAGTTTGTTCTATGATTAGCACAACTGAAAGCGTAGGGAAGCATGGGGTATAACAGACAGGTATTGCGTGTTTCTGCTGGGAATAATCCTCTTTGTTCATCTATACTTACAACTTTAACGAGCTGTGGATAATCTACCTGAGATGTTAAAACATATTTCATGCGTTAACCTATGTACCTTGCGCAGATAAACATTGTTCCGCAAACAGCAATATAATTTAGACAATATTATGATCACATTTTGCAATGTTATACACTAACTTATTTGTGGTTACTGCATGCAACACTGCCTTGGTAAACATACATTTTTTTTAATTGGGAAGCTCACCATTGCGTAATGCAAACAGCGTGTCACGTGTTTTGCTTATGCTGCAAACCTACGGTAATCAGATAAGACTAACTGTGACTCGGTGGCCATGCTGTTAGATCTAGGAACTACCAATCGATAGGACCAACGATCAAATTATTCTAGTGCCGTTTCGGAGCTTGGTACATTTCGTTCTCCCCTCATTGCCTGTGACGTTCTGAAGATACTCTAAACATATGTCGTCCTTTCTACCTGGTGTTTACGCGAAGATAAGCAAAATAACCCACAGGTTGAAATAAGCATCGCGTTGTCAACGCTGAGTAGTTGGATGGTCGTTTATGGAAGTTATTGGCAAATAATTCGCTATTAATTTCCGCTAGATTCATAAACTACACGGGCGGCATCGAGGGCGTCAGACGATACATAAATATAGTGCTTCCTGATGCGCTCCAGATTACTTTACCGTTCACGCGGATTTAATCAATGTAGCTGTTTATAAGACATACATAATCTGGTATCGCGCGCGTGGTTTATTGTGTGGTGATGTGATCATAAACAGTCATCATGTTTATAGTTTACGTACGCACGCGCGCACACACACAAACGCAGGCACGCATCACACCACACCACACGCACACGATTACTGTTTAAAGGCATGGGTCAAAACATGTCGTGCGACAAGAATTTGGGTCGTAGCCAAACAAGTATTGAGAACCGCTTGTCCATTTTATAACGTATTGACCCATATATTCCCATTGTTGCAACCAACCAACCAACCAACCAACCAACCAACCAACCAACCAACCAACCAACCAACCAACCAACCAACCAACCAACCAACCAACCAACCAATCAACCAACCAACTAACCAACCATCCAACCATCCAACCAACAAACCAACAAACCAACAAACCAACAAACCAACCAACATCACGTTAGTCAACGGGCGCTGCTGTAGCCAAACCTGGTCTGTGTGTCTTTTTGGCAGGCGAGAAGGGAGAGGAACCATGACCAAGCCTCATTTCCAACCTTCATATGCCTACCACTGTATTACGTCCTGCAACATTATAAATCGGGCTCCGACGTCAGAGCAGGACCAACTTCGGATCCTCATCTGACGTCACCCAAGTTCCGATGGGCCGCCGATAATGATTAATACAGATTAAAACAAATACCTCTTTGCACATTGATTGACTCGGTGCTGCTCAAACTCTCAAGCAAACAGTCGGTGACCAGAACCAGATCATCAATCCAAGCAGGAAGTGTCAATCTTTCCCGGCATGCAATGTTCCGGTAGTTAGTCTGTCCTCCGCTTCCGGCTCCGATAACCACCTGGGTAAACAACATTTCCGCACTCTAAATGTAACTGACTGCAGTAATATTGTTGGCAAAAATGCATTAAACCAGCCCGCCTCACTATTAGGTATTCGTGTTCATATTCTATTTATTATCTATAGAGCTAGATAGTAGATTAAGGCATTAATCTGAATGAGTATTGTAACGCTACCAAGGATATGCTGTTTTTATACTTACATATAAAAAACTGCCAAAACCACATTTACGTGTTTCTAGATAACCCTCAAATTACTGCGCGAAACATAGAGTACGGGAAAATCATTATAATATACCATTTTAAAATGTAACTGGCATTCCATCTGTTGTTTTGGGCTATCATTGGTACGTTGTGTCTTAGACGATAATTTCCGTTTTCTTTGGCAACAGTCACCGCTTGAAATTATAGTTTTACTGTCGGAAAGAATCGGCGAGGTAAAGTGATATGGCACTATAGTGTATTTGAATAGTAACAATAGTCAATTAAATTAGCAAAACATAATGCATTTGAATAGTAACAATAGTAAATTAAATTAGCAAAACATAATGCATTTGAATAGTAGCAATAGTCAATTAACTTAGCAAAACATAATGCATTTGAATAGTAACAATAATCAATTAAATTAGCAAAACATAGTGCATTTGAATAGTAACAATAATCAATTAAATTATCAATACATAATGCATTTGAATAGTAACAATAGGCAATTAAATTAGCTAAACATAATGCATTTGAATAGTAACAATAATCAACTAAATTATCAAAACATAATGCATTTGAATAGTAACAATAATCAATTAAATTAGCAAAACATAGTGCATTTGAATAGTAACAATAATCAATTAAATTATCAATACATAATGCATTTGAATAGTAACAATAGGCAATTAAATTAGCAAAACATAATGCATTTGAATAGTAACAATAGTCAGTTAAATTATCAACACCTAATGCATATGAATAGTAACAATAATAATAAAACAATTGCAAAACGCAATGAAATAATGATATTTCAATGCAAGATATGGTATGTATGATTATACCCCAATATTTCGGCAAGGGGGTGCAGTTGAAGGTTTCTGGTGAAACTGACTGAGGGATACAGTAACGTAACATCCGCAACGTTACCACTAGACACCGCGAAAAGTCGCCAACACTATCCTCCTCGGAAAATGACCAACAGCAGCATTCGAACGCATTTGTTGAGCTTCAACCCCGCAATATTCACAAAATTCTGACGCGTACGCGCTGTTACATGGTTCAACGAAATATATTAGTGGTCACCCTAATGATAGCGTTATTTCACCTTTTCACTTTTTAATAAATTTAAAGCCTCTAGACATGCATATACTTGACACGTTGTGTCTAATGTGTAGTTGGTTGAACGGCTGCAATACGATGGAGAACGCCGAGGTTCGAGGTTCGAGTCCTCCGACTGCCATTCCAGAACGTGAGAACATTAATTCACCCCAGTATGCATGTGTCTTGGAAACAAGTCTAAATGTCACTGGTCCATTTTAGCTGGTGTCTACGACATGCCATAAAACATATCATGCACGGAAAAAAAGAAACATTATACCGTGGACTCACAAGGCCTATGGTGTCGAACTTTGAATCTATACGGACACTGTTGTCTGAACTAAAGGCGGTCTACTTAATATAACGTGACATATTAAAATAAACCTGAAGAAACATTGCACCGGGGATTGATAGTGTGGATTCATTATTAATTCCTAATTTGTCTATGTCAGATACGAGAGACTGCGTTTGAGGTCTTCCTTAATCACCAGCGTTAGATCCGTTGTCACGCTTACATTTATTCGGGCGTTAAATAATATCCGGGTGACGTTTCTGCGCGTGCGCTTATCTAGGGGAATGCATTTAGCACCAGCTACGACTGTCGCGTTTTCATTTATCTCAAGATTAACTATATGATATGTTTCATTAGAAGTTATATATATATATATATTTACATATGTGTCTATATATATACATAAATTATAAAACGTTTGCTTTCCACATACATAAAGAATTTCTGTCGTAAAACAGTTTCCTCTGCACGCACAATGTCACGTGACATACTCTTATACTTGGTTACAAATCTGAAACAGCAAATTATAATTACGTACTCTAACTATAACGCTCGTATTACGACAACAAACGAAATATATTTAACTACTGAATATTATTTATCACCACGTAATCTACAGGTGCCAAATATTATGCCTTACATATGCATATAAACATCACCCGGATAAAATTTAACGCCCGGATAAATGTAAGCGCGACACCGTCAAACACAATATGCCGCAGTGGTGCCATCTGGCGGATAGAAACACACTTTTAATGGACGGAATTGTAGCGAGTTGGTGCACGTTCTCACAGTTGAACAGTTGGGGTAAGACCACATTAAGGATTCGTCCGCCATTACCCACCGAAAGAGTGCCCTTGAAAATACCGTTTTGGTGGCATGTGTGAAATTTGTTCGAGCACTTTGGCATGGCACATGTCAGTCCAGTGAATACTAAATGTACTACTACATTAGATCTTTCACGAGGTAGCAATAAACGTACGCTAGTCGCTCGCGTATTCGCACAGTGGCTATTTTGCAGAACGCACCAATATTTCAAAATTCGTCACCAGATTGGGGCGAAATTGAGGGGTGTCAGGTTTGGGTGGATTTTTCTGAAAACTGAGGTATGAGAATTTTACGAGTTTTCCATAGCACTTGTGTCAATGGAGGTTAAATATGCTGTGAAATTTTCAAGAAAATTGTTTGTCAAATTTAGCAGGAAATGAAGGAAACGTTATAATGGCCGCCTATGTAAAATTTAAATGTGGTCTTACTTCAGTTCCTGGCGTGTTGCATATAGCATAGTCAGAAGTTATCTGTGGATTCCACTCTTTGTGTACGCACCATATATGAGCTTTGCGTTTGTTTTAACCCACATACTACGAGTTACATATCTTATAGTTTGTCTTGAGATAATAATTATATATTATTGATAGTTAATGTGTTTACATAAATTGCGTTGTTTGGCGCAGTGGTCCAGTGGTCCGGTGACTCTCGAACGAGAGAACGCGGGTTCAAATCCTGTGCTGCGGTGTCGAACCTTGGGCAAGTTCGTTCACTCTACGTTGCTCCTGTTCACTCAGCTGTATGAATGAGTACCAGGCTATATATAGTGGTGTATATTTGTGTACGAATAGTCTTCGTTTATTAATTGCAGCGTGGCTGAATGTTTCCCAAAGAAGTCGAGATGGTTTTCGATATAACAGGTCTGCCAGGGAGTAAAATGTAAATCATTTTGGGCAGTATTGAGGACTGGATACTGCGCTTTATAAGAACTTACCTTTATGTAACTGACCTTTAACCTATTGAACTCGTCGGTCAGGTGGTTTATGCGACAGCAACGGTTGTCGACAACATCAAGAAAAAACACGTGTATTATCTTGCCGCACGTCCACGTGATTATTGTAATAGCGAGAGTCATTTGAAATGATGACCGAACATCAAATAATGTCATGGTATATTTGATGATTTCACCAAAACTACATTAATATAGATATTATTTAGAGGAAACTGGGTATGCGAAATGTATTTTTGATAAATGGAATTTCAAAAGAGACGACCACAGTCAAATTCAGGAGACACGTTTCTAGTTGGAAAGAAACATCACTTGAAGGCACAACACTTGCATTTAACAACATATACATTGGCCGTTTGTGGGTGGTCAAACACACCACGAAGTGGTCAGTCAAGGTGAATCAATCCGGGAACTGAAACGGTTGCACCCGTAGTTGACACAGCCGTGTTTAGTCTTTGGCATAAGCACGTTTTGTCAACGTCTTACATATTATATGCCCATATTTGGATACACATTTAGTCTTATTTACTTTGCATTGTCTTAAGTTTCCAACTTGGTAATGATGTTAACTTTATGTTTTTGCTGAATTAAAAAACAACGAATCGACATACACAAATGCGGTTCATTAATAAGTTTCCGTAATGGCAATGGAGGACAACACATTATACGGGCTAGAACGCGCCGGAATGTGTATTTAGGAGGAGAAATTACACATACAGACAGTCGGACCAAGGTTTGTGTAATCCTGCGGCACTTAGCCAGGGCGGTATAACGTTGTTTCGAAGGCTGGATTACTTGAGTGCGTCCACGAGTTTGATACGTGCCGTAGTTGACACTGCTCTATAGGGTCACAGCCTCGTAGAATTGTGTGAATGGGTGATTGGTGATTCTAAATAAGCTTGATAACAGTCATCACAAACACATGCGTACCATCATCCAACATTGTTGCCCTGACTGCATATTTATACCTGTTGTCCATGAAAGTGGTCCAAGAAAGATGGCCAGTGTTCACCAAGGTAGCCAAAATAAAGTGGGATTATGCACACTCGGATTAAAGAATCATTCGAGCCACCTCAGGATTTTGGAAGTGATTAAGGATACGTGGTCAAAGGCGAAGACGGACTGGTTACACATAATAATAGTAATAAAATAATAATAATAACAATAATAATAAATATTATTAGCAGTAGTAGTAGTTGTAATATAAGTAGTAGCAGTAGTAGCAGTAATAGTAGTTGTTGTTGTTGTATTGTTGTAGTAGTTGTAGTAGTAGTAGTAGTAGTAGTAGTAGTAGTGGTAGTAGTAGTAGTAGTAGTAATAGTAATAGTAGTAGTAGTAGTAGTGATAGTAGTAGTAGTAGTAGTAGTAGTAGTAGTAGTAGTAGTAATAGTAGTAGTAGTAGTAGTAGTAGTAGTGGTAGTAGTAGTAGTAGTAGTAGTAGTAGTAGTAGTAGTAACAGTAGTAGTATTGTGGTAGTAGTAGTTGAAAACCAACCTCAGAATCGCATCAAAACATAATACTATAACGTGTGGCATTTGTCGCAGAATATAATACAAATTATGTAAATATGCATAATGCATAATACGCGTGTCTGAGAAGGAGGAGCCACTCAGCCACTCACTCACTCACTCACTCACTCACTCACTCACTCACTCACTCACTCACTCACTCACTCACTCACTCACTCACTCACTCACTCACTCACTCACTCACTCACTCACTCACTCACTCACTCACTCACTCA
>CM034544.1:8336469-8495176 GCA_020002185.1 Paraescarpia echinospica | reverse complement strand
TTTAATGGTAACAGAAACGTACTCATTTATAAGACAAACTGAAAAAACTATTTTGTTCGATGCCTAAATCGTCGCTATAGAGCACTGCGTATCGACATCTTTGTTCCAAACGAGTGGTTTGATTTACTCCTATCTAGTCCATGTTAAATTTCGTGTTTTTTTGGTTTACTTCATTAGTAGACATTTATGTGCGAAAACAAAGATATGGTGCCCTATTATACACGATAGATGTTCTATAGGTCAACAAATAATTTGTATACGCGTTCGAAATAAAAAGGTGAAATTAAATGGCAACGAATTATAACCAATGAAAACGTTGTTAACGTCGCACTTCCCGAACGAAGATTTTAGCTGCCAAAAGGGGGCGGTGCTTTCAAAGCAAAGGTCAGAATATTAGATGCGCGCGCATACCGGGACTATTTTTATTTTGTTGTTGACAAAGACGTCGAAGGATTTTGGTAGAGACGAGTTATTAAAAGTGATTTTTAAAACTTCCGTATCACATTGGGAGAAAATGGATACGACAGATAAAGACTCTAGTTCGACTTGTTACTCGGAAATTACGGTTGGTACGGTTGACACACACAAAGTTAAAGGGCCTGTGCCATACGGGTGATACGGGTTTCACCCAGTGTGCGATCCACGGTCCGATAATGTCCGGCCCCGGGTCAGGTTCAGTTGTGGGAGTCGGACAGTGACAGTTGGTCTATCGACGACGAAGACGTTACGTGACTTAATAATGTCGCATGGTGTTTGTGTGGACACTGCGTCCCAATGTCGACGCACATCGAGTCGCTGTGCTGTAGGGAGATAGCTGCCGTACTGCACCGTATGACAGACCTTGCAGATGCCTGCATTACCGACTATGAGTATAACATCAGAAAGGAATAGTAAAAAGCAGTATAGGAGAAATTTCCACAAAGGAAGGGATAAGGACACGAGGAAATATTTAGCAAAGATTTAACAAGATTTAACAAGATTTTAACAAGATTGCCACCCAGAGAATTAACTCTAGGTGGCAGGTGGACAAGGAAGCCCTTTCGCTTATCGAGAGTCCGACCCTTTTATCTATGTGTATCCCGCCCGTCTGAGGTATGTGTCGATTTAATTTTTAAACATATTCACGCTACTAGCACCCACACAATCAGCAGATAATCTGTTCCATTCATTTACAGTCCTTTGTGAAAATGAAAACTTTCTTATATCTAATCTACACTGCTCCTTTGCTAATGTAACTTCATGTCCTCTAGTCCTTCTATCTTTCTTAACTGAAAAAAAAATTTCTATCAATATTTTAATAACCGTTCAATATTTTAAACACTTCTATCTGATCTCCTCTCAATCTCCTGGTCTCTAGTGTTGTTAAACCGCATTTTTTAGGCGTATTTCGTAACTAAGATCCCTCAGTTTTGGTATTCCTAGTTTCCTAGTTGTTTCCAGCACTAGGCAACGTTCTATTAACTGACTAGTCTGTATATATTGTGATTACAATGTTATGATCTTATGAGGTCTCATTCAACTAGCCAGCCTTTTTCCGAACATTATCGCCAAGCCAACCTTTCTATGCTGGCACTGAGGGTGGTCACTGCCAGGGTGCTTATCGTCCTCAGTGGTTCTTTTACGTCCCAAATTGAGACGGGACCGACATTAACGTGATCTCCGATTCACGAGGGATACACAGTCCCCAATGTTGAGAGCCAGTTTTTTACACCAAATATACCATACCTGCCCGGTCCGGGTATTGAACTCGGGGCGCCGGCTTGTCTGGCGGATGTGCTTACCACTAAACTATCGCGCGCCCCCATCATCAAATTGGTATCATTTTAGTTGCTCTCCTCTGCTCTCTTTCTAGCATATCTATGTCCTTCCTTGCGATATGGCCTCCACGCTTGAATACAATATTCTAAATGAAGCCTAACTATTGTTTTATACAGCGGTATTATTAGCACTTTTTCCTTATACGTTATGTTTCGCCTAATTAATCCAAGGATTTGATTTTCCTTTGAAGCTGCAATTCCGCACTGGTCTGAAGCCTTCACATCAGCACTAATGGTTAATCCTAAGTCCTTTTCTTTTACAGTAGTACTTAGTACAGTACCCCCATTGTATATTCTACCTCTTCGTTCCCATGTCCTGTGTGGAGGCATTTACATTTCCCAAAATTGAACAGCATTTGCCATTTTTCAGACCATTTGATCAACCTGTCAAGATCATCTTGTAAATGCTGTCTATCTCCATCACTTTTAATCCTTCTAAACACTTTTGTATCATCCGCAAATTTCAACATCTTGCTTGTTATTCCATCATCCAAATCGTTGATATATATTAAGAATAATATAGGTCCTAACACTGATCCCTGTGCTACCCCACTCAATACCGATTTCCAGTTTGAAGCCTCCCCATCAATTACTACACGTTGTCTTCTGTCAGTCAGCCATTGTTCTATCCAGTTTATTATACCATTTCCTATGCCGTGGGCCTTTAGATTCAGCAGTAATCTTTGATGTGGTACCTTGTCGAAAGCTTTTTGAAAATCTAAGTAGACGATATCTACCGGTGATTCCTCATCTACCCACTTAGTGATGTCTTCCAAAAAACATAACATATTTGTTAAGCATGAACTCGCTTTAAAAAAACATGTTGAGATGGGTTTATCAAGTTTTGTTTAATAAGAAAATCCACCATGTGATCTTTAATTAGTCTTTCTAATAATTTACAAATCACTAATGTTAAACTCACTGGTCTATAGTTCTCTGACTTGTTTCTCGAACCTTTTTTAAATAACGGTATAATGTTTGCCTCTTTCCATTCTAAAGGAACAACTCCCTCTTCTAATGACAAATTGAAAACTGTTGCAAGCGGTACGCTAATTTGTTCTACAATTTGCAATTGTAGTTTGGGCGGAATCCCATCCACTCTAGGTGATTTAGCCCTTATTTTCTTAGCTACCATTTCCGGGGTTACAATTAATTGTCCTAAATAGTCTGAGTCTTCCCCTTGAACTTAGCCTCTGGTACTGGCAGTGAAATAATATCTTCTGTGGTAAACACTGAACTAAAGTACTCATTCAGGTCTTCTGCCATTAAGAATCCCGCTGATATTATATTTCCAGCACTATCTTCTGGAGGACCGACCTTATTTTGAACTTTCTGTTTGCTTCGAACATTCGCATAAAAACTCGTGCTGTCATGTTTTATGTTACTAGCTAATTGTTGTTCATAGCTTCTCTTTGAATTTCTAATTTCAGCTGTAGCTTGGTTACGTGCTTCTTTATAACTGTTGTAGTCTTCATCATTTCCAGTACATCTATATGACTTCCACATCATTTGTTTATAATTTTTTCTAATGGCTTCTTTCGATAAGTGTTTCTTTTTGGACTGTTTCCCTTGTTTTTGAAGGGTACAAATTTATCGACTATGCACTTAATTTCACCCTTTAATATATTCCAGCATTATGTTGCTGTCTTATTTTTTAGTGTGTTATTCCAGTCTATCTTTGCTAAATATTTCCTCACGTCCTTATACCTTCCTTTGTGGAAATTTCTCCTATACTGCTTTTTACTATTCCTTTCTGAGTTTACTTTGATAGTAACATGTTTCTGGTTGTGATCGCTACTCCCCAGTGGCTTACATATCTTGACATTGTCAACTAATTCATTATGTGAGGACAAAACTATGTCTAACACATTCTCACCCCTGGTTGGTTCTAGCACATGTTGAGAAAGGAAAGTATCTTGAACTAAAACTAAAAACTTGTGGTCCTCACTCCCCATACTCTGAAGAGATTTCCGTTGTATATGCCCATGGTTAAAATCCCCCATAATAATACAGTCCCGTTTGTTTACTTCCCTTATAGCGTTTTGTATTTTTTATTCTCTTCTATGCTTATGTTTGGACTTCGATAAACTAACCCAACTGTTAACGTTGAGTTTCCTGTAACTATGTTACAACAAACAGCTTCTTCGCAATCTGCTTCTCTTTCTAATTTTATTTTATAAGCCTGGATAGATTTTTTAATATATAAAATAACTCCACCTCCCTTTCTTCCAATTCTATCTTTTCTAAACATTACATATCCTGTCAGTCCCAATTCAATATCTGATATATCGGTGGTGGTCCAGGATTCGGTTATACCTATTATATAGGGTCAATATCTTCTACCATAGTGTTTAGTTCATTTCTTTTGTTTACTATACTCCTTGCATTTAAACAAACACATTTATATCCAGCTTCAGAAGTGTTTTCCAGACTGTTATTTGTTGATTTATCTGTGCTGTCTTTATTTATGCCTCCATTGTCAGGCTTTTCTGTGGGTCCCCCCTGCGAATCTAGTTTAAATAGATGCAACCTGTCCCACTGTCAACAGATCGCAGCAGGTTGTCTAAGAAAACTGCTGCCCCTTTTCCACTAAGATGGAGGCCAACTCTCATGTATATATCTTCCTTCCCAACAAAGTATTCCCATAAATTCCCATTACTGGCAACATTCCTGACAGAATAACCTGTTCAACTCTTGTCTTCTTTAGCTTCCTCACTAACTCTCTGTATTTATGTACTATTGCAGTTGTTCCCTCCCTGTCTGCATGAATTGTTCCTACATGTACCAGTATAGACCCCCCTTGCCATGTCCCAATACTTTCTCTACCCTGTCAGTCACATGTTCAATCCTAGCCCCCGCTAGACAAACAACGACGTCTTTCCCCTCACTCAGTGTCTTGTCCGTTTTTTTTCTCATAATGGAGTCGCCCATAAACACCCTCTCTTTCCTCATTGCCCTCTCAATCACTGCCTTAGAATAGCTCCTTCTTCGGTTTGCATCTGTCTGGTTGTTGTCTTTCCCCCATGTCGTCTTCTCTCCTGTCACATTCTCTTCCGATCCATTCTTTCCTGTCGCTTTTTCTCTTGTCACCTTTCCTCCTGTCAGCGTCCCATTTATCGACTTCTCTTCTATCACATTTGCTCTCACTTCCTTTCGTCCCTTCATCTTTCGTCCCATCTCATTTTCTTCTCTCCTCTCCCGTCCCATCTTCCCTCCCTCCTTCTCTACGGTCACTTTCTTCCCTGTCACCTTCACGCTTGTCACGTTTTCTGCTGTCGATTTTCCAATTTCTCCCCTCCAATCACCTTCCCTCCTTTCAATCTCCTTTCCTCAGTTTTCTTGCCACTGCAATTCTCCTTCAGTCTTGCAGTATTCTCACCTCTCTCCATGTCGTCTCTCTACATTCGACCTGCCTCCTTGCTAATTCCCATATCCATTCCCTTCACAATATCTGTCAACCTAACTATCTCCTTCTGCAGACACTCCACCTTCTAACACCCAATGCACTGAAAAGTGACTCCTTCCTCCATGGTTTCTACCCATGACTTCCCACAGCCGGACAATGCAAAATCTACCCAGCTGTGGCAGTGATCGCACACCAAGTCTCGCTTTGCCTTGACTTGCCGCTTGCAAGACGCTATATCCCGATTAGAATTTATTTAATAACTTAACTAATTTAGTCTTTATAAAGACTGTCTCCAGTCTTCATAAAGACTGGAATAACACACTGAAAAATAAGACAGCAACGGAATGCTGGATTATATTAAATAGTGAAATTAAGTGCATAATCGATAAATTTGTACTCTTCAAAAAACAAGGGAAACGGTCCAAAAAGAAACACTTATCGAAAGAAGCCATTACAAAAATTAAGTATAAACAAATGATGTGGAAGTCATATAGATGTACTGGAAATGATGAATACTACATCAGTTATAAAGAAGCACTTAACCAAGTTACATCTTAAATTAGAAATTCAAAGAGATGCTATGAACAACAATTAGCTAGTAATATAAAACATGACAGCAAAAGTTTTTATGCGTATGTTCGAAGCAAACAGAAAGTTCAAGATAAGGTCGGTCCTCTAGAAGATAGTGCTGGCAATATAATATCAGAGGGATTCTTAATGGCAGAAGACCTGAATGAGTTCTTTAGTTCAGTGTTTACCAGAGAAGATATTAGTTCACTGCCAGTACCAGCGGCTAAGTTCAAGGGGGCAGATTCAGACTATTTAGGACAAATAATTGTAACCCCGGAAATGGTAGGTAAGAAAAAAAGGGTTATGAAGGATAATAAATCACCTGGAGTGGATGGGATTCCGCCCAAACTACTATTGGAAAATGTAGAACAAATTAGCATACCGCTTACAACAGTTTTCAATTTGTCATTAGAAGAGGGAGTCGTTCCTTTAGAATGGAAAGAGGCAAACATTATACGATTATTTAAAAAAGGTTCGAGAAACAAATCGGAGAACTATAGACCAGTGAGTTTAACATCAGTGATTTGCAAATTATTAGAAAGACTAATTAAAGATCACATGGTGGATTTTCTTGTTAAACAAAACTTGATAAACCCATCTCAACATGTTTTTTTTAAGCGAGGTCATGCTTAAAAAATATGTTATATTTTTTGGAAGACATCACTAAGTTGGTAGATGAGGGATCACCGGTAGATATCGTCTACTTAGATTTTCAAAAAGCTTTCGACAATGTACCACATCAAAGACTACTGCTGAAACTAAAGGCCCATAGCATAGGAAATGGTATAATAAACTGGATAGAACAACGGCTGATTGACAGAAGACATCGTGTAGTAGTTGATGGGGAGGCTTCAAACTGGAAATCGGTATTGAGTGGGATACCACAGGGATCAGTATTAGGACCTATATTATTCTTAATATATATCAACGATTTGGATGATGAAATAACAAGCAAGGTGTTGAAATTTGCGGATGATACAAAAGTGTTTAGAAGGATTAAAAGTGATGGAGATAGACAGCATTTACAAGATGATCTTGACAGGTTGATCAAATGGTCTGAAAAATGGCAAATGCTGTTCAATTTTGGGAAATGTAAATGCCTCCACACAGGACATGGGAACGAAGAGATAGAATATACAATGGGGGGTACTGTACTAAGTACTACTGTAAAAGAAAAGGACTTAGGGTTAACCATTAGTGCTGATATGAAGGTTTCAGAGCTGTGCGGAATTGCAGCTTCAAAGGGAAATCAAATCCTTGGATTAATTAGGCGAAACATAGCGTATAAGGATTTTACCGCTGTACAAAACAATAATTAGGCCTCATTTAGAATATTGTATTCAAGCGTGGAGGCCATATCGCAGGAAGGACATATATATGCTAGGAAGAGTGCAGAGGAGAGCAACTAAAAGTTTCCAAATCTGAGGGATCTGATTTACGAAATACGCATAAAAAATGCGGTTTAACAACACTAGAGACCAGGAGATTGAGAGGAGATCTGATAGAAGTGTTTAAAATATTGAATGGTTATGAAAATATTTATAGAATTTTTTTTTTTTCAGTTAGGAAAGATAGAAGGACTAGAGGACATGAAGTTACATTAGCAAAAGAGCAGAGTAGATTAGATATAAGAAAGTTTTCATTTTCACAAAGGACTGTAAATGAATGGAACAGATTATCTGCTGATTGTGTGGGTGCTAGTAGCGTGAATATGAGGGGCGGGATACACATAGATAAAAGGGTCGGACTCTCGATAAGCCAAAGGGCTTCCTTGTCCACCTGCCACCTAGAGTTAATTCTCTGGGTGGCAATCTTGTTAAATCTTGAGTGACGACTTCGAAACGGTTTGCACCAACAGGGCGGTGTTGGAACTTGGAAGTCGGTCTGTTGTCATTGTATGATTTGCGTGCAGACACGTTGATTCGCCCAATAGCTAGTAGGTAAGTACTACGTAGTTCAACAGGTATCGAATAATTATTCTAGCAATAACTATTTCAAACTTAAATAGAGCAATTATACATGTTCCCACCTCAAATGTTCAGGTTCATTCTATCTTCGTAAAATACTATGTCTATGATTTTCATCAAACCATTTTTGATCATTTTCTTAATAAACTTGCTTTTATTCTTGACAGGACGTGTGCATCCTTTTTATACAGTTGTTTAATTCCTATTGAAAAGTGTTCAAGCAACTTGCTTAATTTATATAAAAATGTAGACAGGAGTTTTTAATATAATACAAATGTTATATATATATATATATGTGTGTGTGTGTGTGCTATCAAGACCACATCATGAAATGTAGTCTTACAATCATAATTATTACAGCCCTTCACAAACAAATGAACCAATTCACTGAATTCATGATGCGATATTGATAAAACAAAGTTTTGCCAGTATAACAATAATTAGAAGATAACGGTTGTTTATTATCAACTAATGCAAATAAATGAACTTTCAGAACATATCGATTGATTCGATTAGCCGCATAACGTCACTTCACGTTGTGGTCAAGGGAGATACTTGGAAAAGGCAACAGATGTGTTATACAAGCTTGCACTGTATCCAGAAGCGAATGGGGTTAATGAAAATTTCAGCTATGGACATTGCACTATACAAGTGAGTGCACAGTGAAAATAAAAACCCTGGACAAGTAAGATTAGATTGACCAAAAGGTAGAATTAATTACTCGGTGCCTTCTTATCCCATTTTTGGCAACAACAATGTGATCTGTAGTGTCTTGCATGTCCCTGTTCATAATTCGATTTGTAATACTGAAGCCAGCATGAAATATATAAAAAGTTTATTCATATGGAGAAACAATTCACAAATAAATAAGACTACATGGCAGACTGTGCCAATGCATTAGTCAAATTCACACACCAGTTTTCAATGTTTCTTTCAGTTGATTCACTTCACAGTGACACATTTTAATCTAACTGTATTGCAATTTGGGTTTGTGTCAGTCCTGTGCACATATAGTACATCAATAAGTAACACGTTTATTGATTATATGGGCTATCATTATGATCAAATATTGTGATACAAAAATTAATACATACAAAACATTCCATTACAGTTCCAGTTTTACATATTTATGGGTTTCAAATTTCAAGAAAACAAGTACTTATTATTCAAGATACAAATTCAAAGCTTGTAGTACTAGTTTCAAAATCTATCAAGTGCCTCCAAATGGATTCATTTAGATTTATGGCACTATATAAGTGTTCTTTTTATGCTTAAGTACTTTTTGAGATGTTGTTTTGTGATAATGTAAAATGTAGTACTAACAGTGAAGTGTGAATATAAAAAAAAAACGTATAGTTGAAATCTTTGCTGCTTCATTAGTTTGTAGCACACAGTGTGATGTTTGAGAAATGGTGGTCTGTTGCAAAAAAACTCACTATAAGTAACATGTTTGGACTTGGTTAAACTATTCCAGTAAATTACATATACCCAAAGTTCCCTACATCGAATAGTGTCTAATAAAACACATTGCATACCACAACTAGGATACAAGCTTTCAAGTGGATGTTCCTTACTTTAGGATGTCCTATACAGTAGTGAGAATCCACTTTGCCTAAAACGTTTCTCTATTTCTGCAAGTGATGTTCAAACAATGTTATTTATCGGTTAGAGACATATTTGTATTACGGGTCTCTAAAGAAGTTAAGCCTGGTGATTTAAAGTCCTATGTAGAAAGCAAGGGCTTCACTGTGTTGAAAGTTAAGTATGTGTCACATAATGAGGCTAAAAACAGGTCGTTCAAATTAACAGTACCTTTCACAGAATGTGATAAGCTGTTTGACAGTGGTGTGTGGCCAGAAGGCATCAGCATTCGTATATTCCGCTTTAAGAACGCGCGTAACACGTTCTGATTTCTTTGTCTTCCGACAAAATCTACGATTTTAATATGGCTAGTAACCTTACTATTTCAAGTTATAATTGTACTGGCTTTGGTCCAGGTAAGCCTGAATATGTCTCAGAGCTCATCAAAACACATGCTTTTGTTTTACTCCAGGAACATTGGTTAATGGAATCTCAGTTTCATAAGATTAAAAATATACCCTGTGATAACAGTGTTAGCATTTTATCTCATTATGTTTCTGGAATAGATAATACTATGTTTTTAAATGGCTGAGGATATGGTGGATGTTCCATTTTGTGGAAAAATTCCTTGAACTGTATTGTCTCCCCAGTCATCATGAACTCTAATAGAATATGTGCAGTTACTAAACTATGCAAAGCATGTCATTATTACTGTTTAATGTGTACATGCCATTTGATACCAGATCTAATGATGATCTGTACTGCAATATTTTGATTGAAATTATGAGTACATATAATACAATGAACTGTTCCAGTGTCATTATTGGAGGTGATATGAACACGTTTTTCAATCGTGTGTCTTCTAACTTTACGAAACATTTAAATTACATATGTGAACGTGAAACAATCAAGCCATGTATTGATTTTGAAGGACATAATGTTTGTTATACATTTACTAGTCTTGTGAACAATGGTACTCATGTCATTGATCATTTTCTGTTAAACAATGGACTCTTTGACCATATGTTAGAATATTATACTATGCATGATAGTGCAAATTTATCATTTCATTCGCCACTTGTTCTTACCTTGAGTTTAGATGTTAATTATTGTTCACCTTCTTCTAGAAGGTACATATCTAGATCTAAATGGCAAGAAGCGTCAGACTGTAACTTAAGTCAGTACAGCAAGGTTTTAGAAAGAACGATTGACGAAACATCAATACCATGGCATTCTGTAGAATGCCGCGATAAACATTGTCCTGGCAGGTTAACGCATTGTCATGATATTAAGATATTTCATGATTCAATAATGGATTGTTGTATGAGAGCTTGTCAAAACTCCATTCCACATACTTCAAAACAGGGAAATTCGAAGGTAATAGCGGGTTGGAATGAGCACGTTAAACCATACAGAGAAGCGTCAATGTTTTGGCATAATGTATGGAAAGATTGTGGCTCTCCTCGCAATGTTGTTATTGCTGACGTCATGCGTAGATCACGCTCTGAATATCACAGAGCAGTTCGTTTTGTTAAACGTAATCAAAATAGTGTTAAAAAAGAAAGTATGGCGACAGCTTTACTTGGAAATAAAAATAGAGACTTCTGGAAAGAAGTAGGTAAAGTTACAAAGAACAATAATATGCTACCCAACATGGTTGATGAAGTGACAGGAGACGAAAATATTTCTAAACATTTTGCTACTAAGTATGAGGATTTATATAATTCAGTAGCCTATTATGAAGAGGATATGACGTCATTGCAACAAAACATACATAGTAAAGTAGATGCACATGGTAACGAAGGTGAAAATACTATTACTGTGAATGATGTTTTGAATGGCATTAGTCACGTTAAGAGTAACAAATGTGATGGATATGGCGTTATATATACCGACCACTTTATTCATGCACCTAACAAATTACATGTTTTTTTTTCTTTGCTATTCACAGCAATGGTATATCAGGGTATACCCCGGATGGTTTTAATATTTCAACAATTCAACCTCTGGTAAAAAACAAGAGGAAATCAGCAAATAATTCTGATAACTATCGAGCCATTGCCCTTAGCAGCCCTCTATCGAAAATATTTGATTGAGTTATAATGATAAAAAGTTCTGATGTTCTTAAAACAAGTGATCTACAGTTTGGTTTCAAACCTCAAAGCTCTACAGCTTAATGTACATTTGCGTTAATGGAGACTGTGAACTATTTCCAGCAGAATAAATCGGATGTTTACGTGTTATTACTAGATGCGGCTAAAGCATTCGATAAAGTAAATTATGTTAAACTTTTTAACTTACTGATGGAAAGAGGAATTAATCCCCTTTTAATCAGATGTTTACTTTATATGTACACTAATCTACATTTAAATATATCATGGAACGATTCCATGTCATTGCATTTGTCCACTACCAATGGTGTGAAGCAGGGTGGGGTGTTGTCCCCCATTTTATTTTCAATCTACATTGCTGAAATGTTAACCAGACTCTGCATGTCTGGTTTTGGCTGTATGATTGGTCATAAGTAATATGGTGCTGTTGGCTATGCTGATGATATATCTTTGGTAGCTCCATCGATATATGCATTGAACAAAATGTGTGATATATGTCAAACATTTGCATATGAATATGATTTACAATTCAACCCGGCAAAACGTCAACTTATTAAATATGGCAGTGGTACCGACTGCCCATTTTACTTTGATGGTTTAAAAGTGAAACATAGTAAAAAAGGTTGCATTTAGGCCACATTATTGGTCCTGACACTCACCAGGCTATGGTAAAATATATGTGTCATGATTTTATATGGCGTGTAAATGCATTATCTGCTAATTTTGGGTTTTGTAATATAAACATTAAACGTCAATTATATATGTCGTACTGTACATCTTTCTATGGTGTATGTCTGTGGAACTTACAAAACAAACAACTTGATATGTTTTATACTACGTGGCGCAAAGGTATCAGAAAACTGTTTAATCTACCAGTTTGCACGCATTGTAATATGGTGCCACTTTTAGCAGACTGTTTACCTATTCAAATTCAAATTATGAATCGAATGGTACGATTTATGCAGAGTTCCAGTTTGAAAATGCTCTCTCATCTAGCCCTTCAAGGTAGTGGGTCTTACATGTATAAAGGTTTTAACTATATCATGTCCAAATACAAACTTGATGCCATGACATTCTTTCGAATGAAGTCTAATAAGTTTTATGGTATGATTCAAGACAACTACCAGGAGGGGCTGGATGATGAACTAGTATGTAGAGTCTCATTTGCAAAAGATGTATTACATAATATAGATAATGCGGATAGCTCTTCTGTTTTAGCCATTGACGAGCTCCGCTCATTGCTTACTGTTTTATGTACACAGTAACTTATATACATTAATTTAGTCGAATTGTACATTTTTAGTACGAATAAATGTATTATTATTATTAAGCATATAAATCCATTGTCATTTGAAATTGGATGTTTTTCGATGCCTGCAAGCTCTGCTAGAGTTGCCTCCTTACTCGATGTCGCAACTTGGAGCATACTTCATAGCTTTGGGCCACTCGTGCATCTAGCTGCAAAGCTCTCTAGAATTTCTCCTCGGAAGCTGTAGTCCTTTGACGCCATCACTTTCTTCACTACATACTCAGCAGACTTTGAATACTGCAGCTGATACCCTAGCTTGTTGTCTGCTGTTTTCACCATTTCCCGCTGATTGAACAAATGAAATGATATATAAAATATGTATAACAATATAAATATCTGAAGAATAGCTGGCTATAGCTGTAACAAGCACACAGTAAACCAAACAGCTTGATTGTATGCTCTCTCTCTCTCTTGAAATCAAACGGCTAATGTAATTTTTTAATCGGTTCCTAATTCTGCCATCATTTTCAATTTCAACTTCCAAGGAATTCCACAATACATTCAAATATTTATTGTTGAATCATATATATATATATATATATAATTTATATATAATTTTTACATTTACTATATTATATATGCAAAAGTTTATATTTCAATAAGCAATTCCAAAGCATACCATTCCAATTCGATTTATATATAATTAAACAATTTAAGTAACAGTAAACATATGTCCTCAATTATAATTATTTTATATGTTGTTTGCATGCATACTCTTGTGCAGTGAGATTGTATTTTCGAAACTGTATTCCTAACATTGTTTTGCTATTGAGTACATGCAGGGATTTTCAGCCATTTCAGTTTATTTGCTAATGCACTGCTGGATTTCTAAAGTGTGCAGCTTTGTCAAGCAACATATACATTATTTTGTAACATCAAATGTCAACACTGTTGATGAATGATATCACAAGCCTTTCCTTGTATTTGTGTTTTGGTCAATGGTGGCCAAGTGGAGTCGGGCTATGATGCCTTGACGGCTGAAGTTGGGTGCATACTTGAAAGAAGAGGGCGTGTAAGCTCTCCAGTTCACCAGTGTTAACGCACTTCGTAACGCTCTCTATGTCATACAGTAGGCGGCAGTCCAGTATAGCCTTCTGGACAGTGAAGGCTTCTGTACCTTCAGTGAGCCATGGTGTTGTTTTACTGCTTGTTGTGTATACGTTGCATGACTGCACTACCGGTACAACTTTGCACCCGCTGTCCATGAATGGGAATTCCTGATGTGATGGAGGAGCGAGATTCACATCTCCTTCATCAAGCGGGGATCACCATCACAAGCTGATGCGCAATAACACAGGTGGTTGGCAATTGCGCCTATCGAAGGGACAACTTCAACTTTCTTGGCAGACAACAACCTTTATTTCTTGGTAGTCCTCTAACAAAGTCTTTCTAATGATGGGATGTCTGTCAGTGGCAAGAGTGGTAATCTTCACCCCATGGTCAGTCAGGTTGTCTAAGCAGCGTTTCAAGCCCTCCACTTCCATCCAGTAACTGTTCTTGACCTCTGTGACCCGAAAAGTTTCTTGAGCAATGATGGGTTGGCTATCAGTGTCCATAATGAAGTAAATGCCAAATGTAGAGTTGTGTCCTGGATTGTCATATCTTGCATCGCCTGATGCGACCACGCTTTGTCTGACAAGAGCTGACATGATGGCCTCTGAATTGCATGTCCACATGTCCTCTATCTCTGGCAGTATGTATGCCCGCTGTATGTTGTAGCACTAGCGGGGTGACAAGGCGCATAGGTTCATTAGGTTGACCAAATTGTACACAGTGAATGAATGTCCAGTCAGGAAGAGGACGCTTGGTGTCAACAAGTTACTCTTATAAATGTTACCAATCTTGGGTTGCGAGTGCCACATGAACGAGTGGCCATCAACACATTCTGTGGTCACAGCCACTGTAAATCCAGTCACTATGATGCTAGGCTAAGTGGTTTATTGCAGTTTGGTGTTTTAGCAGGTGCAGAAAAGTAAAATTATATTTTTTCACAAATGGCAAACTTTCTCTCTTTCCCATTAGTGTAAGAACCGCTTGAGTCATCATTAGTGATATCGCTGTCATCTGCTACAACATATTCTGCATCACTCGTTTCAATGTTTCTCTTCTCACTGTTGCAGACAGAATCATCTGAAGATGGCGATAGTGAGACTGGGACATCCGAAGAGTCGTCTACAGTGACAGAATTGTCATGGTCAGGGTCAGTCGGAGAAAGCGTGCTGGACTGCGATTGCAACTTTGCATACCCATGGTCATGATGAATGTTCAATGGAAAACACTGTTGCCTGTATTAACTACTGCATCGACAAAGTGTCGCACCGGCTTCCTTCATGTTTTGACACTACAAGTCGATGGCGTGGCAGCACTACAAGTGACATTTGTATTACAATGAGGGACAATGTCATCTCGCGTGCTAAATCCTTCGCTGGATCCTTCGAAGCTTGTGCTCGGTATTAGGCCCTATGGTTGTTTGGATACTTGCGTCATATATTATGAACAAAATGAGACAATCTTGCAAATATTCATTAAAATTGGAGCACACGTGCGATTTACAAGTTACTTTTTCAACGTTTTAGTGGATATATGTGTGTTATCTTTAATTTTCATGATTAAAATGCATGAGCACTCAAATGTGTTACAAGCCAATATTAGAGACACATAAATTAGTATTAGGGCTACATGGTGATTAACTTTACTTGACTGATGTGAACCTACTTACTATGCCAATAAATAATTATATCAGATATGACTATGATTGTTGTATGCTATTGACTGTATCGTATACAAATATTTTTAAAGATTTAAATACTTGTAATGTCTTATTTAATAATTCCAATGGCAATGCCTACAATACATGATTGACAGGGCTTGGACTTGGTCCGGACTGTGACTAATGTTGACTAATATATGACGACATTCTTTCGCAAAACGTTATACTGGCTACGTTAGCTGACATTTATTTTTGTAATTATTTTGAAGGTTATTTTCCCCATATTTCCCCACCAGCAACTAAGTCGATAACATAGACTCGTAGAAGTAGACGTTGCGGTATTCCGACGTAGCAACACGCCGGCACAAATTGCTATAAATTAAATCGGCGGATTACAAGCACTCATTATTCCAAATTATATCATAGTATTCACACTTATTTGTACTTTATTACATTCACATTTCTTAGTACATTTCAATTTCGCATATGTCATATTTGTATATATGCAGACTTTGAAATAGAACTGTGGGACTATATAGTAGTCGTAATGATACCTAACGGAACTCGTGAGTGCCGAGTCATCTTGGCAACAACAAGCTGGTTTCGTCTTCATTTCCTACGCGCCGCTTCACCCTCCAAATAAGGCAATGATGTCGAGCTTCCAGGTCGATTTCGCTTAATTTTACTTCATCGGTGCTTAGTTATATGTAAACAAATCGACTGGAGATGGACCTGTGGCTTTAGCCAAGAATTATGTTTTGACGTCTAATGTCTTTTTATGCTCGTCACTTTCGTATTTAGGCTTGCAATCGGCGTTCGAAAGTGACTGCCGCAGACTTTTGCCAATCTTGCCGCCGGCGAACACGTCAAATTCATCATCTATAACTTGTTTTTTTTCTGTTGGAACCCTTCTGTGGAAGTATGTGAAAAGCTAACATTTATAGTATAACTAACATTTATAGTATATCCAGTAGCCATGCAGTGCAATAAATTGTTCTGTTTTTATGTGTTTGTATGCGTTTCGTCGGTTTTTCTAAGAGCTATGCTGCGCAGCCTATCGAATTGCTGTATACAGCTTTGGGAGACATCTCGCCAATCAAACCGGATGTACAACCACACGCTCCTGGAGCATGATGGCGGCGCCCTGTGCAGATAGTAGCTACGTTTGACAAATTATTTAAAATATACCGTGATGCTGTACTTGTCAAATCATGATGACTTGCACTGTAAATGGTATGTTCTTATGTTTGGGCTGTGGTTGTTCAATAATTTCATTCCCCCTTTAAGAGTCACCGTGGGCCAGAATAGTTTTATTTTATCAAGCGGCTAATTCACTTTACCGAATCTCCGGAATAATCATCACACAATCAAGTAAATGATTACGTATTGAGCTGTATTTAATCTGTAAAAATACTACACATTAGCTACGAAAATACGTTCATTTGTATTCTCTGATGGCATCCACAACGTAGTTAGCTAGAAAGGTGAAACATACTATTTGACAATTTTTTCTTTGAAATGCATCATTTATGCGTGTCAACATGCCTGTTTTGTTTCGTCAGAAATGTGTCATTCGCGGTACATTTAATCCTTTTTCTTACACCTGATATTGTGAAACGCCGGATAAGATTTTATTATGCATACGATTGTGACATAGCTGGAGTAGGGAATTATTCTAACTCTGCCATTTTGATTCTACAAAACGGTGATTATACTATCCACTGTAATGACAGGCGAGACCATTGCCCTGAATACCAGTGTAAGCACTTGTATTAGCTGAGTGTAGTGTGAATACATAATGTCAACATATTCACATATTCGCTTTGTTCACAATTATTGTTCAATGATCGTCGGGTGTTAAGCCATTAAGATAACTTTGTCAATGCAACGCACACGAGCGTGTGGATTTACATTAATGTAAATGGGATTTTGTGTACGTACACACATGCAACCATGCAAACACACAAACAAGAATGCATGCATTCATGGACACATCCACAAATACCCAAATGCAAACACGCACACACGCACACACACCCGCACACACCCGCACAAACACATAGTCAGTAACACGTACACACCCTCACATAAGCACGCACACACACACGCAAACAGACACGCATACACACACATTAACACGCACACGGACACATGCACGCGTACGTGCACATACATATACACACAGGCACACTTTTATATATGCTATTTACATCGACATTTTCAGGACGGATCTGCGATATACGGCGATGTGTCCGTAGCCGAACTAACCCCGACCCGCCTGGGTCTGCATTGTTCATATTACACATGTTACGCCATATGGTTTCGATATACGAAACTTTAATCGTGTGCCTTGTAGTAATCGCATACATCTATCCATACGTAACGAGAAACAGCGACGTCAAAAGTTTCCTATTGATTGTGTTATTTGATCTAAAATGGATTCTTATAAAAATAAGTCGTTGTCAAATTAAATGCGTTTGTCATTCCGTTAGCTGAAGCTGACATGAGTATGTCAAGACAATATGACCAATAAATATGGAATTAAAAGTAAATACGGGGGACACGAGGTAAATTATGCAACATGCGTAATAGAGCCAGCTGTGGACGAACCTTATTTATACCACTGTCTCTGTTATTGTCAGCACTCACCCACTCACGCTGTCACTCAGTCACTCAGCCAGTTAGTCATTCAGCCACTCAGCCGCTCACTCATTCACTCAGTCACTCACTCAGCCAGCCACCCAGCCAGCCAGCCACCCAGCCAGCCAGCCAGCCAGCCAGCCAGCCAGTCACTCAGCCACTCAGCCACTCAACCACTCAGCCGCTCAGCCGCTCGCTCACTCACTCACTCACTCAGCCGCTCACTCACTCATCCACTCACTTGCTCATTCTCGTTCTCACTCATGCATTCGAGCTCGCTCGCTCGCTAACTCATTCAATCAATGACGCACTCTCTCGTACATACATATTCTCTCATTCACACACTCATAGTCACACGCACACGCACACGCACACGCACACGCACACGAACGCAAACTCGTACGCCGGCACACAGCACGCATGCATGCACACTCAAATCACCCACACCGAATCGGTAAGTAACCTGTCATATTATTGCTTGTAATCGACTTGAACCATTTATAGTAACCTATTCAAACCGCTTACTTCTCGCAAAATTCGCTGACATCAGGCGTTGACCCGGCCGAATGAGCTAATACATACAGCCAACGTCCGGTAATCCTGCAACACTAAACTTAACGGATTACCGAGGACACACCCGTGCGTCAATCGAAACTTGTTAACGTATTTCAGGCGTGTTATTATTTCAAAAGTACGGTCCTTTTCCGCCAGAACTCATTGTCCGTGTACTAGCTACAGACAGTGACATGACACGGATCAACTCCTAATAAATGACGCTTGCCGTGTTATTTCTGAACCCACCCCTCCTGTTTGTGTGGTCGGCTGGTTGACACGGCGACCGTGGCAGCAGTGGCACACGGTTATAAGACAGGGCGAGCAGAGTTGCACAAGTCTGGCCGTGACAACACCAACGTATCCACTGTATACCAGCACGAACGCCGCTCTCTTGTGCTTTACTGGAGCACTCCATTCGGGATCGTTGAAGTGAGGTTGAGCACCGGATTCCCGGCACCACGATGGCTACAGCATCCGTCAAAACTGTCATAGACAGTAACCGATCCCTGCTCATACGTAATATCATCCCGTGCCAGGAGTTCTACGATAATATATCCCGGCTGAATGTCTTACCGGACACGATGTTGCGGGATGTCAAGGTAGGAGTAGACATTGTCTTCTATGACAATAGTAGCCTATATTCATGATGAATGTCTTACGGGAAACACTATTGTAGGAGTATCGATGTTGTTCTACGATGATAAATATCGCTTCAAAGTCTTCCCGGACGCTGCATTGTGGAAGAATCTTTGTTGTTCCGCGATAATAAATCCTGTCTCAGTATCCCGCACACGATGTTACGGGAGCTTGTGTGTTCTTCTACGATAATAAATTCCGTCCCAATGTGCTAGTGGACGCGATGTCGCGTGACTATCTATATTGTTCTACGATAATACAATATCTCGGTTGATTGTAGTAGGATTATCTCAGTTGTTCTACGACAACTGCGAAGTAGTTTTCCTGCATACCTGGTACTGTATCCAAATGCGAAATACGTCTGACATCAGAGAGAATGTTCAACGATTTCTTCTAAAGTAGATGATACGAAGGAATGTGTGTTTTGTTTAGTTGGAACGCCCTAAATATAATTCGTCGATTTGAATTACACGTCTAATTTAACCATTTTAATTAATTGTGATATTAATTCCTCCAACAAAAATCGTCATACTTTTAATGTAAGTATTTATTTGTTTAATAATTAATACAATCTAGCTGTAAGAACACATAGCGTCAAAACGGCCTGTTTTATTTTGTCGAGAGAAAAAGTAAGACGTTTATAATTACCATAGTAAGATGTTGTTATGGATACATTAAGACAATTGTCATATGTTGTACAGAATAATACAACTGTTGCTATGTTCTGTAAGATGTGTTCAAAAACCATTTACACTGGCGTCGGAAAGAAATTAATAGTGAACGGGCTGAGCCAGTCCGGAGCTTCATTTCAGCACTCCTCCGCTGTCGATTCATGACATCGGAAGACTGGGAGAGGGGTGCTGCTCTGCAAAAGTTTTTTTCCCAGGCTCGGCATAAAAGCAACTTTCGGGCTCTCCAAAAACCCCGATTTGCCTTCTCTGATGCTTGCCAAAAAAAAAACCTTTCAGAATTCCCTCTAAAAATGCGCCCCTTTCCTCAACATAATGGAGTTAATCCGATTTTCAGCCCCGCCACATAACAGTTTCAACCCTAAAATGCACACCCATTCCCTATTTTTTGGGGGAGCAATCCCATAACCTCAAATAAAAATATTGGGGGGTTCAGATCCCAAACCCCTCCTCCCCCCGTTTCCATCGCCTATGATTTAGCAACACATCTTGCCAGGTATGTTTACAATCAGTCTCTCCTGCTGTATTAAAAGTTGCTAGTTAAGATAATCCGTCTTTTATAATACACTAATTGTTCTTGCCATTTAGTGATTATATTAATCTCTACAATGTGTTTCTGTAATATGGGTCGGGTTCTGTGCGGTTTATACTTATATTCCAACAACCCATGCAAACTGCACCATCTATAATACTAGCACACGAACATCTTTGTTATAATTATTTATAAATTGTAATAAAACTAACGAACTTGGACTTATGACCTCACCAAGATATTATATATATAATATTATTTATTGTATCTTGCAACGATAAATAAAATAAACAACATCGGTACAACCACCAACTAGCGGTGAATAGTGTAATAACAATTTAATTATCGCCCACTAGTCGCATTCTTCAATGGCCAGAGAAATACCGGAGTAATAAGGCTAGAATAAATATTGTTGGATACATATAGCAAAGTCAACATGCGAGCGGAACGACGGATAACATTGACGCTGTGGCGAAATATGAAATCACCGAGTTTATACCTTGACCTAACTACGCGTGTGTTTAATACGAACCGCCGAATAATCGCCATTGACGTACATTGCTACGCATGATAATTGTGCAGCGGAACAACGGTATTGGTTTACAACATTTGCACAATGCATGTGCGAAACGATTAATAGTCAATCTGAAAACGCGCGTGCAAAGTTTACCTTAATAATTGTGCACTTAAGGGTTAACTTCGCGCGAACCAGGCTGTGCACGAGTCGTTTCGATTACAATGATTGAACGTTGGTTATAATGGGTGTGTCTCCTGTTAACAAGACGAGGTGTAGTAGCAGTCTGTGGTGGACAATGTTTATTCAATTTGGTCTTGTCACGAACGTGGTCAACCACACGTGATGGCGGCTAATGAGTTTTGCAAAACACGACGACAACAGCCAATTATATGGCGGTGTTTTCCTTTGAAAAGGAAACCATGGACTAAGTACATGGCTGTAACTCTGAAGAACCTACAATGAAAGAATCATACACAGAACGATTGCGCCCTCTACCGACCTCTATTGCGCCACCTATCGGTTAACGCATTATATTGTTTTTGATTGGTGTTGAGTTCAGCGTATAGGTTTTTCAGTCAATTCCACCAACAACGTTTTGGTGACTTACATATTTGTTTTATTAGTAAAAATTCTAGGCCTGCCGCTTTAAATTGAATATATTTTGTCAAAACTGTCGCAACAGAGGCACTCTCTATTCCTCTGTATTAGTTAATAAAACATACTTATTACGCGTATTTTCATCATTGTGTATAAAAGTAGTCTTCTTTGTGATATGCATTCTACCGGTACGAAGGCGACGTAGAGTGCCTAATTTCCGAAATGCCAACGACATCACTCGACTAAATTACTTCACGAGCAGCCGGAAAGACTAGGAGAACTAATCAACTGCATTGGTCGTGTTATCGTGATATTAAAATGCAAGCTGTGACCTTGATCACATCTGGCACACACTACACCAATTTGTCGGCAATGCAGGGCGCGTGTCAGTTCGTACTTGTAAGCGATTAACATTTCGTGCAAATCCAATACGGCTTGCAGTGGGTTAACAAGGTATTCGTACACATTCAAGTGTCAACTGACTAATTAAAACAAGGCTTAGGTTTTAAATCGAACTATACGTTTTGAAGGCAAGTTGGCTGTCTGTTTGTATTGTAAATTCGTTTTATAAATGCAGTATCAACTAGCTATTCAACTGTATTTCCCATCTATATACATTTTAATGAAATATAAACACATTTGTATTTCAACAGTTATTTGTTTTCAACAATTACCTAGCTGTCACTCAAATTCCCGAATAACTCGTTTGATAATTTTGGGGTAGTGATGACGTATCACGTTACGAACACATCCGACTCTTTTGTATTCTTACCCAACATGTTTTGGAACCAACCAGAGGTGGGAACGTGTTGGATTTAGTGTTCTCTTCTCAAAACGAATAAGTTGATAATGTTAAAATGCATGAACCCTTGGGATCTAGTGATCATAACCAGATCCATTTTAGCATACAAAATATAATGAGGGAATAATGGTAAAAAGCAATGGAGGAGAAACTTTAACAAAGGCAAATATAAACAGATGCGAAAATATTTAGCACACATAAATTGAACTAACTTAATGAAGGACAAGACAGCAAAAGAATGTTGATACATTTTGAAAAATGAGATTGAGGGCATTATTGAAAGATTTGTTCTCCTAAAAAGCAAGAGAACGATCTAGGAAGAAACACCTATAAAAAGACGTTATACGAAAATTGCTTACAAACAAATTATGTGGAGAGTTTACAGAAACACTGGAAATATAGAAGACTGTAACGACTACAAAGAAGTCCTTATCCTAGCTACAACCGAAATTAGAACATCCAAACAAACTTTTGACCAAAAATTGTTTCTTCAAACTGTAGGAAGGCAGTATAACCATAGGGCACACTGCAGCATTAATCAAGGAACAGTGTAGGTTGTATGTGAGAAAGTACTCGTGCTCTCAGAGGACAATAAATGACTGGACCAAATTATCTTATGATTGTGTTAATGCTGGCAGTGTGAATATGTTCAAAAATAAAATTGACAGCTATTTGGCGATGGCGGGTTATACGTAGGTGGACAATTGTTGGACTCCCGATAAGCCAAAGGCGTCCTTGTCCGCATGCCGTCTGGAGCTTATAGCTCTGGATGGCAATCTTGCTAAATCTTGTTAAAAATCTTGTTAAATCTGACCCGAAAGCGGCGCGTTGTCATGGAAACACCTAAATTTCAACAATACAAATGTTTCGTTAATACACATTTAGACGGTTAATATGCTACTTTATAATGTACATACTTTACACTGTATGGCATGATTTTATGACAAACAAGGGAAAACCTTCCTTTAATCATTATCCAGTTTGATGACCATACTATGATACAAGTCAAATTTGTAAGCCAGCTCTGCGACAGGAACGACGCTGTGAATATTTAGTGCAGACCGCATTGCTTTAGCGTCGGCAAACAGATTGCACTCCACGCAAGTCACTATCGCAGCGTCAAAACAAAACGAACCGTGTTTTATGCGTGAACTAGTGTTCGAAATTCAAACACATGGCGTAGAAAAAGGCGTCGCCCATGCCTACACACGACACGAGGCTGTTTGGCTTACGCATCATTAAACGTTGTAATGTGTGCATAAGGTAATGCTGTGCAGGGAAGACAGTTCGTTTATACATGAACACGGTGATTGATCGTGAAAAGCTATGAATCCGCTAACACATATTCACGCACTTCGTTCTTATGTTGAATGAATCCGACGGCAGCACTTATCGTATCTCCAAATCCTTATGCAATCATCGGTAGACAGTGAATCATCTGCTGCTCATGTGAATTGAAGACAAGATTTATAGTGTTTTAAGCGTGCGACGAATATCCGCAATGGATTATGCAGTCGAGAAAAATTGACTCGATTGCATTCGTTATCATAGGTATGTCTCTTTGAATCTATAACCGTCTATTCATTCCCAGAGCGAGGCATTTATTTAATGATATTTAACCACGTGGTTGTTATCTCAAGTTGCGAGTTGATCTCTGATTTAGCCGTCTATTCACTCGTTCAGTTGGCTAGTTTCTCCCGAATAGTCCCTCTGCATTCAATGAAATTCGAGAAGTGCGTTTATGTATCTTCCATCATAACATATTAAGGGAATGTTCAAAGACCTTACTTAAATGCATAATAACGTTAACATTAAACAACAACAATAGCGGTTACAACTATTAGCTGAAGTTAACATTAAACAACAACAATAGCGGTTACAACTATTAGCTGAAGTTAGCATTAAACAACAACAATAGAGGTTACAACTATTAGCTGAAGTTAGCATTAAACAACAACAATAGAGGTTATAACTATTAGCTGAAGTTAGGAGGAAACACGTTTTTCAACATCGTTAGTTGGTTGGTCGTATTTACTATTAATATCATTAGTATACTTGCGCGCGAGATCGCTGATGCAAGTAGGCTAGTTCAGGGTTCATGGTATTCATGCGAGGCGAGTGTGCGCCACTGTTCAATCCATTTGGAACACTTCCTTTCCCAATTGTCCTCGCTCGCTCTTTCCCCTCTCTTCCTCCCACCCTAAATTTAACTCACGCCCTCCCGTCCCTCTTGTCAAGTAACTTTTTCATATCCGAGTATAAAGGGAATGTGACATCTTCCGGCTCAACAATCCAATTAACTGGTGTGAAAAGAAACACGGACTGGTAAACAAGGGTTTGTGTAGTATCAAATACAAACCGAGTCACGGAGGCTGTCTCTTTTGTTACCTGCTTCTTCACTTCAACTTTATTACCAAAGATAAAGCAACTACATTGAACTGTTTCAACAGTCGAAGACAATGCATGTCTGATGGGATTGCTCGCATCCCTGATGGGATTGCTCGCATCCCTGATGGGATTGCTCGCATCCATTCCCACAATCACATTTATGTGTATGAATTAATAGGATATTATAACAACAGTTAAATTTCGTGTGCCTTATTACTAGAGTACATGTGTACATTGCATACAACTACGTGCATACATATATCCACGTGTGTGCGTGCGTGTCCATGCATGTGTTTGTTTTGCGGGTAGCAGTTATGTAACCGTTCAATGCATATGTGTATTCCGACATGCCTGGCTGCACACACCCGACGACACGCGTGGCTGCACAAAGTAAACACGATGTCAGCCACTTTGTAGTAACTATTTATAGAGAAACGAGGAGTTGCAACGGGCAAATAATGTTCAATATTCAGTCGTTAATGATTGAACAAACATTTATATTGTTTCTCAGTAAAACGTTTGGCGGGAGATCTGTATTCGAGACAAACGTGACACACGTGAGACATGTGCCACAAGTCCATGGTGGTCCAACCCTGTGACACGTTACATTTTGTTGATGTATTCGAACAAGTAAAGGCTATAAAAAGTAAATACACCTTTCCAAAAATACACTCATGCGTCACCATTGTAATCTCAAAACGAGGCTACCTTAGCATCTCCATCGCGTCTCTAGCAACACATGTTCCCTATGTGAGCAACATGGTTCGGTGTTGTGATCCCGGTTACTTTTTCCGATTCCACAAAAGATAATAGTATATCATTCAACTATTTATCAAAGAACATTGCTCTTCCAAAGGTGTGGTTTAAGAAGATTAAGACTGTCACAACATAATTGAATGTTGCCTGTCCGCCACAGATAACGGCCATTGTCCCAACACAGGTAACTGTCCTCATCATCACACACACTTTATTTACATAATACGCAATTTTTAGATATGACAGTGAATAGTTAATACGTCGATCAACGCACTAACTACTACGGCACAAAAGACAAACTTATACCTTAAAATGGTAGTTTACCTCAGAATGCAACTTAAATTTATGGTCGCTAACTAGACCACTAACTAGACCACATACACCACCAATCTAGCGAGCTACACAATTAAACATCAGCACGCCTCGATAATAGCACAGATTACGTATGCTTAACAAAGCTTCTCATTTGGTGTTTGCAACCTTTCAGGAAATGAAATCATTTCCTTACACGCGTTTTTTAGAACTGTACATTCGACTGTTATTTAGACAGGCACTGACCTGGGGACATTCAACTGTCATTTAGAAAGGTACTAACGTGGGGACATTCGACTGTCATTTAGACAGTCACTGACCTGGGGACATTCGACTGTCATTTAGACAGTCACTGACGTGGGCACATTCGACGGTCATTTAGACAGGCACTGTCCTGGAGACATTCGACTGTCATTTAGACAGGCACTGACGTGGGGACATTCGACTGTCATTTAGACATGCACTGACCTGGGGACATTCGACGGTCATTTAGACAGGCACTGTCCTGGAGACATTCGACTGTCATTTAGACAGGCACTGACGTGGGGACATTCGACTGTCATTTAGACATGCACTGACCTGGGGACATTCGACGGTCATTTAGACAGGCACTGTCCTGGAGACATTCGACTGTCATTTAGACAGGCACTGACGTGGGGACATTCGACTGTCATTTAGACATGCACTGACCTGGGGACATTCGACGGTCATTTAGACAGGCACTGTCCTGGAGACATTCGACTGTCATTTAGACAGGCACTGACGTGGGGACATTCGACTGTCATTTAGACATGCACTGACCTGGGGACATTCGACTGTCATTTAGACAGGCACTGACCTGGGGCATTCGACTGTCATTTAGACAGACACTGTCCTGGAGACATTCGACTGTCATTTAGACAGGCACTGACGTGGGCACATGCGACTGTCATTTAGACAGACTTTCTTTGACGCTATTTTTCATTGGTTTATTGCACTTAGTAATTTGAAAATGAATTGCTATATACTGTGCAGTAGTATATCATAATTATATATGTGTGTGCCTGCGTGCGTTGCGTTGCGTTCCGTGCGTGCGTGCGTGTGTGTGTGTGTGTGAAAACAAACTGTGGTTTGTATGGATAAATGAAAATAAAAAACCTTACAAGATCAGCGAAAATTGTACATTCCCAGTAATAATTATATTATTTAAATGATTAAACAAATTTGTCGTGAATAAATAATTACTACAAAACATTCGATATATTACTTTACGTGTGTGTGTGTGTGTGTGTGTGTGTGTGTGTGTGTGTGTGTGTGTGTGTGTGTGTGTGTGTGTGTGTGTGTGTGTGTGTGTGTTTACCGATGTAGTTTCGTTTTTATGGGTCGCAATCGAAACCATTTTTCCGAAAATAAGCAGAAGCGGAGAAGGTTTTTGCGGTCGGCTTGTCTTGTTGACGTTGTCAGGTTGACTGGAGGTTCTCTCGCTTCATTTTTGTAACAAAGTTGGATTTGTGTTGAACCATAAAATAAATTATGGTTCCTCTATTATGACTAATGTTCGTACAGCCTATTACATCGGAATACCGCATAATGACTCATTCTGACGGTCGCTTCGACTCAACATCTACCGTTGTAAACATGCTGTGAATGTATTGAAAGTGCTGGCATGTTGTGCGACATTCGCGCCTCTGACGTCACAATACCACGTGATCGCCTAGCTCATTAACTCTGAACTTTCCGCGGGAATCGCGATACAGATGATTTTAAAATGTGATTGAAACTTTCAATGCATTTTTCTGAATTTTTTCCATATTACCAAATGTTACATACAATGCCGTACTTTGTGTACACATGGAAAATGGAATTTAGCTGCTGCTTTGATTTTAGTTCCTTTAATTTTTCTTATTATTATTTACCAATTAACATTTCCAAAGCGCCACATATCCGTTCATAGGCGCGTACACACATTATAAAACGTACATGGAGATGTATGAGAAATATATATAATCCTGGTAAAAATAGTATTATATTAATTTTTTTAAAGATTATATATATTAAGTAATACAAGATGCATGACATAGTTTCGAAAATACTAAGATAAATACAGGTGTACATAAATAGTTATGTGTTAAAATTAAGTAAAACATATTATTTAATAATAATAACATTAATTAAATAAATAAATAAGTTAATAAAAGACATGTTCATAAAAACGTGTCGTACAGCACTGTTCTTTAGTGGAAATAGATGAGTTTTAAATCTGGTCAGACAGTCAGTTCGGCGAATGTCGACTGGCAAAGCGTTCCATAGTGTCGGTCCGGCCACAGAGAAAGCCCGCCTGCCATAGCCTTCTAGGTTGTAGCGTGGAACTACCAGGAGACGCAGATCAGCAGATCGGGGGTTGGGGTGGGCGAATAGGGTGTTACAATAGCACGAATGTGTCCTGGTGCAGGCCCATGGCCATGCAAGACAGTAACCACAAAGACCAGTAGTTTATACTGGATACGCCAGCGAACCGGAACCCAATGCAGCTCGATCAATACGAGAGTCATGTGCTCGTGCTTTCGTTGTCTTGCTGTCAGACTGGCTGGCGAATTCTGCATCATCTGCAGCTTGTTCACTAGTGCCACCGTGATGCGTACAACGCTGCGTTTTTGTAATCCAACCGATATATCATTAGAGCGTGGACTAGTGTCTTAAACGCAACCTTAATGAGACAATGTCATATCCTTGTGATTGCGTAAAGATGGTAATACGCTGACTTGCAAATGCGCGACACGTGTGACGACATTGTTAATCCGCAGTCGATCGTAATCCCGATATTGCGGATGGTCGGTGATGGAACAATGCTACTTCCGCATTCATTAACATACGAGACTCTTGTAGGTGTTTACGATTTGGTGCTGTGGTTATAATAGCTTCGTTCTTGTAGTCGTTCAGCAGGAGACTGTGGTCTGACATCCACTGTCTCACTTCTTCAATGCAACGCTCGATGCGACCAACCGATGGATTTTCCTCAATAGCTCATTATGTAATGAAACAGTCCTCTGATCGCTATGGTAACATTGCAGGCACGAGCCACGGCGGCCGAGCAGACAGGGAAACTACTGGAACTACTCGTTGTGAGAGGCCCCACCGCCCTCAACGGCTTCTGTGATGCGCTGCAGTTGAGTGGACACAATTTTCTCGCAGAACTGCTGCGGGACGAAAGTAAGTCGACCAATTATTGTCTTGTGAGTGGTCTATGCTATGTTGTTACATGTACCGCCGTCACTTCTCTGTCAGTTTCATCTCGGGCAGAGTGACGAGCAGTTAAAACAATACGTATTCATTTCAAAGACACACGCACGCACGCACGCGCGCACGCACAAACACGTAAGCGCACCAAACATAAACATACGCACATGCCCACACATACGCGTATGCACGTACGCACGAACTCACGCACGCACGCACGCACACACACACACACACACGCACACACATACACACACACGTGTTCTGTGCGATTCCGACCGATGTTGGCGGCGGATACTCACTACAGTAATCTTCCGTTTGCGGCGCTGTTTTCCTCATTTGCGTAGGTTCAGACATGCGCACTTCACCATTTCTTGATTTCATGTTATAAGCTCAACCCATTTTTAAACCGCAGCGAAACTGATGAGCTTTGATTGCAACGAAACCAATATATATATATATATATATATATATCTACGTCGGCGTGACGTCATAATAACGTACACCAACCAACGGTTCAAAATTCGTTGGTTGGTTGATATACGTGATTGTGACGTCACGCCTACTTCGCGTCTGTCACTTTAGCAGCCGTTTTAAAGTGGGTGGAGCTTATAGCCTTATTCCATAAAATCACGTAGTGGTGCCTCAATCAGTAGATTTGTGAACTGTGTTGACGAACCAACAGCGTTCGCAGTGTCTTAGACACCGGAACTGGCACGGTTGTAGGTCCATTTTTAGTTAATTTTCGGAATGACTATCAGGAACCATATACATGTTTGAATAGGAGAAAGCTTAAACTTTCAAAAGATACCAAGATTGTTGGAATCCGACGAACCGTAATGGTATTAGCAATCGTTAAAAAAATGGTTTGGGTCGTGTTTGACAGGTGTTCATTTTTGTTCGCTCGCTTATCTATTCTTGGTAGCAATGATATAAAATCAAAAATTATAACATACAAAATAGGTGATACTAATAGCTAGACCGGCATGAATAACGTATATAATAATAATATAGATGCATGTAAAATTAATAAAATAAGTAAATTTGCTGTAGAGATACGTTTATTTAAAACGACCAATGCAAAGGTGAGTCATTGAAGACTGCACAAAACCAATAAATGTAGACGTTCATCGGGACTTCCTAACTGTCAAACTTCCGCCAATCAAGTAGGCACCAAACAGTGTATCCCAAAATAAATACTCAGGATGTGACTCGCCTTCGGCAGCCAGTGCTATCCCTTTAGCACAGGCGTCATGTGCTCATGCCTCCTGGTGGGTATCACTAGTCTGGCTGCATTGTTAGGCTCTCGTTGTAGGCGAACTGTCTCGGATAACGTTAGTTTGAGCGGGTAGCAATAATACAGGCCGACAGGTATTGAGTGCATTGTTAGGCTCTCGTTGTAGGCGAGCTGTCTCGGATAACGGTAGTTTGAGCGAGTAGCAATAATCCAGGCCGACAAGTATCGAGTGCTTTGACAACACTATAGGCTTTCTAGTTTAATGACAGTATGTACAGTTGGTTACATGCAGCACACAACGTAGTCACGTGATGTATTAACATAACATGTTGGTCTATACGAACTTCCCAATTTGGTATACGGTCTATTTGTTATATGGAGAAATTGACCAAGTGGCCTCCGTATAGCTTGATAAATCAATTTTATATTAAGAAAAATAAATAAATGAAAAAAATAAATACATAAATATATTTCGTACTCCTTGTTAACATTCCAAGTTCGCGTATTCATCAGTGGAACCGACCCCCAAGCAACTTAAGACATGAGTTATTGTGAGATTCCTGAACTTATTTAATGTGTCTGTGAGTCTTTTCTATTCCGGCAATGAATCATGGCTCTTTGGGTCGATACAAAGCTGTGAGATGAGCTGCTCTAGGACACAACTCGACGACGATAATAAACATGTTTGCATTCTGGTGGACCACATGGCGCAATATTTGTTTTTGCGATTTAGAGCAGAATCAACATTATGGCTATGTTAACGCGCCAAGGTTAATCAAAGCGAGTCCGACCACATGTCAGGCAAAGGCATATGCAAAACATACTGACAAAGGAATTATACGTCTAAACATGTTTGTGTCTTCTGAATAGCTACCATTGAGGGCATTTTGTCAAAGTGTCTACGGTTGAAAACGTATGCTGAGCCGATTACGTTTGTGAATAACTTGAACTTATAGCAATATCTACCGTGAATGACATTGAGTGGGATGTTCGGTCAATGTAATGGTCTAGCTGTTAGTGCAGTTAATTGGATATCCGATATAACAATGTTAGCTACATGTGCTGTATTGCCTTACTGCAGAGATTAGCGTTATTCGTGGTACAAAGCAAACCTATATATACAACTGATCAGTGTTCTTCTTCATGACCTTTCCAGATGTTGAATTACAATGCACATTATTAACCTGAACTTTTAGGTCCGAAGAAAAGCACACACGCACACACGCACACACGCACACACGCACACACGCACACACGCACACACGCACACACGCACACTCGCACACACGCACACACGTACACACGCATACGCGCACACGGTAAACACGGATCAAATGTGGTGATGTGACGTGATCTAACTTACCTACGTTTGTAGTTCGCGGAGGAACGTCAGAGGCGATCCAGTGGGAAGACTTGTCGCGCATGGTTCCCGGGCTAGATAAGACCGTTAACAGGCAACAAAGGGAAGATGTCACGAAGGCCGTCAATGCTAGGGTAAACAACATATATAGTTTACAATTTCAGTCCTCAAATCTAGTCCACAATAAGTGTCAAGTTGTATAGTGCGGTGGCGCCATCTGGCCGATAGTTTTGAAACACACAAGGAACAACGGCTGAACGCGTGCACTTAAACTTTTTATGTTTTTATTCAAACAGGGAGGGAAACTGAATTTTCTAAAATAGGGCTGAGATCAAATGGTTAACTACCATACTGTGCATTGATTAGGATGACGCTTTCGGAACCGTCATGGTTCATCCGTCAGCTTTAACAGAGGATCTAAGAGGTTTCCACAGATAAGCAGAGCACATCATCTGACTCTGAATTATATGTCGTGTTAAACAAATGTATCCGTAACAAAGTCGAATATGTACATTCATAATTTAGTACGCGTGACTTTGTGGTTATCGCATATTTATTACAGTGGAATCACAACGACATTTCAAATGAAAGTGACCATGACGATGATAATAATATGTCAAAACTATTTAACTTAATTACGACGTTTCTATTTAATTCGTGCCCCACCTCAGCGAACCAGGTGTACTGTCACATAGCCTATTCTGCGCGCGAGCCAAACATAGCTGTCTGGGTCTTTTGCTATCAACTTTGGCAGAAATATCCACCTTATCTGTCAATGTCTGGCTCATTTCTCTCAACAAATAATCCCAAACTAGTGAAATACTAAATGTATGATTGCTATGGACATTGGCTTTTTACATAGCCCAATATTTAAATATATTTTTCTTAAAAAGTCGCTTTTAAACTGTTGCTTCATTTTAAGGAATATATACGTATAAGAATATGTAAGATGTTAAAAAAATACGTATCCTTATCAAGCTATCACTCTCTGGAATCCACGAAGGTACAAATTACTAGTTCACAATTTTGCAAGTTACAAAGTGTTTCACTGTCTAAGTGTAAGATAAATAAATTAATAAATATTGACTAACTATTAATAATAATATTTTTTTAAAGCGCCGTATAACCGGGATATAAAAATTCTGCTCAGAGGCGCATAAATATTTTATTTTACTTTACTGCTCCCGTAACCCGCCTGGGTCTTGGGGCGCTGCATTACTGAATGTTTCACCAGTGGATGCCAGTCTTCGCGGTTGTGTGCTAATATCTGAGTTTCTGCAATGGTCTTCCCAGTCCATTCTGCAATATTGTCTGACCATCTCGTTCTCTGTCTTCCCTGTCTTCTTTTCCCCGGCACTGTTCCTTGTAGTATTGTTTTTGTGAGCCCGCTTGATCTTGTTACATGACCATACCATCTCAGTTTCCTCATTTTTACTGTGGTCAGCAGGTATTCATAATGCCCCACATGTTGAGTGATGATTTTTCTGATTTCATGGTTGGTGATGTGGTCCGTGTAGGAAATACAGAGGATTCTTCGGTAGCATTTCATTTCCAATGCAGCGATTCTTCATTGCAGTTCCGCTGTGAGGGTCCATGATTCGCATGCATACAGAAAGACGGAAAGGTCCAGTGTACGTACTAGTTTAAGTTTAGATTTCAGTGCGATGTTTTTGTCTCTCCAAACTGGTTTCAATGTCGCCAGTGCTGCTAATGATTGCGCAGATCTTGCAAGGATTTCGTTTCTGGATGATGATATTGATGATACCTCCGAGGAACTTGAATTGACTTACTGTTTCCAGTTCTTGTCCATTGGCAGTTATTCGGGACCTCGTTGCATTTTTTGCTGTTTGTCGTTAGCTTGGTTTTTTCTGTGCTAATTTCCATTCCATAGCTGGCTGATGTTTCGCCCAGTCGGTTCACAAGGTTAGCAAGTTCCTCTTCACTTCCATCCAACCCGTTGATGTCATCAGCGAACCGTAGGTTGGTGATGATGCGTCCTCCAATGTTGATTGTGCCAGTGTGATCTTCCAGGGCATCTGTCATTATTCATTCCAGGAAAATGTTGAATAATGTAGATGACAAGAGGCATCCTTGACGGACTCCGACTGATGTGTGGAACCATTCACCTACAGCGCCTTGCACCAGTACTGCGCTGCTAGCTTTAGCGTATAGATGTTCGATGGTGTGTACTAGTTTTCGTCCAATATTGTAGTTCTTCATTGTTGCCCATAGTGCGGCATGCCACACCCTGTCAAATGCCTTCTTGAAATGAATGAAGACATGGACTAGTTCCTGTTGATGTTGCATGTATTTCTCACCCAAAACACGAAGATTGAATATTTTTTCCGTGGTGCTTCTTCCACTGCGAAAGCCCGCCAGTTCTTCGGCGGTGATCTCTTCTACTTCTTGTTTCAATCTGTTCAATATGACTCGCAGCATCATTTTGCTCACATGACTGATGATGGTGATGGTTCGGTAGTTTTGACATTGTTGTAGGTTGCCTTTCTTGGGGAGAGTAATTATCAGTGATTGAGTCCATGTTGTTGGCCACTCTGCAGTCTGCCATATTTTGTTGCAGATGTTGGTGAGGATATCTATCACCGTTTCTCCTTCGTTCAATATCAGTTCTGCTGGGATGTTGTCAAATCCAGCAGCTTTTCCCTTCTTCAGTGATCTTACAGCTATCTCCACTTCTTCACCTAAAATTGGAAAGTCGTCCTCATTTGATGATTCTTGGCTGGATAGAAAACTTGGATCTCCGTTGGTCTGGAAGTTGTACAACTCCGAACAGTATTCTGTCCATCTGTTCATAATGTTTTTTTCTTCGGTGAGGCATTTCGCTTCTTTGTCTTGAATTGTGTTGACTTTCTCCTGCCTTTGCTTTGTCAGTTCTCTCAAGACTTGGTACGCTCTTTTGCTGTTGTTGTTGTTGAGGCAGTCTTCAACAATTTCCGTGCACTGTTCTTCAATCCATTTTTCTTTGGCTTGTTTCATTCCCTTTCTGATCCTCTTGTTGATCTCACTGTACTTTGCTGCTCCTTCTTCCAAGTACTTGTCTTTCTTCAAATCTCTTCTAGTGTCACACATTTCCAGAATTTCTTCTGTGACCCAGGGTTTGGCTTATCGGCGGTGTTTCCCTAGGATGTCATTACCTGTTTCTGTCATCACTGCATTAAAGTTTGTAGTTATCGCTTTTAGGTCTTCTTCAAGCGTGAGCAGTGGTGGAAACTTCCCTCCAAAGGAATGATGCCAAGATCGCAGGGTCTTTCAGTTTGTCCAAGTTGAACTTTAGCCTGGTATTCTTAGGTTTGTTGATCTTTTTCAGCCGTACTTTGAAGTTCAACAATACGAGATCATGGTCACTTCCTACGTCTGCTCCTGGGAAAGTCCTTGATTTGGCCCTGTTGATTCCAGATCTGAACCTATTTTGCACCAAGATGTGGTCAATCTGATTGTGATCTCTTCCGTTAGGTGCATGCCATGTCCATCTTCGGGATGCTTTTTGTCTTCCAAGTGTGTTTACAAGCACCATGTTGTTGCAGTTGGCAAACTCCAGCATGCGTAGCCCCCTCTCGTTAGTTGTAGCATTACAGAAAGGATCGCATGAATTTTTCCATTCTGCATGTGCATCGGCACCGACTTTGGCTTTCCAGTCTCCCTGGACAATCAGAATGTCCTTCTTGTCTACCCCGTCGACGATGTCCTGGACAATCAGAATGTCCTTCTTGTCTACCCCGTCGACGATGTGCTGGAGTTGATTGTAGAATTCTTCCACTTGCTCATCATCATAAACTGATGTTGGGGCATAGACTTGTACCACCGTGATGTTGAAAGGTGTTGCTCTAAGGCGGATGGTTATGAGCCTGCTGGATGTTGGGTGGCACCATAGTAACGAGTTCTTTATGTTTTTGTTGACAAGGAATCCTACTCCCTTTACATGTTTGTCATTTTCTCCACTGTAGTAGAATGTATTGTAATTCACCACAGCTCTTCCACCTGGTCCCACATAGTCCAAGGAGATGCCATGTATATCTTTTAATCTCATGTTCAAGTTCTTTCATTTTTCCTATTTGGTTAAGTGTTCTTACATTCCATGAGTGATGTATTCCCTCCCACGGATCGTTTTGGGTGAGGGTCCATCAGTAGCTATTTGTCACGTCCGTCCTGATGGGAGACGGATGGCGCGGTCATTGGTAACCCGGGCTGCGACCGATCCGATATCGACTTTGGTGCTTTGTTCATCATGTAATGTGTCTGGGGCAGTTTCTCTAACCTGGTGGAGTCCATCCCTCTCCAAGCGGCTATTTAACCCATAGCTGGAACATGATTTGTGGGGGTCGGGACATGTCCACACACTGGTGGGCCCTGCACCCCGCACATATCGGGCTTGTGCTACTCCGCCAAGGTTTTTCGTGGCTGGACGACTAGATCCCATGCAGGTTTGGCCTGGAGCCACAAGATGTCCAGTTACCATACGGTGTCGCAAGGAGGCACTGCATGAGTCTTGATTGAGGAGAGGTAAATACCAGAAGGAAAGACTTATGCATTCGGCTTTCTTTTCACCCCAGATGAGGCTATCTGGCGGCTGAAGCTGAAAACGGGAGGTCAGAAGCAAGCTACTAACCACTGCACAACGCTACAGCACTAAGCGCATCACCCAACCCTTGTGACAGAGTCACACACCATACATAATATATAACATTGTTAACATATAGATATACCACTTTTTGTGCTCATACGGTGAACATATTACATAATGTATATATATATATATATATATTATATATAATATTACATATATATATAATATATAATATTATATATATATATATATATACATATTATTAATCTAAGGATTATATTAAATGTTATTTACTAATGTAAAAAAAAATGTATTGCAGGGAAATTATAAATATATAGTAAGATTTAAAGAAAATTTGCAATATGTAAGCTTAATCCTACAGTAATTTATGACACGAAGCGTATGAGCAAGCCTATGCAACGAAGTTGACATTAACAGTGAAAGGGTCATATCACTTCGACGCACATGGTATAACTGGTTGATTGATCATAATGGGTGTTTACAGATCCGTGACGAGATACAACGGGAGCTCCTACGGCGGACGGCTCTGGACAAGGAGAAAGTGATAGAGTCGAAGCAGCGCCAATTGGAAGACTCGTGGAGGTTCACGGAACTATTGCGAGAGAAAGACTCGTTGATCGAGACACTGGAAGGAGGCTTGGAGCAGGCTGTCACTGACGCCCGCTCTCACGGCGTCAACGTGCAGGATCTGAAGAACATCGTGGAACAGACGAAACAGAAACACAAGAAGGTGCACTCTCGAGCGTTCTATCCCTACTCACAATGAAAATAGTGCCGTGTAATCTACGGATTTCTTTTCTAAACACAAATGGTATGCACTTAATTTGATTGATATTATTATACACGAATTTCTCCACGACTATTTCAACACTAATATTTAGTTTGTGTCTATGGTATTCCATATCTGCCTAATTGTCTGTATTCATGCATGCTCGCCTACATGCACGCATGTCGCCGTCTTCGTCTCTGATTGTCTGTCTCTCGATGTTTCGCTCCCTCGCTCTTTCACTCTCTCGCTCCCACGCTCTTTCACTCTCTCCCTCCCTCCCTCCCTCCCTCCCTCCCTCCCTCCCTCTCCTCCCTCCCTCCCTCCCTCCCTCCCTCCCTCCCTCCCTCCCCTCCTCCTCCCTCCCTCCTCCCTCCTCCCTCCTCCTCCTCCTCCCTCCCTCCCTCCCTCCCTCCCTCCCTCCCTCCCTCCCTCCCTCCCTCCCTCCCTCCCTCCCTCCCTCCTCCTCCCTCCCTCCCTCCCTCCCTCCCTCCCTCCCTCCCTCCCTCCCTCCCTCCTCCCTCCCTCCTCCCTCCCTCCCCTCCCTCCCTCCCTCCCTCCCTCCTCCCTCCCTCCCCTCCCTCCCTCCCTCCCCTCCCCTCCCTCCCTCCTCCCTCCTCCCTCCCTCCTCTCCCACCCCCTCCCTCCCTCCCTCCCTCCCTCCCTCCCTCCTCCCCTTTCTCCCTCCCTCCCTCCCCCTCCCTCCCTCTCCCTCCCTCCCTCCCCTCCCCTCCCTCCCTCCCTCCCTCTACCTCCCTCCATCCATTCATCCCTCCCTCCCTCACCCTCCTCCCTCCTTTTCTCCCTCCCTCCCTCCCTCCCTCTCCCTCCTTCCCTCCCTCTCTCCCTCCCTCCTTCCCTCCCTCTATCTCCCTCCTTACCCCTCCCTTCCTACATCCTTCCTTCTCCCTCCCTCCTTCCCGTCTCAGTCCTGTCCTCTCTCCCCTCTCCATCCCCGTCTCTCCTCCTCTACATCCTCCTCCTTCTCCTCCTCTATCATGATCTCTTTAGTCTTTTCTTCTGTTTCTTTTCGTGTGTGCTGTTCTATGAACCCATTAATACTATTATTAATTCATTCATTTGTCTCACTTCAGGATCTGGAGAAACAGATGAAGTACAACACTGCCAACGAGAAATCCCTGCAGCGCCTCACTGAACGACAATACGAAACCGAGACAACGCTAGATTACGTCATAGATCAGCTGACGTCATATTTACGGGAAAGTGACACGCAGACAGACTTACTGCGCGAAGAAACCATATCACCTGGTTTGACAAAGACACCCGTGGACCGGGCTAAAGAAACGCTGCAGAAGACATTGCAAAGAATAAGCGAACTGGAATCGACGAAACGTGCTCACGATTTACACGTGGAAGAAAGACATTACATGTCAGCACAGCTCGGCGCTGATGAAGCAGCCGACCTTCGCACTGCACTTCAACAATACGTTGTGGAACAGGACGGGACGGTGACGTCACTTCGGGCGGAAGTGACGTCACTTAGTACCGAAGTCTCGGCTCTTAAAGAAGCGGCATCTGAAAACGCGACGGCGAAGACTGAACACGTCCATATGCTAGAATCTACTGTCAACGACCTGAAGAGTCGCATCGATTCTAAGAAAGCAGTTGCTGCGGAACTAAGAGCCGAGGTCTCCTCGAAGGAAGCGAGGTTGGCGGCGCTCCTAGCAGAAAACAAACTCCTACAGAAGAAGCTCGCCGGCGTTGACCACGCAAATGCATTGCGCGCATCTCTCGAAGGTTCCCCAGTGCAGAATGGCATAGGATCTCCTTCAAGCCGCGATTCTCCCGAGGCAATCGGTCGACTGAGTCCCGCGAGGGCTCTGCAAACGCATTTGCCCAAGCCCATGCCACGCATCACCCCACAAAATTCCCTCGCCCTTCAAATCAGTGCTCTTCCGCCAGTTTCGCCGAAGCAGAAACGAAAGGAACTTCGACAGCAGCGAAAGCAGCAGCAACAGCAGCTGCAGCAACAACGTCTACGGGCTGACGTGTTCCCCAACGGCCAGGAGCAAGGCACTGTGACCGAAGCCAAGACGGGAGGCAGCATCGACTCGACCTATGTCAGCCTTCAGAGACTCAAAGGGTTCAATTCTGACTCAAAACGGAACTCTTCGAACGCTGGGTGGAACCACTGGCCTGGTGCAGCGCCACGTAGCGACTACCTGCGGAAATGATTCAATTTTTTTTTAAAACTGTGTATACCATTGAAGAACAGTTACTGCGTCGCTTTCTTTATTATCAGTAGCACCAGAATGAGAATTATATATATATATACATTATATATATATATATATATATATTATGCTATATATATATATATATATAAAGCATAAATATGTCGCAATGTTTATGTTGTGTATACGATTTGCTATGGTTACTTAAGACAATTAAATAAATAAAGCCATATACTGATTATTAGGGTGTCTTTGGTTATTAGAATACCTTAATAGTGTTCATTCTAGTTGCTTTAGCGTGGTTAAAAATCTACACTAGACACCAATACGCCACTATCCTAAATAATTAAGAATTTAACAAGATTTAACAAGATTGCCATCCAGACAATTAACTGTAGATGGCACATGGACAAGGAAGCCTTTTGGCTTATCGAAAGTCCAGTACTTTTTATCTACGTGTATCCCGCCCTTCTGAGGTATGTGTTACTAGCACCAAGACAATCAGGAGATAATCTTTTCCATCCATTTACAGTCCTTTATGAGAATGAGAACTTTCTTATATCTAATCTACAATTCTCCTTTGCTAATGTAACTTGATGTCCTCTAGTACTTCTATTATAACTAACTGAGAAAAAATTGATTTTGTGTGAGGCAGCGATGCAATATTGATAATAAAGGTGCAAATGGTAGCGCCCTCTAGTAGATAGGCCTGGAGTTTCCCTAGTGATCAAGCTGAGACCAACGCGGAGGAATATGTAAAGGAGTGATAGGGGCTATATAGGCCAGCCACAAAGGAAATTCAGCCTCACTCTCTGGTTTGGTTTGATTCAGTGTATACTATTGGTGCGCCAATCCCAAAAATTCTGTGTTCTGTTTTTATGTCGATTTAGTTATATTTAGTATCTTTGTTTTGTGTTAAACGTGTGAGTTAGTGTGTTGTAGGCGGGGTATTAGCGGAGTTGGAGGAAGGTACGAAGGAGTTCGGGTACCGGAGTTCGAACACGGGGACAGCGTGGTGACGCCATTTGCGCCAGCGTGGGCTATTGGCATTACAAGGTAACCGTCGTCGTGGGTCGAGCGAAGAAGCTGTGCGAAGCTAAGTATAATTTATTTTGTTACGGTAAGCGTATGATGGATAGTGGCAAGGAAAGTAAGGCGTTAGCATTAGTGATTGGCGATAGCCACGTATTCTGGTTACAGAAGTTTGTTGAGTCCGAGACGGTTCGTTTTTTTCCGGGGTCGCCGCTCGCGGGTAATGATTGCCGCATCAGTTTTGCGGGTTATCGGGGCGGTTCAGTAAGTTCGGTGGGTAGCCATAGAGATTTGGCGAGGAGTGTGGCAAGGGATTTACCTCGGGTTGTGGTCATGAGTGTAGGGGGTAACGACATAGACAGTGCGCCAGGACACCAGGTATTGAAAGTAGGGATCCGTCTGTACGAGGTTGCCCAGGATTTGGTTAGAAGAGGGGTTGAGCGCGTAGTGATATGCCAGGTGGTGAAACGTAAAACACATCGCCACATTTCAAGCGAGGAAGGAGCTAGGCGCGTAGTCGAAATTAATGAATTTCTTAAGGCCGTGTGTGACACCGGTAAGATTAGCTTTTGGAAGCACAAAGGGTTGTGGAACTCGCGGCACGAAATTTTTCGGCCAGATGGAGTTCACTTCAACGATCTCGGTAAGTGAGTGAATGTGAAACTTCAAAGGTTGATGCTATTGTTATGGATTCGTAATGGTTACTTGGATAATATAACGAATAGGCGTACTTATGTGATATAGTAATGGGATGTTTGTTGGTAGTGATGCTGGCAAAACAGTAATGTTCAGTATCTACGATCAGTCGTCCTTACTGCCAACAGTAAGTGTGATCAGAACATGAGTGAGTGGGAATTACGACTGGTCGTCCTTACTGGGAACAGTAAGTGTGTAATAGTTGGCGATGCAGTCTACGATAGTAAAGTTAGAAATTTACGACCAGTCGTCCTTACTTGTTACAGTAAGTGTGAAATGTATGCGTTTGGAGTTGGCTACGACTGGTCGTCCTTATTGGGAACGGTAAGTGTGTAATAGTTGGTGATGCTGTCTACAATAGTAAAGTTAGACGTTTACGACCAGTCGTCCTTGTTACAGTAAGTGTGAGATGTATGCGTCGGGGGTTCGCTACGACTGGTCGTCCTTACTGGGTACAGTAAGTGTGCAATCGTTCGGGATGATAATGGCTAAGTTAGTAATACTAATGGGATCGTTACGGTTAATGGTTGGTAATCCGCTACGATAATGATTGGTAATTGGTTGTGAGGAGCAACATTGGATGTTTATGTCTTAGTAAGTTGATAAGTTAGGGTAAGAGGTTTCAATAAGCTGCATTTATTAGACACAGTACGTGCGATAACGGGAGTGAGTGAATATAATGGTTTTTACCTATCACAGGTGTCTTAAGGGTGTAGTGAGATGGAAAACTCGGTGATATCAATCGATAAGTGACATTGTTCGGATATGTGGACTCCATGTGAAGGACCGGGTGGTCCGTATGGATAAAAATGTTGTATTTGTTTCCTATTGAAATATAACACCACCCATCATATTGTAGAATGGCGCCGGTGAGGCAGTCTGTCCGGCAGCGTGCCAGGGCGGCAGCAAGTGGTCATCCCCCGCAGATTCAAGACGTGCCAGCAGCAGTCCAAATAGACGCTGGGAAACGAACGTCGAGAGTCGTCTCGATGCGACAGAGCAGCTTCGTCGGGAACTGCGGGAGGTGAAGGACTTGCTGCTGTCGGTCGTACCTAACGTTATGCCGGCGACGGCAAGTCAACCGATACCTGGGTCTGCTTCGTCGGCAATAGGACAGCAGGTGGCGGGTCCGTCATCGGATATGGCGCAGGGAACTGCCATGGTGGAACCTCCATGGCCAAATGTAGAAGGCATGGTGGGATCGTGCCAGTCAATAGATACAGGTATGGTGCAGTGTATCCATAATTTGCCGGGGCCGACGCAGACAAGGGTGGCCAAAGTAATTAGTAACTCCTTGTCTCTTCATGGTCATGTCCCTAGTAAAATTAGAAGTAAGATATGGGAGGGTGAATTTGTTGATCTGTACTCTCTCCTTCCAGAAGCCACCTTCACACAACCAGATCTATCCCTCTCAATCCGTCCTGAAGAAGATAGTGGTAGCCCAGCTGTTTGCGTCGTGCCGAAGCCCAAAACAGAAATCAGGTCATTCTACTTATGGTCCAAAGCGTTTGATATATTCAGTTCAGTGTACATGCTGAAGCCAGGCAATATAGTTGAGGGCCCCAGGCTGCTTAAGTATAGGCACATCATCCGAAATCTGTGTGAACGAGGGGGGAACTGGCGAGGGTATGACGAGTCCTTTCGCACTTTCAAAACAGTAGAGGGTTGGCAGTGGGATGAGATGCATTCTGAGTTGTGGCTGCAGGCGGCTCAGCCAATGCCAAAGGGGCAAGGGCGGCCTCCCTTTCTTGGCAAGGGGGCAGCTCTCCGACTCGGACAATGCAATACATACAACGCAGGTACCCCATGTCCCTACAATCCGTGCAGGTACAGACATGCATGCAGGTGGTGCGGGGCAGGGCATCCCGGGGTTAGATGTCCAAAGCATAGAGGAATCCCAGCTCAGCGGGGAGGATTCAAATAGTAAAGGTGAACTGGTCATGTCCTCGCCAGTATCCCCAGCCATAATCAGCAAGTGGTTACAGGGATATGATGTAGCTCAGATTGAATATCTGGTGAACGGTTTTGAAAAAGGCTTTGATATTGGGTGTTTAGGGATACCAATACAGAAGGATAAGAAAGTTGCTAACATGCGATCTGCTTTTGAATTACCACAGGTAATAGATATGGAGTTGCAGAAAGAATATCGTTACAGAGAGTTTTAGGTCCCTTTGACATACTCCCCGATGACCCCACGTTTAGAGTGTCCCCCTTGGTGTAGTGCCAAAAAATTACCAGGGGAATTTCGTATGATTCATAACTTATCTTACCCAGAAGGCTCGTCTGGTAATGACTACATACCCAGTGAATTTAGCACAGTTCAATACGCAACAATCCAGGACGCTATTTCCTTTATCAGGCAGGCCACCAATATCGTGTTTATGGCTAAAGTAGATATCGAATCTGCATTCAGAATAATTCCGGTAGCTTCGAAAGACCGACCACTGCTAGGTTTCTGTTGGAAGGATAAATTTTACATGGACGCGGTGCTGCCAATCGGTTGTGCTAGTTCGTGTGCTATCTTTGAAGCTTTCAGCACAGCATTAGAGTGGGTGGCTGAGGAGAAGCTGAGTTTGACAAAGGTAATTCATGTGCTGGATGACTTTCTGTTGTTAGCGAAGTCCACGGGGAAATGTCAAAAGGATTTGAAAGCGTTCATGCAAATGTGTAGAGAGCTAGGGGTTCCATTAGCACCAGATAAGACAGTTGGCTCATGTACGGAAATACAATTCCTAGGTATTACTCTCGATACAGTGTCAATGGAGGCCGCTTGCCAGAAGACAAGTTGGAAAAGGGCAGGTCATTGTTACAGTAATTTCTTGGTAAGCACAAGGTCACACTCAGGGAGTTAGAGTCTCTGATAGGGTTACTCAGTTTCATGTGCTGTATACTGCGTTTTGCAAGGGCCTTTTTAAGAAGAATGATCTATCTAACTGTTGGATTAAGCAAGCCTAATCACCACGTTAGGCTAAAAAGGCAGGTCAAGTTGGATATGTTGGTCTGGCTGGAATTTCTTGATAATTTTAATGGCAGGTCTTTCTTTATAAGCGATGAGTTTCTCACAGGAGATTATCTGCAGTTGTTCACGGATGCATCGGGGGGCGTAGGGTATGGGGCAGTATGTGGGCCTGAATGGTTTTATGGTGAATGGCCCGTCTCTTGGCAAGCTCACAACATTACAGTATTGGAGTTATACCCCATTATGGCTGCTGTGGAGATGTGGGGGGAGGCCTGGGCAAACAGTAGTGTCTGCTTTTTTACGGACAATGAATCTGTGGTCTCGGTGCTCAACAAACAATCATCGAAAGAAACATCAATAATGGTGTTACTTCGTAAGTTGATTTTAACATGCTTGCGTTTGAATATTAATTTTACAGCCCGACATGTGCCAGGTCGGGACAATACACTTGCTGATAAATTGTCCCGTTCTCAGATCGACGAATTTCACAAGCTGGCACCATGGGCCAATCACGAGCCGACCACGTTGCCATTCCACATCTCCCCGGCGACCTTCAGGACACTGTAGAGGTATTATTGCAAGCATCATTAGCTCCTTCATCCAGGGTACAATATGGGAGGGTTTTTGCAGTCAGTAAACGTAGTTCCCATTTTGCCAATTTCGGTCCCAAGTATGATGGTCTTCATAGCGAATTTGCATAACACCGGTTTCGCCCCAGCATCTATCGTGACCACTGTTTCAGCCATTTCATATTTTCATAAGATCAATGGTTTCCAGGACCCTGGAAAGAATTTCATTATATCTAAACTCTTGACAGGGGCTTACTTAAGAGCAGTGCCAGATGTGAGATTGCCTGTACCTTTGCCAATACTCATTCAGCTAGTTAACGCGGTGCCTTCGGTAATTACTTCGCATTATCAAGGTCTGATGATGCGGGCCATGATGGTTCTAGCTTTCAAAGCATACTTGAGGGTAGGGGAGATGGTCCCTCGTTCTAGCAAGTTAGTGCAAGGTTGTATACAGGTCCAGGACGTTACAATCAGTGGTGAAATAATAACAGTTTCTTTCAGGCATTTTAAGAATAGTGGCAGCCAAGGTCCCCAGTATGTGCAGATTGAAGGGGAATGTTTTCTCGGCACTTCCATTCACACAGCTAAGATAGTCAGGGAGTTTCAACAAGTTAGAGGGGTAACGCAGGGTACGTTCTTCGTACATACAGATGGGAGGTCTATGTTGCGAAGAAAGTTTGATGGATTGTTCAGACGTCTGCTGTTATTCTGTGGCCTCAGTAGCACAGTTTTTAAGGGTCACAGTTTTAGAATCGGGGCTGCGACGTTAGCAGCGCTGCGGGGGGAGTCTGATGCGCAAATTAGGGCAGCCTGTAGATGGGCATCAGATGCATTCAAGAAATATATCCGTATAACATGAAGAAGGGATAACGTAGTTCCAAGTCTATGGAGGGTTATGCCAAGCTTTGTCTTAAGTTAGGTATGTGTATGTATAGCATAACACTGGTCACAGGCAGCAATGATTTTGGGTTGGTAATGGTTTTGGGCAAAGTGTAGTCTATGGTCAGGGTTCGGGTTATACATTGGGGGTTCCGTCAGGGGCGGAGCACTCAGTGTTATATTGCGATATATATATCGGTATTCGGTACGTGTGACTAAAAGCAGGTCGCATGTAGCAAGGTAGTTAAGTATGGGAAGTGGTAATGAAGGCTAGGTGAGCGGGATTCTGATTCAAGTGTCCCAGAATGGATATTGGGGGCTCTGTCAGGGGCGGAGCCCTTGGTGATATTTTGGGGTGCTGGGTCAGGATCCAGATACAGGATATTTATCGGGGGCCCTGTCAGGGGCGGAGTTCTTGGTTGTATCTTGGTTTGCAGGAAGTTAGGTATCAGGGTAACTCTGACAGGGGCAGAGTTATTAGTTAGGAGGTTAGCTAGGTTTTGGTATAGAGGTAGGTGGAGGTCGGTTACATTGGATGTTGGGTAACCTGGTGGCGGAGTGACCCCCACCGTTACGGTGGTAGTGGTAAATATAGTATAGTCATGTAGTTAGTCATGTTAGTAAGTAGATGTCTCGGAAGTTATATGCTTAAAAATTGTAGGTATTGCTTAACAATGCTGTTAGGGCCGGCATGCTTGCTGTGTATTGATGTATGTATATATGGTGTGGTTTTATGTATATATGGTGTTGTTTAATATGTGTTAGTGAATAAATATAATTAAGTTGGCCTGTTTCAATCAACATTGGTCTTGTATCGTTGCTTTGCACATAAAGGTGTATGTGACAGGGGCGCATACAAACATTTCTAACAATATTTTCATAACCATTCAATATTTTAAACACTTCTATCTGATCTCTCAATCACCTGGTCTCTAGTGTTGTTAATCACATTCTTCTAGAAGTAATTCTTAAATAAGATCCCTCAGTTTTGGAATCATTTTAGTTACTCTCCTCTGTACTCTTTCTAGCATATCTATGTCCTTCCTGCGATATGGCCTCCACGCTTGGATAACATATTTTAAATGAGGCTTAACTATTGTTTTGTACAGCGGTATTATTAGCTCTTTTTCCTTAAACGTTATATTTTGCCTAATTTATCAAAGACCTTTTCTTTTATAGTAGTACTTAGTACAGAACACCCCATTGTAAATTGTATATCTTCGTTCCCATATATATACTCGGGGGCGCGCGATAGTGTAGTGGTTAGCACATCCGCCTGACATGCCGGTGACCCGAGTTCAATACCCGGACCGGGCAGGTATGGTATATTTGGTGTAAAAACCTGGCTCTCAACATTGGGGACTGTGTATCCCTCGTGACTCGGAGATCACGTTAATATCGGTCCCGTCTCAATTTGGGACGTAAAAGAACGACTGAGGACGACAAGCACCCTGGCAGTGACCACCTTCAGTGCCAGCATAGAAAGGTCGGTTTGGCGATAATGTTCTGAAAAAGGCTGACTAGTTGAATGAGACCTCATAAGATCATAACATTGTAACCACAATATACAGCCTAGTCAGTTAATAGAACGTTGCCGAGTGCTGGACACAACTAGAACTACATTTCCCAAAATGGAACAACATTTGCCATTTTTCAGACTATTTTATCAACCTGTTAAGATCATTTTGTAAAAGTTGTCTATCTCCATCACGATTAATCATTTAATTTTTTTAATGTAATCCACAAATTTCAACTTACAGCTAATTAGTCGCTAGTAGCCGCAGCTTCGGTCGCACTGTCACAAAGTGGTTTGTATAGAATTTAATCAGGCTTTAGAATAGTGGTTTGTTTACAAAGAATTGTTGACGCGATGGTGCTGCCATCTCTGGTATGTATTGTCGCTGAGGTATGCGCTGGTGCCCTCTGGCGATTAAGGCGTGTAACGTTTTAACTGCCGACGAGTCAGATTTAATTAATTTCATTTGTAGCGTTCACCACTAATCTTACGGTTAGGTATACCAAATTTGGTAACAGTATACATTATTTAACGTGACTGGTAATATGGTGTCCTTGCAAGCTACTTATGTTGTGTTTATAAGAAGATTATAGTATGAACTTATAATAGTTGTTTACAGAAATGTAGGTGTGAAAAACACCTACCTTATGAATAGAGTGCGTGTTTTATTAAAATTATGGATTAATTCGTGAGAGTTGGAATGTACGATAAACATTTTGGTATTCGGCTCGATACAGGGAATCCAGTGATATTAATTATGTAAGTAATTCACGTAAGTTAAATATTAAATGAGCACTTATATAGCCAAACGGTTAGCTGGCAAAATATATTTTAAACTCAGCGAGTTGAATGGATTGGTTCGAAGTATGAAAGGTTTCGGGAGCCGGTTTCTGGAGCGACTATAATTTGAATTAAGTGTCGTAATTGGTCAGACTAACTTCCGGCCATCAAGCTATATAAGGGCAGAACGGCCATTCGAGGCCAGACGAACATTTGAGCAGAAGAAAGTGTTGCACTCTCGTCTCCTAGAATTGGCCCGAAATATGTGTCCGCCCAACGCCTGAGGTAAATACTCCTATGATTTCAACAGTACTGATTAGATGTGAGTCGCTGCACTTCTCACGTGTTGAAAATAACTGAGCGATAACCGTCTGCTATTCCGTTTTGACGTGATCTTCGAATGCGAAGCCACCACCGTTTCGTCTGCTAGCGACTGTCAACTAGGCATAGCCATTCCGCCGGGCTATAGCTCATGTGTCGTAGCACGGACTCCGTGACAGACCTTCTCGACATCGGCGACGTCGTGACATCGTTTCTGTGTTGTTGACTGGTGTTTCGCGTGGGATCGACAAGGCAAATCTACCGTCTATTTTATCGCCAGAGTCGCCTGCTTTACGTTTTACTTTTCGTTCACTGTGAATCCTTGTGCACCTTAACATATAACTTGCCATGTCAAATCGGGTACCGCCAATTTATTAATTTATTAATACTTACACTCGATTTTGTGACGACTGGAGAGCGGGGTTCAATTCCACGACGAGGAGCCACTACCCCGGCCTTTAAGAATTTAATCTGCGCCAATCTGCGTCAAATATCTTCCTAATGTTGATCTGTTTCGTCACTCTTAATTAGCTTATTATACCCCCCACCTATTCTTTCGAGCGTGAACACTTCTCAAATTAGAGATCAACAAATACAAGAATTACACTCAGTGAGACAAGGCAGTGTCAACTGACTAATAGGCCTTCCTTACATGAGTAATACCAATCAAACAGGAACTATGCTCCGGAGGGGAGGGTCGTATACAAGAGTTCCTACCCTGCTTACAGATTAACCAATCTATGCCGTACCCTACTTTCACAAACAAAACATTGTTAATGAAGTAACGTTTCTAGTTAATCATTCAACGCAAACTACGTCTGTCCGCTACAATACCTGCCTATATTTCCTTTACATACTGCCGGGTAAGAAAGTTTGCTCCTACATTCTCCTTTCCAGAAATAGCTTCTATCCGAAACGTGTAAGGTTGAAGTTTCAAAGCCCATCGAATTAACCTGTGATTTTATTATCGGCTAACGGTTGATGATCTGTTTGAAGTACAAACGATCGACCGTACAGGGGGTAATGAGGAAAGAGAGGGTGTTTATGGGCGACTCCATTATGAAAAAGACGGACAAGACACTGAGCGAGGGGAAAGACGTCGTTGTTTGTCTACCGGGGGCTAGAATTGAACATGTCACTGACAGGGTAGAGAAGGTATTGGGACATGGCAAGGGGGGGTCTATACTGGTACATGTATAAACAAATAAGGCAGACAGGGAGGGAACAACTGCGATAGTACAGAAGTATAGACAGTTAGTGAGGAAGCTAAAGAAGACAAGAGTTGAACAGGTTATTCTGTCAGGAATTTTGCCAGTAATGGGAGGAAGGGGGGCAACGTATAGAAACTGCAAGAGGATGGCGATCAACGCACTAGTTCAGCAGATGTGTGAAGAAGAGGGGGTGGGATACACAGATGTGTGGGGATACTTTGTTGGGAGGGAAGATATGTACATGAAAGATGGCCTCCATCTTACTGGAAAGGGGCAGCAGCTTTCTCAGAGAACCTGCTGCGATCTGTTGACAGTGGAACAGGTTGCATCTATTTAAACTAGATTCGCAGGGAGGACTCAGAAAAAAAGCCTGAAAATGAAGGCATATATAAAGACAGCACAAATAAATCAGCAAATAATAGTCTGGAAAACTCTTCTGAAGCTGGATATAAATGTGTGTGTTTAAATGCAAGGAGTATAGTAAACAAAATAAATGAACTAAACATTATGGTTGAAGATGTTGACCCTCATATAAAAGGTATAACCGAATCCTGGACCACCACCGATATATCAGATCCCGAATTGGGATTGACAGGATATGTAATGTTGGTGGAGTTATTTTATATATTAAAGAATCTATCCAGGCTTATGAAATAAAATTAGAAAGAGAAGCAGATTGCGAAGAAGCTATTTGGTGTAACATAGTTACAGGTAACTCAATCGTTAACAGTTGGGTTATTTTATCGAAGTCCAAACATAAGCATAGAAGAGAATGAAAAAATACAAAACGCTATAAGGGAAGTAAGCAAACGGGACTGTATTATTATGGGGGATTTTAACCACGGGCATATACAATGGAAATATGTTCTTAGTATGGGGAGTGAGGACCACAAGTTTTTAGTGTTAGTTCAAGATACTTTCCTTTCTCAGCATGTGCTAGAACCAACCAGGGGTGAGAATTTGTTAGACATAGTTTTGTCCTCACAGAATGAATTAGTTCACAATGTCAAGATACGTGAGCCACTGGGGAGTAGCAATCACAACCAGATACATTTTATCATCAAAGTAAAATCAGAAAGGAATGGTAAAAAGCAGTATAGGAGAAATTTTCACAAAGGAAGGTGAGGAAATAATACCATAAATTTCCAGAAAGGAAGGTGAGGAAATATTTAGCAAAGATAGACTGGAATAACACACTGAAAAATAAGACAGCAACAGAATGTTGGAATATATTAAAGAGTGAAATTAAGTGCATAGTCGACAAATTTGTACCCTTCAAAAAACAAGGGAAACGGTCCAAAAAGAAACACTTATCGAAAGAAGCCATTAGAAAAATTAAGTATAAACAAATGATGTGGAAGTCATGTAGATGTACTGGAAATGTTGAAGACTACAACAATTATAAAGAAGCACTTAACCAAGCTACAGCTGAAATTAGAAATTCAAAGAGAAACTGTGAACAACAATTAGCTAGTAATATAAAACATGACAGCAAGAGTTTTTATGCATATGTTCGAAGCAAACAGAAAGTTCAAGATAAGGTCGGTCCTCTAGAAGATAGTGCGGGAAATATAATATCAGAGGGATTCTTAATGGCAGAAGACCTGAATGAGTACTTTAGTTCAGTGTTTACCAGAGAGGATATTAGTTCACTGCCAGTACCAGAGGCTAAGTTCAAGGGGGCAGATTCAGACTATTTAGGACAATTAATTGTAACCCCAGAAATGGTAGCTAAAAAAATAAGGGCTATGAAGGATAATAAATCACCTGGAGTGGATGGGATTCCGCCCATACTACTATTGGAAATTGTAGAACAAATTAGCGTACCGCTTGCAACAGTTTTCAATTTGTCATTAGAAGAGGGAGTGGTTCCTTTAGAATGGAAAGAGACAAACATTATACCGTTATTTAAAAAAGGTTCGAGAAACAAGTCGGAGAACTATAGACCAGTGAGTTTAACATCAGTGATTTGCAAATTATTAGAAAGATTAATTAAAGATCACATGGTGGATTTTTTTCTTAAACAAAACTTGATCAACCCATTTCAACATGGTTTTTTAAAGCGAGGTCATGCTTAACAAATATGTTATGTTTTTTGGAAGACATCACTAAGTGGGTAGATGAGGGATCACCAGTAGATATCGTCTACTTAGATTTTCAAAAAGCTTTCGACAAAGTACCACATCAAAGATTACTGCTGAAACTAAAGGCCCATGGCATAGGAAATGGTATAATAAACTGGATAGACCAATGGCTGATTGACAGAAGACAACGTGTAGTAGTTGATGGGGAGGCTTCAAACTGGAAATCGGTATTGAGTGGGGTACCACAGGGATCAGTATTAGGACCTATATTATTCTTAATATATATCAACGATTTGGATGATGAAATAACAAGCAAGGTGTTGAAATTTGCGGATGATACAAAAGTGTTTAGGAGGACTAAAAGTGATGGAGATAGACAGCATTTACAAGATGATCTTGACAGGTTGATCAAATGGTCTGAAAAGTGGCAAAAGCTGTTAATTTTTGGGAAATGTAAATGCCTCCACACAGGACATGGGAACGAAGAGGTAGAATATACAATGGGGGTACTCTGTACTAAGTACTACTGTAAAAGAAAAGGACTTAAGGTTAACCATTAGTGCTGATATGAAGGTTTCAGTGCAGTGCCAAACTGCAGCTTCAAAGGGAAATAAAATCCTTGGATTAATTAGGCGAAACATAACGTATAAGGAAAAAGAGCTAAGAATACCGCTGTACAAAACAATAGTTAGGCCTCATTTAGAATATTGTATTCAAGCGTGGAGGCCATATCGCAGGAAGGACATAGATATGCTAGAAAGAGTACAGAGGAGAGCAACTAAAATGATACAAAAACTGAGGGATCTTAGTTAACAAATACGCCTAAAAAATGCGGTTTAACAACACTAAGGACCAGGAGATTGAGAGGAGATCAGATAGAAGTGTTTAAAATATTGAATGGTTATTCAAATATTGATAGAAATATATTTTTTTCAATTAAGAAAGATAGAAGGACTAGAGGACATGAAGTTACATTAGCAAAGGAGCAGAGTAGATTAGATATAAGAAAGTTTTCATTTTCACAAAGGACTGTAAATGAATGGAACAGATTATCTGCTGATTGTGTGGGTGCTAGTAGCGTGAATATGTTTTAAAATAAAATCGACACATACCTCAGACGGGCGGGATACACATAGATAAAAGGGTCGGACTCTCGATAAGCCAAAGGGCTTCCTTGTCCACCTGCCACCTAGAGTTAATTCTCTGGGTGGCAATCTTGTTAAATATTGTTAAATCGTGTTAAATCTTGTTAAACCTTGTGAAATTCTCGAGAGCCTCCTGCTTCAGTGGTTCTACCAACTCTATGACTTGCTTCTCTATACTCGGTTTCTGTGAGTTTAGTGTTGCAGCCTTGCGCCTAGTTTGTGCGATGTGCGACACGGCGGTCGAGATCTTCCTTGTCCTGTGTCAATGACAGGACAGTCTCGCTGTTTCAGCTGTTTGAAGTATCTGCTCATTTTCGCTTTCTCTTCCTTCAGTCTGTCATAGACGGTTTGAGGAACACTTTCCTCTTTCTCTGCCTTCAGTCTGTCGTAGACGGTTTGAGAAATACTTTCCTCTTTCTCTGCGTTCGGTCGGCCATTCTCATTTGAGAGCTGGGATACCTGAACCTGCAGTTTACCGTTGTCTCGTTGCAATGTCTCCAGTCTCTGTGTCGTTTCTTCCACGGACTTCAACAGTCTCTCTTTCTCCGTCGTAAGATTCGTTTTCTCTTGTAGGAGGCGCCGGTGGTCTTCCTGCAGCTTGTCAAGTCTCTCAGCTGTATTAATGAGTTTCTCACCCTATTCTATCAGACGTTGAACTTGTCTGTGTAACAGACCCCTCTTCCTAGAGTGGTATCTTGATCTTGAGTTTTCATCTCGAGGACACTTAACTTTGGCAAAACATGCCTTCAAAGTGGGATCCTCCTGTTCTCCTTTGGTACTGGCGTGTACACCTATCACATTGCCAATGATCACATCACAGATGGGATTGTCAACACAGAGTACCTCAGTTTCACCAGTAAACACTGGTGACTCTATGTAGCACCGGGCTACGGGGGCTGATATGGTTGAACGGTCTAGCATTACAAGGATATTCTTATGTTTAGTTAATTGATCTGGATTAACTAGATCTCTCTTAACTACAATACCACTACATCCTGTGTCTCTTAGAACCTCAACTGGTTTCTCATTCAGACTGCCACGCATCACTTGTAAGTTAGAGTAGGTGTAATTACACACACATCCTACAACTGAGATCTTACACTCACACTTCATAGTTGCTTCATCGCTACAAATGTGGTCAACCTTCTCGACTGCAAGACAACACTTGCCGGCATCGTGCCGGGGACTCGGCTTCCTTGGGGAGAACTGGCGGGGTTTACCCGTGGGACAATTTACAGCCCTATGACCAGGCTGCGAGCACAAGAATGCCATCTCCTTCTCATGTAACATTTCTTTGAGCCTAATCTTACTATCCATCTCTTCCTAGGCGCGCTGGCGCTCAAGCGCTCTCTCCTCACGCCCTATAGCGGCTTTCTCCTTAGCCTGCTGTTGCTGAAGCTCTTCCTTAGCACACTGGCGTTTACGCTCAAGTGCTCTATCCTCACGCTCTATCTTGGCTCTCTCCTCAGCCTGCTGTTGCTCCTGTTCATGGCGAACACAATCTAGGAGCTCAGTTCCTTCTAATTTCAACATCTCGCCTATCTCCATAAGCAGTCGAAATTCCATATTGTATTCGTATTACTAGCTATCTAGGTAATATATATGGAAACACACTAGAGGGACCTAACTATCCACCTCTAATAATCGTGTCAAACTCTGACAACAAATAACTAGAGTCACTCTGGATCTCCTAGATATGCAACTAATTCACTATGCGGGCTGCACGAAAATACTCACTGCATAAGGCCGACGGTCTATCCTACTGTTACTCGTCGTTAAGTAATGGTTCGTACCTTAGGTAAATAACTTCTCGATAAAGTAACTGATAGTTAATGGCATTTAGTTCCCTTCATTAAAAGATGAATTTCGAGGAGGAACTAGCTTCTTATTTTGGCACTGCCTTGCCTCTAAACTAATAACTCAAACATGTTATACGGTAATAGGGAAACGTAATGCTCTTGTTCAGCGAATCCTGTGCACCAAAAGTTACCGCCCAACTCACAATCTCGGCGCGAGCCTCCAGTTGTCACAAAATCGAGTGTAAGTATTAATAAATTAATAAATTGGCGGTACCCGATTTGACATGGCAAGTTACAGGTTCAGGTGCACTAGGATTCAGAGTGAACGAATAGCAAAACGAAACACCAGATATGTATGTACGAGAAGCCAACTGGCGTTCCCATTTAATACAACAACATCAACATATTCGGTTCAGTGATAGTTGGCCAACCGTTACTCTGCTATGACATTATAACACCATACATTGAGCTCGACAAGTATGCATCCAAATACGGATTTACATGGGAGACAATTTAAACAGTTGGTCACATACATGAAGACGGGTATAAACCGTTGTAAAGTCAATGAGCTGTAACCAATGTCTCGTGATGTACGAATGTCAGCGTTCGCCTCGGCCGCGTTCGGCGAGATGTCAGGACGAAAGTCGCTCGGCGTTCGGCAAACGAATTCACGTAGACGAAAACAGGCGACTCGGGCGATAAAGTAGACGGTAGATTTGCCTTGTCGATCACACGGGAAACACCAGGCAACAACACGGAAACGATGTCACGACGTCGACGATGTCGAGAAGGTCTGCCACGGAGTCCGTGCTACGACAGATGAGCTATAGCCCGGCTGAATGGCTATGCCTAGTTGACAGTCGCTAGCAGACGAAACGGTGGTGGCTTCGCATTCGAAGATCACGTCAAAACGGAATAGCAGACGGTTATCGCTCAGTTATCTTCAACACGTGAGAAGTGCAGCGACTCACATCTAATCAGTACTGTTAAAATCGTAGGAGTATTTACCTCAGGCGTTGGGCGGACACATATTTCGGGCCAATTCTTGGAGACGAGAGTGCAACACTTTCTTCTGCTCAAATGTTCGTCTGGCCTCGAATGGCCGTTCTGCCCTTATATAGCTTGATGGCTGGAAGTTAGTCTGACCAATTACGACACTTAATACAAATTAAAGTCGCTCCAGAAACCGGCTCCCGAAATCTTTCACACTTCGAACCAATCCATTCAACTCGCTGAGTTTAAAATAAATTTTGCCAGCTAAAGGTTTGGCTATGTAAGTGCTCATTTAGTTAATAATATAATCTTCTTATAACCACAACATAAGTAGCTTGCAAGGTCACCATACTACCAGTCACGTTACATAAGTTCTACTGTTACCAAATTCGGTATACCTAACCGTAAGATTAGTGGTGAACGCTACAAATGAAATTAATTAAATCTGACTCGTCGGCAGTTAAAACGTTACACGCCTTAATCGCCAAAGGACACCAGCGCATACCTCGGCGACAATACATACCAGAGATGGCAGCACCAATACTTTGTAAACAAAACCACTGTTCTAAAGCCTGATTAAATTCTATACAAACCACTTTGTGACACGCACCTTGAATTATGCGACCGTATAACACCACACCACACCACACCCCACACCCACACCCACCCACACACACACACACACACACACACACACACACACACACACACACACACACACACACACACACACACACACACACACACACACACACACACACACACACACACACAACGAAAACCACATGCGCCTAGAAACAATCACACAGGCACAAGCACACACACCAATTCACTTACACAACACACGCGCGCACACACAATCACATAAACACATACACACACACAAACACACACACATACACAAACACACGCACACACACAAACAAACACATGCTCCCTCACCTATACACGCACAGGCACACCAACACGCGCGCGCACACATGCGCGCGCGCGCACACACACACACACGCACACGCACACGCACACGCACACGCACACGCACACGCACACACACACACATACACACATTTGCTTGCTATCGATCATGTCACACCGTACCATTGTTAGGAGGAGAGCAGTGTTTGTTACGGGTATTCCCATGTCGCGTTCTCCCAACAATGACTAATGGAACTGTTGCGGATTGTCATCCCTCCTAGTGTCACCACGCCTCAGTTCGCACTGTCTACGAGCATTGAATACCTGAATAGCAAGCCAGGTAATATACATGGCCCCGACAGTACAGACTCGGCGCAAAAGTGAAGGTAATTTCGGCCGCCAGACCACTTCGATCGTCGTCAGTATCAGTTCTTTTGCAAGATTGGTACACTATGTTCTTTCCATTAGCTCCATATAACTTATCAGTTCATTAATGTCAACGAGGCTGTTTCTAGTGCACCAAACGTTTTGCTCGAGAAAACCAGGGCGCTAGCGGCATAGACCTAATCAGGAGCGGAATCCCGGTGGCGTGATAAGCCACGACGACCGTGAGATCTCCTCTGCTGCAGCCTTTGTCAGCGTTCACAGTCATGAGGACAGAGTGTGGCCTAGACATTAATAGGTGCCAGTGCACACTATTTGAAGTCTGCTGACATGTAGCGCTGTGTGCGTGTTTGTTTTGTTACTAACTACTACGTTATCGTGACCTATGCTGCATTTCCTACAATAATGATCAGCAGATTACCACAGTGTGCAATGGGAGAACAACGAGAAAGACGAGGACAAAAGGACGAGGAGTAAAACGTTCACCCTAAAGTATTATTCTCAATTACTTTCTCCTTACAACTTTAACAATATTATATTTGAAATAAGTTGCATAATTACGTTGAGGTGTAGATATTAAAAGAATGTTTTTATGACAATTGTTTTCATTAAGAGTAGCATAAATAATTTACAAGTATATCGTAATTACGGTTATATTTACATAATTCTAGGTAATCCAAATATGACAGTTACGTAAATGCCATCTTATCTGCTTTACTAAGAGCTAGAGGCCATACAGGATTAAGCTATATTTCCTCATTACGACAGTCATTTTGTTTGTTACCGTGGCAACGGGTGTGTGACTCAAAACAGTTGAATACATTGTGCTTCTTATAAATTAATATTTCTCAGTAGATTAACAATACCATATTTATAAAATACCCCATGTTGGCATAACGTTTCCAACGTTTAGTTTTAATCACTCATGTAACATGACTGAATAAATTCCCTGACTTGTCCATTGGGTTCTGCACCGACAGTTTACTGAATTCCCATTGGGTCAAACATGCGTTATGAAATATTGCTATTATCTTGCATCAGTGGACAGCAATTACGCAATAAATGTTTGATGTAACTTCGACGTTTCCATACTAGTGCAAAAAGGCCGTCTGTTCAGACTGACGCTGTTTCCTTGGCTACAACGAATCGCAGTCACTACATCAGTCGTCTCTCTTGTAATGACAAACAAACAGTCGCACCATGTTGTCAACAGGGAAGGCTGGATAGCTACACCGCACACTGCTGCAGGTATGTGGATGTTTGAAAGGATATGTGCACAGTAACTTTAGTCACACTGTGAATGCAAACTCAAGAGTGGGCCATTTCGCTGAACATTCTTTAGGATTGTTCATTTCTATGCAGATGAGTTATTTTGAGCATATCTAATACCTAGTGGCTTGTGTCGATGTAACACATCAACTTCGTCAGTACATGTGACGTCTGACGCCATGGTACATGTGGGATAATTTGTAATCCCCCTCGTTTCGGTTGATCGGTATCCTGGCCTTTCTGATCCATAAGGCTTCTTTTATTTGCCGCGTTCTTCTGTTGGTTCCTTGTCCACTATTTTCGCTCCCTCCCAGTCTATGATATGATTTTGTGTTGTTGCGTGGTCTGTGAGGGTGAATGCGTTGATAGTCGTGTATGACTCGTTCCTTGTGTTGTCAACGTCCTTTCTATGTTCATGGAGTCTTGTTTTGAACAATCTTCCCGTCTCCCCAATATATTCAGCACCATAGTTCTTGCATAGTATTTGGTACACCAATTTGCCTTTTCCTTCTGGGTCCATTTTATCCACATTAACCAACATACGCTTGAGGGTGGAGTGGGGACGCGTGGCCGTTGCTATCCTATACTTCTTCAGTACTCGAGGTACTCTCTCTGAGACCCCCTCCACATATGGGATGACTTCTTTGCTTCTGTTGGTCTTGTCCGGTTTTTTTTCAGTCTTTTTCTTGTTGTTGCCATCTGTCACCTTTTAGGGCCCAGGACGAATAGTTACAAACGTTCAGGGCTCTTCTTAGGTGTTTCTCTTCTTCCTTCTTATTCTCCTCTTCCGAAGTTATTGTTTCACACCAGTTCACTAAGGTTCTGACGACTCCTAACTTTTGGTGTTTGGGTGGTGGGACGTAAAGTTCATGTATTGGTCAGTGTGTGTCTTCTTCCGATACACTCTAGACTTCACACTACCATCTTCCATTCTGGTAATAGCAGCATCCAGGAAGGACATGCTTTTGTGGTTTTTTTTTCTCTTATGAAAATGATGCTACAAGTAGTGACAACAGTATTCCTGAGTTGTTGTAATTTCTCTGTTTGTTCTCTATGTATAGGCATATGATATCATCGACATGTATCTTCCAGTTTCTTGATTGGCAATCGTCTGGTGCTGTGACAATGATTTTCTGCTCCAAATACTCCATGTACACGTTTACAACAATGGGGGATACAGGACTGCCCATGACTACACCAAACGTATGATGGTTAATTCTCCTCCAAATCTAAAGTACGTAATCCCCAAGACAAATGTCAACAGCCAACCTGACTTTGGATTACTTCACATGCTTCTTTGATAGGTGTCTTCGTGAACAGTGACACAACATCATATGAAACAAATGTTTCGCCATCATCCACTTTTAGTTTTGTCATCTCTTTCGTCCATTTCTTGTGAGTTCTCTGTGTGGTGTTCTGTTTTTCCCACTAACGGTTGCAGTACGTTGGCCAAGTGATAAAATGCTAATTCGCGCCGTCTATCAAATCGGACTGTTCAACATAAGCCGAATACATACTGTCTCTTGCGCGGCTTGACCAACTAACACACTTCAGGATGGCCGGCTGATATACTTTTGATGATGCAGTACACTAGCAAGGCAAGCGGTTGATTAAAATCGATCGATCAATAGTGACGAGATAACCTTCTGTCGTCGGTATAACGCTTTTTTCAATAGCCAGTAGCCTACAAGTCTAAAATATGCATGCCATGTTTTTAGAACATATTGTCACTGACTTTTGTGCATGCTGTTCTGCAATACGAGGAAAATCTAGAACAAATGGACACATAGTCATACATATCGATTACCATACATCCGCTGTTGCAATACCTCAGCTAGCGTTCTACAAGTGTGCCCGATCGATTTTCATATGTCCTCTGTTGCAATACACCAGCTGCGGCCTACGCAGGTGTCCAATGTGTACACATGAATTATCTGACTCCCGTTATTATTAGAGTGGGGGTTAGACTCCAGATATTTCGTGGGTTTTGAAGATGCTTTTGGTGAGCGCCATTCGAGTTGAATTTGTGCACTTACATAATCAAATATTTAATTGTTCATGTTTTCTTGCGTCCAAAAGTAATCGCAAACAATTTAACCTCTCCCCCGCATCTACTGATGACATGACCCCCTGCGGATTGTTGAATGTCGGCTCAGCCCCCTTAATATTCATTTCCTTCCGACGCCAGTGTCAAACGTGTTCACTTCATATGCACCCGTTTGTAAATATTCGCTATTACTGTACTCCAGGTAGCTGTCTACACACTTAATGTGTTCTTGCAGTTCATAGGCATCGTTTTACAGGCTTTCGCTATTTCCATACTCCATGTAGGGGTCTACAAATATGTTCAAACATGTCCAACACATAATTTTGCAAACAATCGCTATTACTATTCTACAGGTAGTGACCTACATACGAATCGATTAGCAGACGTCCGCTCTTTAAATACCCCAGCTTCGCGGTGTACAAATGTTGCCAGTTCGTACGCATCGATTAGCTGACATCCACTACTTCAGTGAACGACTAGCAAACGCAGGCCGGACGGTCATTGGGGGAATAATGTGCACAGAAAAGAATTGTCGTTCCTAAACTCCGTTGGCAACCTGGTCTTTCCACAGTTGGGTAGCTCTGATATCCTGGCGCCTTGGATAAAACGTTATCCATGAGATATCTGCCAGTTTCCTTCCTGGCATGAATAAAGCGCATACGTGTAGCATACGCAGCTTTTGGCCAGCAATAAAGTGTTAGTGAAATACAATAGTCTACATCTGGACCACGAATAGTGACATGTTGACATATTGCAACTGGTTGGACTTGCATTATCGTCTCTGATCGATGTTGGGCAAGAATATTAATCGTTTAAAAACGGGTAAAAGAGGTGGATCATATTGGCTATGGTTTGATACAAACCTATATGTGCAATCGTACAGATACTGGTCATGGACCAATGTGGTCTATCAGGGCAAAATGGATGCTTATAAATAGATTGTGTAAGAATTGGAACGAAGGACCACATTGATTGTGTTCCTTATTCAAATCATAATATAATCATAATTTGTGTGAAAAGACGTAATACGTCTTCATGATAAATTAACTAATTATTTAATAGTGCATTATAAGAATACCATAATAAAAAGAAAATAAATATCTGATTCATATATGTTACTAATAAATTATCGTTAAATAAGTTGATAATGTTTATATACCAAAGGTGCATCGTAACATAAGCAATACATTTAAGCAGAAATTATTACATGTTTATTATTTGAGCAGAATTAGACGTTTGATCCTTTTTTGAACAAATGAAGAAATGTAGAATAGAATTTAGAATATAATTATGACACTTCAATTGCGCACAACCTTTCGTTTCTAGCTGCTGTTGGGATGTGTTGACAATTAATATTGATTTGTCGCGTTCGTATCCAACAGTGGTCACATTATTTATTACTCGATGATGGTTTGTTCTCTATGTATAGGCACATAACGTCATCGACATATATCTTCCAGTTTCTTGATTGGCAATCGTCTGGTGCTGTGACAATGATTTTCTGCTCCAAATACTCCATGTACACGTTTACAACAATGGGGGATACAGGACTGCCCATGACTACACCAAACTTCTGATGGTTAATTCTCCTCCAAATCTGAAGTATGTAATCCCCAAGACCAATGTCAACAGCTAACCTAACTTTGGGTTACTTCACATGCTTCTTTGATAGGTGTCTCCGTGAACAGTGACACAACATCATATGAAACAAATGTTTCGCCATCATCCACTTTTAGTTTTGTCATCTCTTTCATCCATTTCTTATGAGTTCTCTGTGTGGTTTTCTGTTTTTCCCACTAGCGGTTGTAATATGTTGGCCAAGTCTTTGGACACTCTGTATGCTGTGTGTATGAACAATATGAATATATATTTGTGTAGTGTATTCGTGCAATGCTCCGATTATGTCTTCTCCTCCTATTAATGTCTACCTGGTAATATGTTAATTTTTATGTAAAATTTAACTTCCGTAGCTACAGCGGTGTTGAATGCTTCACAGTGTCTGCTAGCAGATGAATGATGTAGCATGGCATATATGATTATATATTTCTGATTGTATGGTTGCATTATATGTTGGGATCAAAAGATCCAGACAGCAAACACCTGTATTAAATGTTATACAATTAAAAAAAAATCCATTGAACCCTTTAGATTTTAGATGACTGATACAGCATTGTATGGTTGGATTATAGGTTGCATTTATGTTGGGACCAAAAGATCCAAACAACGAACACCTGTATTTATTCACTTTTTATTTAATCAATTGAACCCTTTATATTTTTGGGTCCAGCAAATTGTCACGGTGTCAGTTTCAATTGTCATTACAATCAAGCAAACCGATTAACATAATTATATGCAGGTACATCAGAGGCATCGTAATATACTATATAATTTGTTTACAACACCCAGGTTAGCTGTGGTTCACGTTTAATGTTGGCCGATTAGCATTATTTATTTTGATAAAATGCTAATTCGCGCCGTCTGTCTGTTGCGCGGCTTGGCCAACTAAAACCCTTCAGAATGGCCGGGTGATTTACTGTTGATGATGCGATCCACTGGCAAGGCAAGCGGTTTATTAGAATCGATCGATCTATAGTGACGAGATAGCCTTCTGTCGTTGGCATAACTCTTATTTCAATAGCCAGTAGCGTACAAGTCTAAAATATACATGCGATATTTCTAGAACTTTATCATTGAATTTTGTGCATGCTGTGCTGTAATACCCACGAGGGAAATCTAGAACAAATGGTCGTACATATCGATTAGCATACATCCGCTTTTGCAATACCTCATCTAGCGTTCTATAGGTGTGCCCAATCGATTTTCATATGCCTGCTGTTGCAATACACCAACCGCGGCCTACGCATGTGTCCACTGCGTACACATGAATTATTCGACACCCGCTATTATTAGAGTGAGGGTTAGCCTCCAGATATTTTGTGGGTTTTAAAGCTATTTTGGTGAGCTCCACTCCAATATATAATTATTTATGTTTTCTTGCGTCTAAAAATATCGCAAACAATTCAACCCCACCCCCGCATCTACCGATGACATGCAGATTGCTGAATGGCGGCTCAGTCCCCTTAATATTAAATTCCTTCCGACGCCAGTGACAAACGTGTTCACTTCATATGCACCGGTTTGCAAACATTCGCAAGTACTATATTCCGGGTAGGTGTCTACACAAATAATGTGTTCGTGCACTTCATAGGCATCGTTTTAGAGGCAATCGGTGTTTCTATACTCCATGTAGTAGTCTACAAATATGTTCAAGCATGTCCAAATCATCATTTTTCAGGCAATCGCTGTTACTATTCTACAGGTAGTGACCTACATACGTGCGTATTTCACGAATCGATTAGCAGACGTCCGCTCTTTAAATACCCCAGCTTCGCGGTGGAGAAATGTTGTCAGTTCGTACGCATCGATTTGCTGACGTCCTCTACTTCAGTGAACGACTAGCAAACGCAGGCCGGACGTTCAGTGGGGGAATAATGCACAGAAAAGAATTGTCGTTCCTAAACTCCGTTGGCAACCTGGTCTTTCCACAATTGGGTAGCTATGATATCCTGGCGCCTTGGATAAAACGTTATCCACGAGATATCTGCCAGTTTCCTTCCTGACATGAATAAAGCGCATACGTGCAGAATTCGTAGCTTTTGGCCAGCAACTAAATGTTAGTGCAATACAATAGTCTGCATCTGGACAACGAATAGTGACATGTTGACATATTGCAACTCAATGGACTTGCATTATCGTCTCTGATCGATGCTGTGCAAGAATATTAATCGTTTAAAAACGGGTAAAATTGGTGGGTAATATTGACTATGGTTTGATACAAACCTGAGGACAGTGGTGAAATGCGGGAAGCTATATATCGCACTATATGAGGATATTCATTGATTTGGTGTCCAGTTGGCGGGTGCTTTTGTGCCTGCTGTATGCAACAATCACTCTCAACTACATAGTTCTGATGTTTGGCAACGATTAGTAGAGTCGGAGGAATTGTACACCTAAAAAATAAAATTATAAAAAGTTAAAAACTCATATTTATAGAATTTAGTATGTATGTTTTCTTGTTACATAATGTTCAGGACAGTACAGAAGTAGTACAGTACAGAAGTAGTACAGTACAGAAGTAGTACAGTACAGAAGTAGTAATAAGAAACACATGTAAATACATTGTGTAAGAATTGGGACGAAGGACCACATTGATTGTGTTCTTTATTCATTGCATAATAGAATGTAAATCATAATTCGTGCAAATAATAATAATTACATGATAAACTAACGAATTATGAATATGAATACCATAATAACACTAAAATAAATATTTGATGCATATATGGTACTAATAAATTGTCGTCAAATAAGTTGATAATATAGATGTACCAAAGGTGCATCATAACATTGAAAAATGTAATACTAAAAAGCAGAAACTACTTCATGTTTATTAGTTGAGCAGAATTAGACGTTTGGTCCTTTTTTAATATATGAAGAAATGTAGAATATAATTTAGAATAGAATTATGACACTTCAATTGCGCACAACCTTTCGTTTCTAGCTGTTGTTGGGATGTGTTGACAATTAGTATTGATTTGTCGCGTTCGCTGAAGTCACACACACACACACACACACACACACACACACACACACACACACACACACACACACACACACACACACACACACACACACACACACACACACACACACACACACACACATGCGCACACACACTCCACACACATGCACACACCCGACCCTCACGCACGCACGCACACACCACACACACACACACACACACACACCACACACACACACCACACACACACACACACACACATTATACATTCGAGCGTTGTGGATGGTTGTTTGTTCCAATAAAAACAAACTTATATACTTTGGAAATAATTGTGGCAACCCTTTGTAATGATTGTAATATACTCGAGTCAAAGCCACACGCGACAGCTTGTTGCGCAATACAGTCAATATATTGAGAGTGGCCCCGCTGTCTTGTCGGGCTTTCGTCGCAAAATTCCGAAACCTCATCTAAACTCAATTGGTTCATGTTGTTCCAACTCATCTTTGAGTATTTCTTTGCAATTTCAAGTTGGCCGGACATCAATATGAATGGTTTAGTAGCTCTTCCCGGATGCAGTCGTAACAACTTGCAACTTTGTTAAGCCTTTTTATCGCTGCACACACTTCGTTAGTTGTAGACTTGTAGCGTGGGAAGCGCTGTTGGGGGCCATCAAATGCTGGGATTCCTTCGGTTAAGGAACTGCGGAACTGTGTGCCGAAATATTCATTGACCTTTGCACCAAACTCATCCCGGTCTCCAATTACACGACCTTCTTCGTCGAGTATCGTGGTCTGAACGTACGATTTACCAGTTGACATCCTGATTGCGCGGATAATCTTGGCTACATCGTGCAAACACAACGCCATCACACAATGTTGCTACCATCTAGCGAATGTTAGAATTACAATATCTTGTGACGACTTATTTGCATTACAAAATTATCGCACACCATTTCAAAAAGTCAGGTTATGCCGCAACAGCGCGGGGTTTAATGACCGCATCAAGATAACTGACATAATTATAACATAATCAATGTTCATGATTACTATATTGAGCAGCAGGATGAATGCGTCAGAACATCGACTTGAAAGAAAACATCTGTTTATATTTACGTCTGCCAGTAAGGACGTTTTTCCTGAGATTATAAGTGTTTTTATTAAGGACCTTTCTGTTCCAAACATAATACCTGTTCATCTTTACCAGGAAGTACATTAATTTTGTACTCATGATACTATACGTGTTCCTGTTTGCCAGGACGGACATTTGTGTTCCTGTCATTACAGGTGTTCCTGTTTGTCAGGAAGGACATTTGTGTTCCTGTCATTACAGGTGTTCCGTTTGTCAGGAAGGACATTCGTGTTCCTGTCATTACAAGTGTTCCTGTTTGTCAGGAAGGACATTTGTGTTCCTTTCATAACAGGTGTTTATGTTTGCCAGGAAGGAAACAATGACGCCGTCGAAGGCGGCACGACCCTCGTCTGTTCGATGGACAACGCGTCGTGTCTCCCTGGTCTACGTCTGGCTACTGACGATCTTATGCTGCTGGATCTATGCCTCGGGTAAGCGTATTTCATACATAGTGTGTTTTACCGAAATCCCTGTAAATCGTGCGAATGCCCTGTTATTAATATGTCTATTACGGTTATTATGATTATTATTATAATTATAATCATTATGATTATTATGATCATTCGGTTATCATGATTATTCTGATGATTGAGATTCTTAAGATCTTTATTATTATTATTATGATTATTATGATTATTCTGATTACTCTAATATGTTTTATTATTCTGCTTATTCTGAATATTATGATTGTCATGACTATTAAGATTGTTATGATTATTATGATTGTTTTATGATTATTTTGATTATTCTGACTATTCTGATTATTCTGATTATTCTGATTATTCTGATTATTCTGATTATATTGATTATTGTGATTATCATGATTATTATGATTGTTATAATTATGATGATGATTTTTTTAAATGGTTATTATGATCACTATGATTAGTATTTTTTTTTATTTTTATGATTATTATGATTTTTGTGTGTGATTATTATGTGTTTTATGATTATTATGATTATTCTGAATATTACGATTATTATTATACAGCTGTACATCGTATTTAAGTGAGTCTGATATAATCGCATAAAATGTTAAATCGCAGCATCATGCCAACAATTTGGCAGAGAGTCATGGACATTTTATGCCAATGATGCATGAATTTTAGATAGTTATTCACACAGGCATCTGCCACGTGGCGCCATTCATAGGCCGGACTCCCAGTATGAACAATGTGCCTGACAAACAATTTTCAATCCACAAATCTGTTGAAAAACTGTTTTTGTTTACATAAATAGGTAGCCCACACACCAGGGCACGTTCTCCACAATATATTGGTAGTTTGTTTCGTGACATCAGACATTCATATGAGCAGAGAATTTTGCATTGACCACAAATAAGGGGGTTGGGAAATACAATAGTCTCTATCTGGAGATAGAACATTTGCACTTTACTAATTACCATTCGTTGGACTTCCAGTTATCGTATAGTTATCGTGGTTTACAATAATGGTCGTTAAACTAGAAAATAACGTCACGAAATTACCTTTCAAGACGTCACCATGTAAAATGTGAAAATATGCCAGTACTACATCTTGCATCACGATAAACTACATTTAGAATGCAATGATTCAATCACTATATAGATCTTAGTATTCGGAGCATCTTCGTAAAACAATTTTATCTGGCAAAGTTTTTGAGAAAAAATAATTGTTAAACGTTGTCATGATTACAGTTATAATACGTCATACACATCAGAATAAAACACCACAAAAATGAGTACGTAGGAACATTTTAACAATCACTGTACAACAATATGCATGAGCAGAGTTTAGGATGCCATCAACGGAAGAGTGCGAATAGTGTATTTGTAATTTGTTTTTATACAAAAAACAGATTTCGCCGTATTGGAATAGTCTTGCCGGGACATAAACTTGTCACCGTCATAAAGTACACAAAAGTGAAAAATAGTTCATAGCGACAACGACTACCGTACATCGGTGTAATATTAGCAAAATCAAGTTAACGCTTATTGACATATGAATCGTGTTACGACCGTTTTCCGGATCACTATTATCATCAATTACAATGTCGGGAGTGGTAGAACGCTGGGACGGTGGTTCGACTCCACCTGCTGCCGTTTCGAAGCTTAGGAAGTTCGTTCACCTCCCGTTGCCTGTGTCTTCCGGAAGAGATACCACAAGCCGTTGGACCCTTCCGTCTGGTGTCTATTCCAGGGAAGTAAAATATCCCACACAGGGGCAAATGTGTAAGCTGTCGTGGACTCACAGAGAGGTGGTCTCTATCTATAACCCCCTGGTTCTTGCTCCCAGCGGCCGGAGTTGCTTCTCGATCGGGCGTGTGAGTGACGCCGAGCAGGCAGTGTAGACCAAGGGTTGGCAACCTGTGGCCGGCGAGCCGCATTTGGCCCGCGGAGCTATTTCATGCGGCCAGCGGATTAACAGTTGTGTTGTCCACAACATGGCCCGCTGGGAGAAAACAGTATATGCATTCAACATATTGCAATTGATATAATCTCTCACGAAAGTTGATATGACAAGTGAATTAAAATGTCGAACATAATGGGAGTAATCGTGAATACCCTGAACTACTTTCTCGCTCATGGCCTAAACCACCGGCAATTCCAACACCTTATGGCCGAGATTACTGTGCAATATCAAGCGCTAGCTGAGTCGAAGTGCACCGCACTAGGATTATAGCGGAGCAGATGGGAACAGAAGTAATGGAATTTGCTGTTTCCACATGGATTTGCGAATTTGCATTTTTGTCTACATCATGGCGCACCTCGATATGCCTAATATTCAACTCTAGGGACAAGAACATCAGTTTCAACAATTGTATTTGCCTGTTCGTTTCTGCTTTCGCAATCACGTTGCTGCAGTCGGAAACACAACTGCGGAACAAAAACTACGCGCACTTTGCAACATTAATGGAAGACAAACCGTCAAGGCTGGCACATATCCTACGTATAGCGTTCATAGAGAAGCTGAGACTGGAGTTTGCAGTGTTTTTACCGATCTGAGGATTCGGTGAAACTCGACGATGCACTGGAAGCTGAGCAGATAGTTCATCCAACTACTCTGCGGCGATATGGTACTCAAGAAAGCGACCTCCATGGACTTGACGCTTGTAGAAATCTACCACAAGTGTTTGTTGATGTAATGGAACAGTTTACTAATCTGACCAAAAGCCAAGCTCATTTACCAGTATGACTAGCGGTGCAGCGACTGCAACAAATGTCACAATAATCATGATATTATGTCATTTGTCTGTTAAAAACTATGAAGAAGGAGTGTTAGTAGGCCTAATAGTTAAGTTTAATTGTTCACAATAACAACACATTATTAATAATACATTTTATTCGAAAGAGGCAATAATGTGTAAGTTATTTTCAATGCACAGGAACAAGATTGCCTATATGTATATACTAATCATAACATAGGCATAATGTTTATATTGAATGGTACACGTGTACACAGTGAAATACGCAGTATCGTTGCAACGACTGGGTCCTATATGAATGTACATCGATTAAAATGTTTGTGTGTTTGTGTGAGTGTGTGTGTTTGTGTGTGTGTGTGTGTGTGTGTGTGTGTGTGTGTGTGTGTGTGTGTGTGTGTGTGTGTGTGTGTGTGTGTGTGTGTGTGTGTGTGGGTGTGTGTAATGTGCCTTTAAATATTGTATATTTGTTTTGCTACAGGCGGGACTAAGCTCTGTTCGGTTCTGGTGGCGACTGAAACCACAATCTGGAAGGTACCTGTCGACAGACAGGCAACCATTCCACAGTTCTCCACAGCTGTAAAACTCATAACTGGCCAAGGTACGTAATGGTTTATATTATTTCACACCCACAGTACTGTGTTGACCTATTTATTCCACCATAAACTACTTTTCCGAGCGTGGTTTATTGATATTTTATGCATGTTGGGAAATGTAATCTATCAGAATGTGTCCCACCAATGCCAGAAGTGGGATGTGAGGAATACGTTTCGGTACTTGGTGATGCATTTGATGGAGGCTAGATTAGAGGCTTGCCGGACCTCATTAATATTCATGAAGTAATGACGCGCACTGCAATGACTCCCGCCAGTAACGCTAAAAAGAAAGAATGTATGACATTTAACTGTGCCTTTTAAGCGAAACACTAGTGCTAAGGCTTTTTGTAATGCACGGATTTACCAGATTCAACGAAGTTAACGTAAACAAAAAACTTTAATTAAATAGGTAACATGTTACATGGAATCTATAGAGGAATGAAAACTGGCATATTCCAATACAATAAGCACGTGCATGCTGTGTTGATTACCTAACATTGGCTCTCGCTTACTAACCGAGACTCTGGACTAGAGTAGAGGCTTAAGCCTGGCATACATGTTACGACGCGACTGAGTTTTAATGGTTTTTTATTTGCGATGTTGTTTTTTGCGAAAATGCGTCGCGTCGTTACGTGACCCACTCCAGGGGCGCATACACCTTACGACGCGACTAGCGACGCGAGCGGCAGCTGCGACAGGTTGATGCATGCACGCCTGTTGGTAGCAGCTGGAACTGCCGCCACTGCCTGGCAGAATCCCGCGGAACTCTTCAAAACTGGCGTGGTTGTCTGCTCATCAATGGCGAGCTATGGCATTAAGCTGCACTTACCTGATCATCCAGAGGGAGAGAACGTCGTCGTTCATGCTGCACTAAACAGTGACTGTTAAGGCACGACGAACAATGTGCTTTAAATAGCTCCAATTCCACGAATTATGACTTCACGAATCATTAAAAAGATTGATCCTTGCTCCAAAAGTTGTTCATATGCTGTAATATCTGTTAATTTCGCCGTACGCTAAAATTCGCCGCATTAACATCTCGCCGCCTATGAGGTTGGCAAAATATAATAAATAATATAAATAGTAAGGTTGGTAAAAATATGTCATTAGTAAAATATAACATGGAACATTTTCATGACAAGCTACATCAATAAAAACCAAAGTTACGTTCTTTTCCAGATATGAGTATTATGATATTGTTAAACCGATTTGGTATAATGCGTACGTCGAAATTGAGGACCACCGGCAATATATATATATATATATACACAATTAAAAATCTACAAACACATGAAACATTTATATACTGCTCAAAATATCGGCAACCGAGAGGTACAGCCAGAACCAACGAGGTGATGGTCAAATTCCTCCTAGCCAAGAACACTCAACACATCCAACGCAAGCACCATGTGACACAGGTACGCCCTGTCACCATTTTCTCCCAGGAGCTGACCTTCAAATCTCTATTGCTATATTCCTTTGTCGTGGAATCAAACAAACTAGACCTGCCAGAGATTTTTCTTCAAAATTTTCGTCCCAAACAATGATTGCCGCCATTTTATCTATTTCTCGATTTCTGTGACAGTCCCATTACTTATTGGAAGCTCCTGATTGGCTACGTGCCTCAACCACTTTTGGAATGCAAAAAAAATACGTCGCAGACGTGGTTGTACCGGTATACACGTAACGACACGACTCCTTGACGGCGGTTTGTCTGCGACTACGTGTTTTTAATATGAAACATGTTTGATATTCTAGGACGCGTTAAAACTGGATAAAGACTGCCCTCAGGACAAGCGTCGCGTCGCAAGGCGGCATGTACGTAACGATTCAGAGCCACAGACGCGTCTAAGACACTAAACTAAAACTTAGCCACATCGTAACGTGTATGCTGGGCTTTAGTCTTGTCCTTGGCATGTTTTGATCAGCATTCCATTGCAATGCTAGTGAATTCGAATAAATGCCAAAGTTGCAGCTAGTACTATGTTTCTGTTATGTATATATGACATCTTCCATTGACCATTTAATTTTAATTGACATATTAAAATATTATGGTATTGAACACAACTTATTCAGTGCTCAGTTACATACATAATTGTAACCAATAATACTTATATTGACAATATAAATCAAATTGTCAGCAATAACACACATGACGAAAAATTTGAATGTTTAAATAATAGAGCAAGAACTTTTAAAATAACTGTATGTCTCAAAATAAATAAATTATGACTGATCATATCAAAATTTAAGTGCATAACATTACACAAGGCAAAGAAAAGTATACAGACACTTACCGCTTGTGCTATGTTATTGACCATTACTTGTTTCTCAAGAAATAATGTTTAAAAATCACATTAATGTAACGTGGTGAAACAGTCATACAAAGACAGCATCAACATAAAGGTAATGCTAACACGAATAAAAAATATTTTGTACATTTTCAGTTTTCGTTAAATTACATATTTTCTACAAAGTATGTACATACATTATATATGGTAATTAGTAGTCTAATATAAAAAACAACAATATAATGGTTGTGATACATGGTGGCCTCTCTATCCTATTTTGATTGAACCATGATCTGCTACATGTATGCATAATGTTCCATACCAAGATACCTCCATGTAAGTTTCTATAAATTGTGATATAGTTCATGAATTAGCAAGTGTGTCTGCATTTTGATTTCTGCTGATGTATGTTGAAGAAAGTAAATCCAAGTGCAAGCCAGTGAAAGGACTGCCTAACGTTAATTTGTTGTGTACATTCACTGAGTATATATGATATATGATTGTATGTGTACATGTGTGCAGAGCTGGGACGTAACGAAGTACAGGTACTTCGTTACTGTACTTGAGTAGAACATTTTGCTTCTCGTGAGTAACGAAGTACATTTTTAGGAGTACTTTTTCTTATAATGAAGTATAAATGTGTGTATTTTTTATAAATGTAACGAGGTATCCATAATTTATACTTTACAAATTTGGAGCTCCAAAAATATTAGCAACGAACGATAATGCCTGAAGCCCGGAACTGGTTTCCGCCAGCACATATCTATCAATATATATCAGCCGGAGCAACAACTAGTAGTCTTTTCTGATTGGCCTAACATTGCCATTACCAGGCATGATCACCAGGTGGCGTGAATATTACCAAAATTACATGATGTCATTCGCTTTCGAAGATTTATCATGGAAGGATCAGCCGAAAATGATCATTTGCAGCATACATGGCCTTCCTTATTCAGTATGTTTGAGATTAAGTCAGTAGGCGATGTAGAATTTGAGAAAAAGCTGATGCTCAAGTTTGAGAAGCCAGCCTGTCACTGTATCCTACTGAGGATCCTGTCCTGTTCAATAAAGGGTTTGATGTGCACACTATTGAATTGACTTGTTTGTTTGCAGTGCGTGACCATGTCAATTTTTTTTAAGAAAAGTACTTTTGCATTTACTTCAAATACATTTGTTTACTTTTTACTTGTACTTCAAGTACATTTTTCACAAAGAACTTTTACTTTTACTTGAGAAGCTTTTTCCAGGGTTACTTTTACTTTTACACAAGTACAAAACAAATACATTTATTACAGCTCTGCGTGTGTGCTTGCGTGTGTGCGTTTGTGTGTGTGTGTGTGTGTGTGTGTGTGAGTGTGTGTGTGTGTGTGTTTATGTGTGTGTGTCTGTGTGTGTGTGTGTGTGTGTGTGTGTGTGTGTGTGTGTGTGTGTGTGTGTGTCTGAAACATACACACACTAATGTTGTGATCACAACCATTTATTGGCATTCACTAAACCACTGGATAATTCTTGTTGAAATATGTGACACGCGTGGGACAGCCCTGTTATGCATAGGACGCGTCAACATAAACATGATCAATAGCTGTTTCAGGATTGGTCCATTTTTGATCTTCCCTCTAATGTGACATGTCGGTATATTTCCTGGTAGAAGTTTTCCATCTGACTCTGGCACCACTTGGTATAACTTAAATGTAAATTATTTATTTCCAGACATGATGGTTTCCTTTAATAAATCACCATATAATTACTACACAATAACATATATTCATAAAAATATTGAACAGAGTACTTGTCAAAATCATAATAGTAATTTTGAAAACCTACAATAATGGCGCCAAAAATGAATTTGAACTCGCTAGGTGAGTGACTGCAAGTGCCCTTATTAAAAAAAATTATATCTCAAAAAGTACTTGCCCGATTTTGATACAAATATCACATTTCAGTTCCTAGTGAAATTATAAAAATACGAAACAACATAGATTACCAATTTTATGTGATATTAAACAACCCTTAAAAATGGCGCCAAAACGAGACGTGGATGAATGGTTATTGCCATGATTGTAACAACTACTTACAATTTAGATGACTCACATACAATTAATTTATAGGCTATACAAACTTGGCCGTATATTTTAATCAATAATTACAGCTACAAAGGACTTGTTTTAAGTTTTGTAAGCGTCAACATTATAACCCATGAACAGCGGCAGCATAGCTTAGCCGTAGCCGTAGGCAAGCAGTTTCTTTTTCGTTCTATAGAATTTTATTTTGCACATCATTAAAAGAACTGATCGAACACAACACTGATTGCGCCATCGCGTGGCTTTGTTTACAAGCGGTAGTGCTGCACTGCACGCGCGATGCTTCATGAATATTAATGAGGTCCGCCAAGCCGCTAATCTAGCCCCCACCGATGCATATGGTATCTATGTAGAGGGAATTGCGATCAAATACAAGGAATGTGTGCGTGTGTGCTTGTGCGTGTGAGTGTGCGTGTGTATTTTAAACAGGCTTCAGTCATTAGCACTTTAAATTTAATTGATAAATCCGACGTATGGCATTACTACTCAAAGTAGTACACAAATAACTAAGAAAAGACGCTGTAAATGAAATAACTGTAATTATATTTGCCACGTGGCGTCGCCGAACTACACCAATTACATGCAGGGGATGCTGATGACATTGATCTTAATATATATTTTGATGTTTACTGGATGTCATGTGACCGGATGTCTCGCAAATTCCACTTACCGTCCACTGGCACACGCCTTACATTGTACCTACCTACTACTGTGGTGCTTTGCGTTCTTAAAGGGGATATAAAAGCGGTTGTGGTGGACGAAACACATGACTACATATATTGGTCGGACAGCCAATCAGAAAGCATCAAACGGGCCCAGATTAGTGGGTCAGGAGCGACAACCATACATTCAGGTGAGTCATTCATCGCCTACACTATAATGCAGGTATATACACCTTTCGAACCCCAGCGTCAATAAATCAACGAGAAAACTGGAACCCTGGACGCGTCGTATATGGGGAACTCCGGTGTGGTAATATATTCTGACCTTTAATATTCCAATCCCAAATAAGGGTAAATAGTCAGCAACGGGGCGAACCGACACCCCTATTAACAATGTTGGCAATATCACGGACTTATTTTGATAAACAATTATACCATGACTAAGAACAGAATGTGACTAAATAGTTGACACGATAGTTTGCTTTCGACGCTTGTCATTCTGTTGTTCTTTCATCTTACTTGATCACAGCGGAAGGAGATTTTTTCTCAATTGATGGAATCCGTGTTTAGATATGCCGTCCCACTATCAACTATCAACTAGTATGCGCTTGTGTGTTTAGGAAACACACAGGTGTTGCGCGATAAGCCATCAATGCTAGGAACGCGTCTTCTTATTTTAGGAACACGTTGGCCGTTTGTACGGCTTGTTTGACCTCGCCAATGCTTTCAGGAATGTACGGACTGGACGTTGTGTGCACCAATCCATTAGTCTCTACGAAAACTCGGAATTCGTAGGAAGAGAACTGAGTAGCATTGTCTGTGACAATCTCGTCCGGAGTACCCCAGTGAGCAAACATATTATTCATTTTCCCAATTGTTTGTGCATTTTTGTGAGGTGTGCGCGCCCAATGTATCAACCACAACTAGGTACTTCTGTCCCGCTTGTTTACAGAAGTCTCTGCCTTTGCACTTCCACGGTGTGGCGGGCAGTGGAATTGTCAACAACGGTTCCTTGTGTTGAATGTGCTTGCTCTCTATGCAGAATTTACATTCCGTCACCTCGCATTCGATGTTTTACTAATCCATGGCCATCACACAGTTGTCTGTGCTCGCTCTTTGCATTTGTTAATGCCCAAATGTCCTTCGTAGATTCTGTTGAGGATATCCGGTCGTAGCGTGATTGGTATGGCGATTCTTCTGCCAAACACCAACATGTTGTCAAGAACACACAACTGTAGACGTGCACCATACAGGTTATGTATCTGGACAGGAACATTCCTCGCATTTTCTGGCCAACCATGTTTGATGAACTTGATAGCTCGTGTTTTGCCGTCTCCTGCCCAATTTGTGCTAGTTTCTGTGGAGATATGGGTTTACTCTCCAGCTCTTCATCGACGTGAACTTGTATGTCAGACTCTGTGTCCGGAATTGCTGTGCTTTCCAGTGGAGTTCGGGATAGGGCTTCAGCAACAACTAACTCTTTCCATGGAACGTACTTGGCCGTGATATTGAAATACATCAATCTCATCAGAAGACGTTGGCATCGGATTGGTGCCTGGTCCAGATCGTAGAACATTTTCATATTGTTCATAGTGCATGGCTCTCTTTTCTCCATGTATGAAAAAGTCATCCATGATTACTTCCACCCCTGGCAATCCCTCGAATAGTTAGTCCGTCTTGTCTTTGAAGATTTCCGGCGGGCCTATGATTCCGAATGGGAGTCTCAACAGTATCCGCCGAAAGGTGTTATAAAGGTGGTCAATTTTGAGCTTCCTGGGTCTAAAACGATCTGCCAAAATCCGCTTGAGGCCTCCAGTTTTTAGAAAACTGTTGAGCCTGTCAGTTTATGTAGGACATCGTCTAGTACTGGTAAAGTGCGTTTCTCTCTCATCACGGACTAGTTCAGACGTATGGCATCGACACAAATGCGCACCGTGCCTTTTCCCGTCTCATTACAGGAATCATTGGCGCACACCACTCAGTCGGATTTGTGACTCTTTCTATAATTCAGTCAGTTGTCCTGTAAGCGTTGCAGCTCAGCCTCAACTTCAGGTAACAATGGAATTGGCGTTCGTCGCGCGGTGCATACACTGTACGGTGTTGCATTGTCCCGTAGTAAGATCTTCACCGGCTGACACTGTAAAATGCGTATGCCCCCGTAGACAACAACAAACACTCGTTTTATGAAGCTTATCTTCACGGTGAAACTACGACTGAGCAGGTTGTCTGTAGTCTTGGCAAAAAATACTAGTGCAAAGTCTGAACGTCGACGATTGATCGAGCCACAAATTGTCCTACGCACGCTAGCTAGCTACCCGGACTCGTTAGTTTGGTGTAATCAGGTTTCAGCTTTGGCTTGGGTTTCACTTCGGTCAGAGTTGCCTCTGCTATTATAGTTATATCGGCACCGGAGTCTAGTTTGATGTCAATCAGGCCTCTTTGTATTGCCACTGTCTGCCTCCAGGCTGGTTCGTAATCATAGCATGAAATTAATCCCAAGAAATACGTGGGATGTGGCAAGGGCTAGACAGTATTCCTTGCCTGGCGCGAGACTACGGCCACATCTACCGCATGTGTGCGGGATATCTCTCACGGTTTCACTGAATTTTCGCCTTCCTCTGTGAGTTTTGTGTGCTCTAGACTGCTTGACTTCCTCATGCTGTTTTACTTCGCTGTGTAACTGGTCACTAACCTAGCTTTTCACGAGGTCAGATTGCTTTGCCATCTATATGGCTATGCTAAGGCTCAATTCTGACTTCATTTGAAGTCTCTGTGACAGCTCTTTGTCCGATAAGCCTATCACGATTCTGTCGCGAATTTGTTCGTTGCTATAACTTGGCCGAGAAACGTCGATAGCATTCTATGTAAAATAACAACACCTTTATTGACATGGCAGTTCCGGTGAGGCGTATCTAACAGATCAGTTCTATCTAACGAAAACATCATCACATTTCCCCCCCTCTAAAACGAAAGTAGTACAATTCATTGTCCACGTAATGTCCAATTGAATAGCTGTTACTGTGAAAGACTGTTCTTCGCCAACTGCCGTGAGACTGATTATTGCCAGATTAATTATTCATCACAGCTACGTAATTGGAGGGCTGACTACCTCCAGATTCCCTGTGCGACCATGGCCGTTATTCTTATTGGCCGTCGACGATCGGTCGCACTGGTCACTTAGATCATGACATAATCTGCTTGCCACGCTGGTGCTACACGCGATATGCCGGTATTTCTAGCAGGTGTAGTAATACGCGGTAACTCAGTGAAGCGTGTGGACACAACAGTGTCGCGAGTCTCTGTCACAACACTGTCACGTTCTACAACAGTCGCCTCTGATGACACGCTCGCAGTAGGTGCATCTAGTGTCGATGCGGCGACTTCCACCTGTCTGTTTGGTAACACGTACTGGACTGGGTGGTTTGTAGGAGTTCTGCGGTGCGATCTCAGTGTCCACTTGTTCACCCTGACACACAGGAATCCCTGAATCGCCATCCGCACGACGCGATCTCAGATGATCTACGTGTCTTCGACACTCTCTTCCGTGTTGGAGTGCCACCGCGTATGACACAGGACGGGTAACATGAATTATCGTCCCGTCAACCATTTTGGTCCTGGGCCAAAGTTCTTGACATACACTCTCTCCTGGAGTAAACTTTCTCTCGGTGTCTTGCTGTCGTTTGTCTCTTTCATCTGTGTTTGCTTCTTGTGAACTTTCCCTTGCAGGCTTGGATGAAGGAGATCTAGCTTAGATCTCATCTTCCTCTGATTTAACACTTCCATCGGCGACTTTCCGGTTATCGACTGGGGAGGGGGTTCTTCTGGTTCTTCCTTCACCGTCATTCGCAGTGGCAACCTACTGAGACAGTCTGCACTGACATGGCTTCTCCAGCTTTGTAATGTATCTTGTACTCGTATCCACGCAGAGTGATTGCCCATCGTTGTATGCGGGACGATGCCGTGATCGGAACTGGCTTCAGTTCCCCGAACAGCGACACCAGTGGCTAGTGATCTGTCATGATCACAAAGTAACATCCATAGAGCTGCTTGTCTAATTTATTCAGCGCAAACATTATTGCGGCTCCCTCCTTGTCGAGCTGGAAATAATTTCTTTTTGCAGCGTCAAGTGTCCGTGATGCAAATCCCACGAAACGCTCGGTGCCATCTTCCGTTATGTGCGAGAGCACTGCGCCTAGTCTGTAGTTCGACGCATCGCACTGGAGCAGTACTTGCTTAATCGGATCCTAGTGCACCACCACTTCCGCTGAGAGGAGGAGTTCCTTCGCTCTTTGGAAGCTTGTCCCCAGAACCACTTCTTTCCCTTACACAATAACTTGTGCAATGGCGCTAGCACGGTCGATAGTACATGAATCTTCCGAAGTAGTTTAGTAAGCCCAGGAATGCTCGAAGTTCCTGCACATTCTCTGGAGCTCTCGCCCTCTGAATTGCCTCCACATAAATTGACACTCTATTCACCCTCATTTTGTAGTCTTCGCAGACCCGAACCTTGCCATCAGCTTTGAGGACTGGGACTATCGGGGTAGCCCAATTGGAGTAACGCATTGGCTCAACCACCTTCGTCTGCACCAACCTGTCCAGTTATTCCTCTACCTGTTTCTTCAATGCATATGGAACTGACCTAGGTTTTAACACTTGGGTGGTTGGTCAATCTCGACATATATCTTCGCAGTGGTTCCCTTGAGTATACCCAGTCCATCCACCGAAAACGTCTGTGTGTTTATCAAACACTCCCGACACAGATCCGCTCATGCAGCATATTCTCTGCCTGTTCAACATGATATGTTCAAGCCACTGCAGATCAACCAAAACAACTATGTATGTGCCTCTTACAATGGTCAATGGCAAGTTATATACTTCTCGATCTTCGTATTTCACATTCACCGTTATTTTACCCGCCATATCAACTATCTGGTTCTCATATGTCTTAAGGACTATGCCCGCCGGTGGTAGAAGCAGATGACTCAAGTGTTTTCGGTATAGACTCTCGGGCAGCAGTGACACATCTGCTGCTGTGTCCAGCTGCATATAAAATATCAGTGGTGCCGTAGATGCACACGGACACTCTAGTATCATTGCTCTTCAGTGCATCTACTGTGTACGTGCTGTTCCTCGGGTGTCTCATCAGTCAGTCACGGAATGAACACGTGACTTTCCCTTACACACTTTTGATTTCGCGATATAGCTCGTCTTGTTTGTTACAACAACTACAGCATTGTTTTCCTGTTGCCTGTGGCTGCTGCTTCCCGTTTGTGTCAACTTGTTTAAGGTACCTCCCCTCGCTCAGTTTTGCGGCGTAGAGTGGCTTGGGGCATAACGCTCAGTTTTTGGGGACATCGAATACCAGAAAAAATCCTTTAGGTATACAATGTTTATTGTCTCTTGATGATCTAGTCCATTATCTTAGGTACATTTCAAAAGTTGACAATGTTAATGTACCTAGTCTCAGAAAAAAAGTTGTGGTAAATTTAGCGGGGGCCCTAAATATTGGCGTTATGCCCCACCCATGGGGTTAAACGCCCACCTCCTGGCGTTTTGTTCCTATAGGATGTTGAACCATTAATTCGTGTTTTTGATTAAATTGTGGGACATGTGTTTCTTATTAGATATACTAACTTGATTTCAGTGTTATTCCTATGCCATTGTTTTTTATCTTGGAAGAATAATGCATCTATTGCTAAAACTAATCGAACATAATCTGAATAGTTCTGATATTTCTTGTTTAGGTGGAGTGTTTTCAGTAATGTTACCTTGTAATGCTCTGGCTATGTATGTAATTCTACCCGTGTAGACACTTTTACAATTCAGAACTTTATTAAAACTATTAACTTCGCACCACCTCTCGACGGTCAACCACTCATTAACTGTTAAAACTTGCAATTATGGCAAATAAAAAAAATGTCTAACCACTTCGAACATTTGCGACCAATGTTCATATTACTGACGCAGGATCTAGCGTTCGACGGATATGCTCCTAACCACTCTTTCACTCACTGTCAGACTCACCATTGTGATAAACATAAAATCTGCCACCCTCGGTGCAATCATGGTGCGACCAGTGGTGACAGATCTGGCACTGAATCCAGCTTTCGCCATATCTGCTACTTCTGAATGGCTCGCCGCAGACAAGGCATGACTCGTCGTCGTCGTCTTCAGAATAATCTACACACCGCCGTTTCGCACCACATCTTTCTTTCCTGCTCGTTTTTTTCTCAGCATGTGCGATGGCAATATGCGACCTGACATCGCACTGTTCTTTTCAGTTGGATGTATCATGGCCGACTTGGTTGCCTTGGCAGCATGCTTGTCTTCCATCATTTTCTTATATGGACGTCACCACAGCGCTGGTCACACGCACCCTTTTTCTGTATGTCATGGCTCATATCTTTCCCGGTGTTGAGACGATCGACGTCGCTGCACAAGCCGTCAAGACTCGCATCGCAGCTTCTTTGTCGACATCAGCGGCGGCGTGCAGATCAGCTTCTATTTCACAAAGAGCAGACTGGATGGCGTCTTCATCTTCTCTGTCGCCACGAGCGGCGCTATACATATCAGCTACAACAAACATCGCAGAAGGTTGGATGGTATCTTCGTCTTCTCTGTTGCTGTCAGGGGCAGCTGTGACAGTACCCGGAGCAGGCTGGATGGAATTTGAACAGCATCGGTAGCCAACAGTTCTGCGTCGAATTTGGCGTCGTTAAATGGCCACAGTCCGGCCGCTTTGAATCCATTAGTTGCCGATGCGTTGTGTGTGTGTGTGTGTGTGTGTGTGTGTGTGTGTGTGTGTGTGTGTGTGTGTGTGTGTGTGTGTGTGTGTGTGTGTGTGTGTGTGCGTGCGTGCAAGCGTGTGTGTGTATTAAATATATCAACATTTCATAATCGTTTACAGTAGACATACACATTAGACAACATGACACACCTACTTGATGCCTTGTTCACGGAATCCCCATTCTTTACTGCGTCAACTGCTCTACCGAATCGATTATCGCCGTAAGATCCCCGCGTTGATGTTCTTTTGTAATTGCGCACCATCTGGAGTGAGAAAAAGGAGTTTACCTTATAGTATTTCAATATATTTTAGGTTGTTGACTGAACCGTTTGTAAATTATATCCTTATTAGTCCTGTTGGCTAAAATAATTGTAGAATATAGACACAGCCAGTGTCATAACATATAATATAAATGACGTATATTACATAGATAAACTATTAAGGTCTAGATTGACTATGTCCTTTATTTGTATTATAGCATGTATATATAATTTAACATAAATGTTTACAATTATATAAATACATGTATGTATTACGAATATTTATTAAAATAATCGGAGCAACATATGTGTTGGAAGGTAATGGGGCATAACGCGCGCACTGTGCGTTTTGCCCCTATTATGTTTTGTCTTTTCACCCCACATGTGCTATATTATAATGTCTTCATTTAAATATTACTCTCATATATCACCCGAAATTTAATACATTTATACAACTATTATATGTACGTTTGTTTATGCTATGCATTAACATCTTTGTCACAGGTTCCCGCGGTTACTATATAAAGTATTACTTTGGTAGGAACAACTGTTACAATACCGAAGCTATTTTTTTTATGCGAACAGCTAACCGTGCGTTTTACTTCTGCTGTGATCTCCGTTGCGCCAAATACGAATGTTCATATATGTGGCTCCATCTGGCAATCTCGATATTGTTATTTTCGAGCCTTGTGGCGTTATGCCCCAAAACTGGGCGTTATGTCCCAAGGTACTCTACCTACTCTTCCACTGGAAGTTGCGCCGACAGTGGCGCCGCCTGGCGAATGAAACTGCCTTACACGTTCTTTCACCATCATCATGTTCACAGCAATTTCCTCAGCTTTCTCGAACGTTAACCTCGTCATGTTACTCAGTTTTTTTTGGACGGTTGCTTGGCTGCGGTTTAGCTCCGTAACAAACCTGTCTCTCAACCAACGGTTAAGGTCAGAAAAATTGGCATGCACTGTCAACTTTTTTGTGGCCAAACTGTACTCCGTGATACTTTCGTCTTCCCTCTGAACACGCGTCCAGAACTTAAACGATTCCGCCATCTCGTTTGGCACAAGTTCATAGAGGTCCTACAACTTCTTCAACAGTTGCTCTGGGGTTTTACAAGCCGGTTTTAGTACTAAATAAATCGGACAGTACCTGGTAGGTTTCCCATCATATTTCACTGAGAAATACGGCTTTGGGCAATGTTGTTTGCTGTCAAATATAGATGCAGCCGTTCTTCATAACAAGGTATTGTCTTTATTTTTGGGTCGAACTTCCCTAATGTTCCAAAGAAACCTGCCATATCGTTGCATGGTTTGTTGCGTCAGCTAATTCACCGCTCAACTTTGTATCCTCGTCGCCAGAAAATGTTACAACTTGGCAGAGAAAAGTCGATAACATTCTATGTAAAATAACAACATATTTATTGATATGGCAGGTAGGCTACAAGGCGCATGAACTCGCACAGTTCCGGTGAGGCGTATCTAAAAGTTCAGTTCGATCTAACGAAAACAACATCACAACAGTGTTTGTTGCTGTCCATACATGACATGTTGGTTGGAACGTCATGTAGCAACATTCCGGTGAAGGGTGATGTTCAATTAATGTTTGCCATTGATGCGTCTTGCATCTGATGTTTTTTCAGAGATGGCGTTGACTGAGATACGGATTACCGTCATGATGGTATCGGTTGTAATTAAGTGGTTGTAGAAAGTGTCAATGTTCAAAAATATGGCGGCTTCCTTTTCTGCAGTCTCTTATTAATACCTACAGCATTATCCACACCGTCACAAGGCATTTGTCATAGTCCGTTCCACCTCGACAAAAGTCTTACTGTCACTCATCTTTCTTTCCGAAGCATCCAATTCAGTCCGAATTAACACATTGTTAAAAGAAAAAAGGTCTGAAACTGGCTGCTCATTTTCTATCAGGAATCAGTGTCTTCAGTTGGGAATGACCTTTATACTGCTCATCTACGAATATTACTCTCTCCTCCTCACACATCAGCTCAACTATTGCGTTCATTGAGTGATCCCATACATCTACGAATCTCACTCTCTCCTCGTCACACATAAGCCTAACTGTTGCATTCATTGAGTGATCCCATACATCTACGAATCTCACTCTCTCCTCGTCACACATCAGGTTAACTGTTGCATTCATTGTATGAACCCATACATCTACGAATCTCACTCTCTCCTCGTCACACATAAGCTTAACTGTTGCATTCATTGAGTGATCCCATACATCTACGAATCTCACTCTCTCCTCATCACACATCAGCTTAACTGTTGCATTCATTGTATGAACCCATACATCTACGAATCTCACTCTCTCCTCGTCACACATCAGCTCAACTATTTCGTTCATTGTCATCCTCTTACGGTTTCTTGTGTTCAGTTCACTGTGATATTCACGACGTTATGACATGACATCAAATGTTTAATTCCCCAAAATGACATCATTCATATACACATTGATGTGCTCGTATTGAATGCCATATATTCTTATTGTGTTCTGGTGTAAACCTAAACATATGTAGGCATATTGATGGCGGTAAACAACTATCATTTGTGTTATTTGTGTATTACAGGTGTTCCAGTGTCACACGGACTTGCGGTAAACCCGGATGAAAACAAACTGTATTTCACAGATTATTCAAACCGCGCGGTGTTTGTGATGTCATTTGATGGTAACGGAAGGACGCCACTGATCACAGTAGACGGGTCGCCATATCGCATTACAGTGGACACAAAACATAGGTACCCAATTCTAAGTTGTTTATTCAAAGCTTGACAACACTTTCGTGTTGCTTGACCAAGGCTAAGATCATTATACCAGTTTCGTTTCAAAAATAAGAAATGCATATTTTAATATTGATCAACTATCAGCCTGAATCTGACATATGCTATTTCCATACGCAGGGCCTCATGCTCAAGTATCTGTCGTTTGCATGTTCCGAACATAAAAAGGAATTAATTTAATAATATACGTTTCGTTTTCGGTATACGCATGCTCACCACAGCATCATTATACCATCGCTTCGTGTATCGCATTGCGCATCGCATCGCGCATCGTATCGCGTGATCGCCCCGTGGCGTTGCGAATGTCCACACAAAAAAGCGATGGATCTTCTCGACCATCATATAAAAGGATTCATCAACATATGCTTCAAATTACTAACAATCGCAATTATTTTCTTCATCAACATCACCATCATCATCTTCATTTAAAAAAAGTAATCATATTTACCAACAACGTTAACCTTCTTACTATTATCATTGCTTGTTAATAACATGTTTAACTATTGTATTTCTGTTTTATTCATTATATCGTGAGTTGATATGTACATTACCAGTCGATCATTACATTGTCGGTTGATTATTTTAATACCACCAATATCTCTTATAATCGTTCAATATAGTCACTCGCCGCTTGCACGTTTCCGCTTTTCGATGTCTCGCTGGATATCACATAATGTGCATCATTAGTCAGATTTATTATTAAAAATATGTCTACAAACTTGCAACAAAGCCATTTGTTTCCAAATAAAACGAAGCGATGAAGTCGTGGTACTCGTGGTGCCGGCTCGATGATAGTGATGTAAACATCCGAAAATTGTCAATTCATAGGACGAAATTGTAAGCAAGTTTTCATAATAATTACCATAAGAAAGTTATCGAACAGCCCCGTGTATATATATATAATGTCCTTCCTTTTCTTCTAAAATCGTATTTAAGTAATGCTAAGTTTTTAAAACAATGTTCATGCATGCACTTAATGAAATAGCAGATACGTTTTTAGGGTATCGTGTTAGTTCACAAAAGTTTCTGTAGATTTTTGTGAAAACGGTATATTCGATTTACGCTCGGCAGAAAGTGGGTGTTTCAGTATACAACTGTTTTACAGATTGCTATTCTTCTTCGCTGTCCAACCGAGTCGTCTACACAAGGCCAACCTGGATGGAACTGGGCATGAAATAATTCCTATACGTGACGATATCATCTGGATATATGGACTGACCTTTGACTCCAAAAAGAAGATTGCATGTTTAAAGGGTTGGTAAAGGCTGTATTGTCGATACTTGGTTAAGCTCTTGACAACGGACTGAACACTAAATACTGTTATATCACAATATTATAACTCAAAAGTAGACTATTTAAAATTGAACTCCAAAGCATATATTAAAACCCGATATAAGTAAATACTCCTAACAGCAGAATACGTGGACCAAAATACATTAGGCACCGCATTAGGAAGCCCGCTGTTTTAAGCAGACCAAAGCGAGTCTACTTACAGTTGTGACCCCTGGCTGCGTGGATAATACTATATTTAAAAATTCGAACTGGCAGTATATATATATTATAACCAGAATTATACTTATATGAACAATTATTTGCACAAAATATTTATGTTTTTGTGATGTTGAGAGCAATGTTTTCGGATGTTGCATATCATACATCTCATAATGGAGCGGTCAGCGTATGCAACCTTTAGAAATTAGGAATATAATATATATATATATATATTTAAATGTACACATATATATATATATATATATATATATAATAAAACATTCATATATATATATATATATATATATAATTATATATATATATCTTATGTCTCTGTACGTATGCCTGCCTGTATGCCTGTCAGCCAGTCTGTCTGTCTATTCTGTCTGCTGTCTCTCCCTCTCTCTCTCTCTCTCTCTCTCTCTCTCTCTCTCTCTCTCTCTCTCTCTCTCTCTCTCTCTCTCTCTCTCTCGTGGCATGGATTCCTAAACGCGAGGTCATAACACATATCACATTAGGGATCAACAGTATATATTTTATATTATACACGTATATGTTCAGAGAGCTTTAAACAAAGTGCTATATAAAATAACACTAATTACAAATAAATCCCATAGCATAGAACATAGCATGATGGACTGAAATACCAAACCCAAACATGATATATATTCACATGTGAAGCGATGACATCGCTATCAATGAGATGAGGAACACTGAGTTGCAAAAATAGACTAGATGACTGTCTGAGCTCATACCCCTGTGTAAATTATATAACCTAACTGAACAGGCTAAGATCAAGCGTATATCAAGTAAACTAGATGGCGTTGGCAAATATTAACAACAAACACATCAATGTATAATAAAACGTCTGCTAAAATGATTAAGACTTGCAAAAATGCCCGTCACCTGACGGGATACCTTGGTAGAAGACAGTCGTGAAAGTAATATTTAGGTCGGAGTTCACATCAATATGTAGGCCTTACTAGTGATAGTGTAGAATTGTCAAATAATATTTGTATTGTTATGCTAGTGGCATGAGGGTAGACATATGCATTATTGTGTCAGCGTGTATTCCAAGATTCCAAGTCTACGACGTGCACATGTTTTACGCTCAGAACCATTAAGGAACGAACTTGTTTAGCCCATAAATGTGTCTTGACATATGTAGGATATTGGATATTTTGAAAAGATATAGTGGGCATTCTAAGGGTCGTAGATTAATCTCTGACAGTTTAGCGCTCGAGGTTCAAGCCGTCTAAGAGGGAAAGCTATATATGCAAGCTTAATTATAATAAGATTCCGAGACAGCCTGTACAGTAGTACACGACTGACAAATTACTCGAGACTATTGGGAAATATTATTTAAGTAACTTTAAGACTTGCTTAATAATATCAACGTTAAACTAAAAGTGTGCAGCTAAGCAATATTTACTTGCGACTACGTTTTCTCAATATAAACACACGGAAACATAAAAAAAATCCTGCAAAGAAACGGCAACGCAGATGTCTTTCTATATTTCTTGATTCCAATGGCAGTGAAATAACATGTTTTCTTGTCATGCTCTATGACAGACACCAAGCGCATAAGACGCGTGGACTACGACGGTTACTCCCATTATCTCATCAATGGCACAACTAATTCAAACAACACGGATTTTGATGACGATGTGTTCACCAACAATTCAAAATAGGTATTTAACATGCTTGTGATTTACCATTATTGCGCATTGAAATGTACATGTGGCATAATCTGAGACCCTCATCGCTTAAAAATGCACATTCATGCGACATGAAGACATCTCTTGACGTTTGACTTCTTTTAAAAGACCTATGAAAATTCACATTTAACGGGTTGCATACTTTCCACTAACGTCGAAGAATGTTAGCTTATCAGTTTGTACAACACGATTAAATATAATTGTCAAAGTTCTTTTGTATATCTCAAAAAAAGAAGCCAGATGCATTTGCTGAATTATGAAGATGGGCATTAAACACACGCATATCGTATAATGAAAACATGCCAGCATATATTTGTTAAACACGGGATCACAAAGTAAAGTTATTATGAAATGATTTATTAATATTCTATGCTGTTTTTGTTCTTTGGGCCAACATAGTTTTGGAAAAGGACATATATGGTATATTCCACAGTTGACATATATTGTATATCCCACATGTGACATGTATTGTATATCCCACAGTTGACATATATTGCATATCCCACATGTGACATATATTGTATATCCCACAGTTGACATATATTGTATATCCCACAGTTGACATATATTGTATATCCCACAGTTGACATATATTGTATATCCCACAGTTTACATATATTGTATATCCCACATGTGACATATATTGTATATCCCACAGTTTACATGTATTGTATATCCCACAGTTGACATATATTGTATGTCCCACAGTTGACATATATTGTATATCCCACAGTTGACATATATTGTATATCCCACAGTTAACATATATTGTATATCCCACATTTGACATATATGATTGTATACATAATAAGCAGTGTTGCCATTTAGCTGACAACAATTAATATCAATTTGCACCTATCTTTGTTAATCTTCAAAGGGAAATAAAAATTATCGCTGGAAGTCAAACCATTTGCTTTTAAAACGTAATGCTCTAGTTATAAATCCGTATTTGCATTTACAGCAGATTAAATGTGTTCATAACCCGTGACTCCAAATTAATATTTTCTTATTTTGTATAACTAACGTGTCATGAGTAAAACATTTCAGACTTCGACGTGTGTCTGAACAAAACGTATAGGGCAATTATTACAAATACATGTTCGACACATTTATCTGAAATTCGATGCATCGGGTTTAACATATAGTACGGCGTCTAATAGTAATCATGTGTAAAACAGACAAACTGTTAAGGATTGTGGAGATTGCCTTTAATTCATATTGATCTGTTAATATTTATACAAGTTTTGTTATTATTTTATTATAATTTGTTCGTTCAATGGAAATAAAAACAAAACATGTATCAGGAAGCCTATTCTCAATTACAAGACAACAAGAAACGCACACATACCTACACTAATATATGCCTGATAACGTCAATATTGTGAAGAAAAAAATGTATTACTCGTAATATACCTGATGTTTCCTGCTCAGCATCCATACTACCCGACTAGATGGGAATGGTACAGTGGTTCATCCCTTGAACCAAGAGATAACAGGAATACGCGACATCGCCGTTCTGACTGGAGAATGTTACTCGGGCAAGTATCCACATATCATTGTCGCTGTCATAGGCAGATTTGTTCATTCCAAGAATGAAAAATGCATTTGCTTATATCACAGCAAATTAAGTATAGTAAATCAAAGTAGTGCATAAAACTATGTAGAATTACAAAAAAATTACAGAGTAATAAACTATACGCCATTTAAAAAATAAACATTCCATGAAAACATGTATCGCACAAGTATGAATATAGCGCACAAAACAGTTTAGGTGACATGGACGAACAGAACAGCATCAATAATAAATAATGAAATTTAAAGAATCATTATATATTAGCATTTGAAGCACGACAAGAAACGAAGTGTTTACGGTGAAATAAACACTAACTAAGCAACGCGTGTCGTAGCCGCCGCTAATGTAATGACTGAAAAATCTAAATCCCGTTATCTAAAGGCCAATAGATATGTTATTTGAAAAAGAAAAATCATGTTACGATTTCCCAACGACCCTTTCCAATAAACGGGCAACAAGTCTCTTGCTAATGGCCTACATTAAGTAAACTTTCCAGTAATGTTAGGGCTTGGCCCAGTAACGGATGTGCAAATTCCCCCTCCATATCAGCAAAGTCACCCCTGTTTGTGCTGTCGAGGTCTATCTTGTCGTGTAGAACACCCTCGTATCAGTATCGCCAGCCACTTTAGTCCCATTAACCTCTTAACGTTCACTCTTTCCACTCAGAGTTCGCTCACTCCTATAGCCTTCCCAGTTGTCATCTTAGTTACTGTTTTCTCCACTTCTTTTTATGTCATTGGCCTCCTGTCCAGGTATCTAGTTACACAATATGGTATATCTATCTCATCCCCCCCTCAGATTTAGTAGTTTCTTTAAATTCGACTCCCAAACGCCTAGCACTTGTTTTGCTTCAGTGGCCAATGTCCCAGCGATTCCATTTATTGCTGATCTTCGAATGGTATATTTGCTATCTCTGTATGCATTTCTGGCCAGCTTGCAGATCGATTTCACCCATCTTTTTCAATCAACTTTAACAATTCCAGTTGTTTCTCACCCGTTTCTGTAGCTGTTCTTAATTTGCGGCATTTATCGTTTCCGAGTGCTTCTGTTGCATTGTCTTTTCTCCACCTAGTGACCAAAACCGGTCTGCTTAAGTCCTGGTTGAGTGGAAAATAGGTTTCTTGTTTAATAATCTCACTAATAGCACACGTAGTGTAACAGTCAGTGCAATAACAAGTAATTGCACCATCAGCAATAGCATTGATGGTTTTGAAAGTATTCTTTCCTGAGGTTGTGTATCCTATGTGTTATGATGGCGCGCGTAAATACATACCTAGTGTTATGCGTTTATCTATCGTGTCACGTTGCATCTAAGTAGATAATAACTGATTGTTGAGTAGCAACTGTAATTATGACGGTAACAGGTAACACCATCTGTTAATGTTGTTTAGTTGTGTTGTTTCAGAAACTGAAGAAAACCGTGCGTAACTAAACAATCGATAACGTTACAGTTATTTCCTATGGGATATAACACTATACTAATAAATTGTAACCTACACCTGCTAACCGAGTTTTTGGTAAGTATAATAATGAAAATGTATTATAGTTAGATATCATGGAGATTGCTTCAATGTATTTGTCTTTTCCAACAGATCAACCCGAAACAGTCTGTCCTCTGCTTATTGCGACTGACAGGGGAATGTGGAGCGTTCCAATGAACGACACAATCACACCTCCAACTTACGGGCAATCAAGTGTACTCCGCAGTGGAGGTACGACGCGTTTACATGTAGTTACTCAACCTTGGCTATTTTACCCCCAGTTAAAGGATATGATCCCATGATCAGAAATGTTTGGTTAGTCATCCATGCTTTCCAATACACGGTTATTACTCAGCCACATGAAAATTACTTCAATCTGATCGTATGCAAAAAAATCGTGTGACCCATTTAAACCTGCATAGTATAACAATCATTATCATTAATGTTCATCTACAATAAAAGCCGAGTTCATATTCAAAAGAACTGAAGCAACACACGTACCCCCAGAATAAAAAGCACGGACATGCAAACAGAATACAGTAACGTACATCATATTGTATCTTCCTGTGGATGATCTCACCGCCACTCGATTGCAAACTTTCCAGTACGGACACCGACTTGGTAACATGCATGTACCTCGCTAGTTCAGTGTAAGACCGAATGTGTTTAGATGGTGCCAATTATTTAATGTTACAACGTTAAACAATTGTTTAAACTAGCTAAATTGGTTAAATATATAATGTTTTTATTTCCCTTCTCGTAAATGTAATTCTTGTAATTATATTATGTTAAATAATATGTTATGAGTTGGGTAATTAACACGCATAGCGGTTTTGTTATTGCTATATACTATATTTGACACAATTAAATTAAAAAAAATTATACGAACGTTTCTTATACTCAAAAAGTGGTCAGAGGAAATACAAGCTAATTTTTGATCATTTGTTCGACGTAGTCAAAGGTTTTCAAGTTTAGGTGATTATGACGTCACGCCAGCTTAGAGTATATCCACTATACCGAGTCGGCGTCACTGGGTATAGCGGATACACTGCAATAAGAGGGAGTCTGGTGTGGTCTGGCCTGCTCGGGCGAAAAGCGCCATTACATCCCAAGTGGTCGTAGGTTAATCTTTGAAAGTTTGGAGTTCGTGGTGAAAACATATAATATAACATAATACAAAAAGCATCAAGCAACATATAAGGTACACACATAATTGTATTACTTAGCCAATGTGATGATAACATTGCGTATTCAAAAAAATAATTTAAGCTACATAGCAGGTATATGAGAACAACCAAGATTGTCCGCAAGAAAACGGTAACAATCATTTACTATTTCTGATATGTTCGCCACCAGATAAGGTACAAACATGACATGAGTGTCGTTTGACATGTTTTCATGCAATTACATATGTATTCATACATAGGCAATTTGCTGTTATCTTTACCGAAAAAAACCAAGATGACGGCTACATGAAAACAATCAATATTTTACACACGAAAACGTAACAACGAACGTAATATGATTTTTAAGTAAACAAATATAGTAAAAACACGAATAAATTCATTTTACATATTTTCATAACTAGACAATTCCTAGCTACCTTTGGTTTTGTTTAAAATATACATCGTCAGCAGCATACTTTAAATTATGAATATGCACACATTCCATTACATGTTTTCAATTATTGTAGCTAGATGGTTAGATGAATAACAAATTCAAATAATATAATATTTATGTCTCAAAATACATGTACGTATGTATGTGAATGTGTATATATATATATGTATGTATATATGCGTGTATATGTATGTATATGGGTGTATACATACAGGTATATAATTATATATAAATATATGTCAGGGGTAAATTTATACAAAAGTCAATGACTTCGTATTTACCCCCTTCAAACATTGTATATTCTCATTTGTATTATATTTAAACTTGCTTGGTTGACTTGTCTTGTATATATATTGTTATCAATGTTCTGAATAAACGTTCATTCATTCATGGCTGTTAGCTTAAAAACATAACAATGACATAATCTTAAAGTTGCGCAACCACATAAGACACATATATGACTTTACTGTCATTTTATGGTTCCTAAATTTTAAGCTACCGTTATATATTTAACAACAATGTAACTAAGCACAAATAATGGTCACCTATAAATTACAACGAAATTGTCCGCTTGAAAACGTAAACATGCAATTGTTTTCATAAGTTTGTAACAAGATAAGGTACAAACATGACTGTTATTTGATATGTCTATATACTACAGGCAATTGTACATAAGCAGTTTGGTGCCACCCATCAACTGTCAATTATTATTGTCACTTTGCACGCCGCTTTTCGATAACCCAACGATATAGACACAAATACTCTGTGAGTGTGTGTGTGTGTGCGTGCGTGCGTTCGTGCGTGTGTGCGTGTGTGCGTGTGTGTGTGTGTGTGGTGTCTAAGGATTATTGTTTTGCTAACGTAATATGTTTCTTTTATTATAAAGACATAGCACAGATTGTCGTTGACAACGTCGACGGCCGAGTCTTTTGGAGCACAAATACCGGAAACACGTTCATCAAACGCATGAATATAGACGGCTCTTCGTACAGCGAAATAATCGACGGTGAGTTGAACTGATACCACTGCCAGTTTCAGCCATACCTTACAAGCTCTGATCGTAAACATATACTAGCATTACATTTACAAGTGTTTATGTGTCTTGTTCATAATAATTGTGCGTTGATACTTGGGCTGCATCGCCTATCAAGTATGTCACTGATTCATACCGTATTGATTATGTTGATGTCATGTTATATGCGCTTAAGTATAATCGTAATTTACGAACTCACCATACACAGAGTAAAACACATACGGTTGGAACAGAGTATTTTATCCAGCTTTGGGTTCAAATGCGAATGGGTTCAGTTAAATGCAGACGCAAATGTTTAAAATGATTCAAATGCAAATGCATTTGAACCCAAGCCTAATTATATCTACAATGGCTTTGCGTAATTACCAGTCTAATCATTCTAACTTTAATTTTGGTGCTTTTCGTTCCCCAAACGTTGTCGGTCACGACCTTCAAACGTTGTCCGTCTCGATCCTGAAACGTTGTCGGTCTACACCCTCAAATGGTGTCGGTCTCCATCCTCAAACATTGGCCGTCTCGATTTTCAAACGGTATCGGTCTCGACCCTTACACCTTGTCGGTCTCGATCCTCAACTGTTATTGATCTGGATCCTCAAACGTTGTCGGTCTCGATACACAAACGTTATCGATGTGGATCCTCAAACGCTCGATCTTCCAAATTAACATTTATGTCGAACTCTGACGATAACCGCACGGGTGAGCGCTGCCCATATTATCGATTTGATTCTACGTCCGACCGAAAAACTGTTCTCCTCAGATACAAAAATGTAATTATAGTTTCTTTACAATCATGTGTCTGTAGCAACAGCAATGACGACGACGATGACAACAACAACAACAACAACATCATCAACAACAACAACGCAGACAACAACGAACAAGACGACAACAAGAACAACGTATACACTATCATGTGCTGTCTTTACATCCGCGTCACAACTTGCGTAGATGTAGTTATTTACTGTAGAAGGGAGAGTCGCATCTAACATGTGCACATTCACTACTTTTATCGCAGTAGGGATATTCTTTTATCATAATCTCTTTACACTGTCGCAGTACTAAACCGTTTTTATGGCAGCAGGTTTTTTTAAATTAAAGATTTGCCTTGACTCACTCGCAGGCATTTTGTATTTAAAATTCTATTTTTACGGGGTGTTAGGATGCACATTGATGCAGTCACAGACGTGTTGTATTTTGTTTTCTTACAGCCAAAGCTTTAGGATATAAGACGTGCCTTGACCCAGACGCAAACAGATTGTACTTCACATTTTCCTATGTGAAACGAGTGTGGTCATGCACACTAGACGGAACAAACCAAATCACATTCGTTGAGTCTACGATAGGATATCTAACAGCAATGGATATAGACGTGGCAAAAAGGTACTTTCTTTACCAATCATTTTTCACAGTATATTTGGTATAAGTGGATCATGAGAACATTGTCTCACAATGTACTAGTGATACGTAATGATCTCTACAGTTATTGCTGTTTTGGTGAGCTGTACAACAACCAGTATTGCTCGTGCAATATTGGTTGTACTGTTGAAATGATAACGTTATTGGTGGTTGTGTTGAATTGATAATTGTGCCTGATATTACAAATACTATCCAGAAAGTAGAACAGTCGAACGTGTAATTATATTGGGCTTCCCAGTAATGTTTCCTTTCGTATGGGGCACGGATGTGAGTAGTGGTAAGCGGTTCGCCATCCCCGGAAGTGACCTAAGATCAAAGGCTTTTGAGTTTTTTATAAGTAGAATTCCTACGTTTTTTACCAGTATGAGTGAGCAACGTCAAAAAGTGATTGATGGGGGTCATGAGAAAGAGGGTGTCGCCATCTACTGAATAAAGAGGAAATAAATAGGGTGAATGACGAGCTCTAGTGACTAATCAGGTACTAATATGACGAGCTCTAGTGACTAATCAGGTACTAATTAGGATCAACCTCTAGTGACTAATCAGGTACTAATTAGGGTGGTTATGAGTAGCGCATTCACTAGAGGGTAGCACTAGCAATAGCTAAAATGTATACCCCTAGTGACTGAAAAGCGTCGATGGTGGTGCATATAGGCGATTGTGACGGTGTCAGCGCACCAGATGTCGCTATGGACGGAAAGTGGAAGCACCCTTTTACGTGTATAGTGTCCGGCCCTACGGGGTGTGGGAAGACTACTTTCGTTGTACGCCTGTTAAAGTTTGCTTCGTGTATGATTTCGCCGCCACCGGAGAAAATTCTGTGGTGTTACGGCCAGTGGCAGACCGCTTACGACTCTATGGCCGGCGTGGAATTTGTAGACGGTTTGCCGGATCCGTCGCTTCTGGACGCCAAAACGAGGACGCTTCTAGTGCTCGATGACCTTATGTCGGAGACCGATAGTAGCATCACGACTTTGTTTACTAAAAAAAGTCACCACTGCAACGCGTCCGTCGTACAGCTTTTGCAGAATCTCTTTCCGAAAGGGAAAGAAAATCGCACAATCAGTTTAAACGCGCAGTATATGGTCCTCTTCAAGAGTCCCCGGGACGCGGGGCAAGTAGGTCACCTGGCGAAGCAGATGTATCCGGGCAGTGTCAACTACATGGTGGAGGCGTACAAGGATGCCACGTCGGCCGCCTACGGTTACCTCCTGGTGGATCTGAAACAGGAAACGCCGGAAACCATGCGCCTGCGTACGGAAATTTTTCCCGACGACCCCGTTCAGTACGTCTATGTGCCGACGAGACTATAAAAAAGGTGGGGCGCGCCGCGGCCGCCGTCATTCGACAGGATGACAGAGCGCGTGAAGAGGCACATCCTTGCCCTGCAGCTGTTGCGCCGCTACAAGGGGAATACGAATCTGAGAAAGGCGGTAATCACTCACGCGGACGCCGACCTCATCTGCAGTCTGGCCGACTGCGCGTATAACATCCTGCGAGGGAACGTGAAATTGACGCCTAACAACCGAAAAGTGCTGACAAAGTTCAGGAACAATTTGCGCAAGTTAGCGTCGAAAAAAGTACCCATCAAACGGAAGAGGGCCGTCCTGCAGACGGGTTCGGGCGCGTTTCTGACGGCGCTGCTGGCGCCGTTGGCGAGCACCTTTCTGCCCCTCCTCAGGCAGGCTTTCGGTTGATGCAGCACGCGAAGAAGATGGCGCTGGTAGACCCCCGGTTGGTGGAGCGTCTACTGCCGTTACTATCGCAACCGACCACGACCACGTCGCGTGTGATGAGTAGCCTGGACGGCGATATGAAAGCCGTTCTCGAGCGTGCCGATTTATCCGAAGGCGAAAAGGTGGTGGCGTACAATCAACTGCTGAGTCGTTACAACGCCATGGAGGCGTCTCGCGCGCAGCAGCCGATGCGCGTGTCCGTAGTGAAGAACGAGTCGTCGTCCGATCAGCCGCCGCCGCCGTCGCCGCCGCCGCCACCTACGTCCGATCAATTGCCGGGGGAGATGGAGAGCGAGGCCGTGAAGAGCGTACCGAAAGTGCTGAAAGAAAAGGCCCGCCTCCTGTTGGCCCGACTGAAGGCCGACCCGCTGATTCGCTGGAACGATCGAGCGGAGCTCGTGTACGACGGTACGCCTATTGCCGGAAGTAATATGGTAGATCTCGTGAACGATCTCATGCGAACGCGTAAGAGGGCCCCCGCGCCGGTTGGCTGGGAAGCGTTCGGCGACCATATAAGGCGGCTGAACGTCCCTATGGAATTCGTCGGCAACCCCCAGCGTCGGGCGTATATACAGCGCGAGCAGAAGCGAAAGGGGCGCACTCGGTCCGTCGAGCGCGAGCAGAAGCGAAAGGGGCGCACGCGGTCCGTTGAGCGTACGCCGTGGTCCAGCTTTTAGCGTGTCCCGTAGAGGATGCCGCCCGTCCGAAGATCAGTACTCGTTGTCGTCGTAGCAGTCGTAATTGCGGCGGTCATCGTCGCCGTCCTCTTGTTCGCCGTATCGTCGTCGTCGCCGCCGCGCGCCCCATGGTGTCCCGGCGGACTCGTGGTGCGCAACGAGACGGCCGGCGGACTCGTGGTGCGCAACGAGAGCGCCAACAACGCGACGGCCTACTGAAGCGCGCCTACTTCGACCCGAAACGGGCAGGCAGTTATGGCGGCGTCGATGCGTTGCGCCGGTCGGCCGCGGTGCCCAAGCCGGCCGTCGGGCGGTGGCTGGCGGCGCAGGACGCCTATACGCTTCACAAGCCGGTTAGGCGCCGATTTAAGCGACGTCGCGTTATCGTGGGCGGCCAAAATCAGCAGTGGCAAGCCGATCTCGTCGACGTGGCTAAACTGAAAAAGCACAACGACGGCATAGCGTTCCTACTGACGGTCATCGACGTCTTCTCGAAGCGGGCGTCGTGCGTTCCGTTGAAGCGCAAATCCGGTCCGGCGCTCGTCGCGGCCTTCGAGGGGCTGCTGGCATCGCCGGCGCCACCGCACGTCCTGCAGACCGACAAGGGGACGGAGTTTCTGAACAGGCCCCTTCAGACGCTTTTGAAGGCGCGCGGCGTCCACCATTTCGTGACGCACAACGAGGAGACGAAGGCGAGCGTCGTGGAGCGATTCAATCGTACGCTGAAGACGCGCATGTGGCGGTACTTCACGAAGCATCAGACGCTGAGGTTCGTGGAGCCGTTGCAGGACTTCGTGCGGTCGTACAACAACGCCTATCATCGAAGCATCGGTAGGACGCCTGCGAGCGTCGACGCGTCGAATCAGGAGAGCGTGTGGCAGCGTCTGTACGGTGGCGGAGGGTGTCAAAAAAACAAAAGCAAGCCGAAACTGCGAGCGGGGGATCGCGTACGCATCAGCAAGGCGAAGGGCGTCTTCAAGAAGGGGTACATGCCTAACTGGAGCGAAGAGCTCTTCACCGTCGTAGATTTGCACCCGACCGACCCTCCTGTTTACCGACTGATGGACGACGCCGGCGCGATACTGGACGGCACCTTCTATGGGCTGGAGCTACAAAAAGTGATCGTTGCGAAGGACAAACTATATCGGGTGGAAGCCGTTCTACAGAGACGTCGTCGACGACGCGGTAAGGGCGAAGAGGTGCTCGTCAAATGGTTCGGCTATCCGGCCTCGTTCAATAGCTGGATCGACGCCAAGGAGCTCGTGGATTATAAGGGCTGATGACGACGACGACGCGTTGGATGCGCCACGCGGGGTGCTGGCGTCTGCACGAGGCGGGGCTGTGCAACGGCTTTTCGTTTTTTTTTGTAAGGGGATCGTGCTGTATTAGTAGACTGCCGAGGCGAAGGGGTCCGCGCCATCAACACCACCGTCGCCCCCACGCCCGTCGACGAACTCGCTCTATGGTGTGCCTGCGCGGATAAAGGAACGACGCCGTAGCGTCGGACGGCAGTAGCGCGATGTGTACGGAGGAGACGACAGCAGCAGTAGCAGCCAATGCAGAAGCCGCCCACCGCCGTCGACTCAGGCGCATTTGTCGCTACACCCGCCGACGACTCATGCGTCTCTGTGGGTGCGCCCGATGCCGTCGACGCCTCCTCCGTCACGAGCGTTCCTTGGCGTCTCTGCGGCAACGAATGCCCTAAGGCCGAGATCGTCTTCCTGTGCCAGATCGTCGTCCTGTACACGGTGATCGTCGTCAGTATATACAATCTAACGCGCGGCACGGGCGACTCCAATCTGTGGACGGCGCTGCTGAGTAGTTGCCTCGGCTACCTACTGCCGAGTCCGTCTATGAGGAGGCGCGATGGCGTCGACGTCTGACTTTTACGTCACGTTGCCGAGCAACGCGTCTATGAAGGCGCACCCCAAAAACACGTTGACGCACTACACGACGAATTTGCCGCAGCGCGTCGACCTGTTGGGCGAGTGGGAATGCGGGCTGGTGTCGCTACAGTATACGCATAGCTGGTACAATGTGAGGCCGGTGGACACCTACTTCTTCGTGGCGTGCGAGAGGGGGGAGGTGGGCTTTTTCACCTCCGAGGACGGGGGAAAAATTGCCCGGCAGGCCAACATTCCGCACGGCTTTTACAGCAACGCCAAAAAGCTGGTGCGCAAAATCAACGAGGCGTTGACGAAACTGTGCACCGACACGGTCAAGGTGCGACTAGTGTACAGCGCCATCACTAATCGGATGACGTTGCTTCTATCGCCGGGCGTCGAAATTAACATGCCGCGGGACGGGCGCCTGAAACAGATACTAGGCTTCGAGTCGGACTATATCGCGAGTTACGGGACGCCCGCGGACGGCAGCGACCTGCCCTCGGGGTACCTGTTCGAGTGCGAGGCGGACCACCCGGTGGACCTGAGCGGCGGCGTCGACACCCTGTTCGTGTACACGGACATCGTGGAGACGCGCATCGTCGGCGACGTATTTGCCCCCCTCATCCGAGCCGTCCCCGTCCACGGTTCGAACGGCAGCATCGTATCGAACATCTTCGACCGCGTCCAATACGCGCCGCTCCTGCGGCGCCAATTCGATTCGATTGAGATAGATATAAGAGACGACCTCGGTCAGTCGATACCATTTGAGAACGGAAAAGTCGTGACGACGCTTCACGTCCGACGCCGCAAGTCGAAACTGTTCTGACGATGACGCGAAACGTGTACGAGGACTACTACACGCGGCAGGTCGGCGGTGGCCTGCCGGTGTTCGTAGGCGCCCGAGCGCAGCGAGGCCACGGACTGGGTAATCTCTTTGGCAGCCTGTTTCGAAGTGCCATGCCGCTTATCAAGAGAGGGGCCATGGCGTTGGGTAAGCGCGCGCTCAAGACGGGAGTGCGCGTGGCGCAGGACGTCGTCGCCGGCGGCAATCTGAAGCAGGCGGTGAAGAGGCGTGCGAGGGAGGCGGGCGCCGACCTTCTCGACGGGCTGCTGAATGCCCCGCCGCCGAAAAAGCGACGACGACGCATAAAGCCGCCCGGCAAGCCGGCGACGGCCAGCAAGAAGAGGCGCCGTCGAAAGAGGCCGAGCGACGACGTATTTCCCGCGTAGTAGCTACATAAGTCCGACCGGCAAGGCGGCACTGGACAGTAAGGGGAGGCGCCGTCGAACGAAGCAGACGTAGTAGGATGGCGTTCGTGCATCGGCAGTCGTGCGAGGGCGTAAAGTCCGAACTGGACCTGTTCAGTGTGCCGACGACGCAGACGAGCATCGAGAGCGGCCAGTGGATCGATCACAAGCCGCTGACGGCCCTCGACGCTGGCGGCCCCCTCGAGTTTCTCATTCCGGGATCCGGAGACGACTATCTGGACCTGTCGTCCGTTAGACTGTACGTGCGCGCCAAGGTGGTGAAGGGGGACGGTACCGCGCTCGCGAACGACAGCGCCGTGGCGCCCGTCAACAATTTCCTGCATTCGATGTTCAGTCAGGTCGACGTGACGCTGAACGGCACGCTCGTGACGCCGTCGTCGAATACGTACCCGTTTCGGGCCTACATCGAGACACTGCTCAGTTACGGACCCGACGCCAAAAAGTCGCAGCTCGAGGCCGACCTGTGGTGCAAGGACACCGCCGGGCGCATGGAGGCAACCAACAACAATAACGGCGGGTTCGCGCATCGGCACGATTTCGTACACGAAAGCCGCGAGTTCGACATGATAGGGCGCCTGCACGTCGACGTGCTCATGCAGAACCGGTGCCTGGTGAACGGCGTCGACCTGAAGATGCGACTGGTGCGCAGCAAGGACGCCTTCGCGCTCATGGGCGACGTCGTCGATCCGGGGTTCAAAATCGTTCTGCTGGAGGCCTACCTGCAGGCGCGCAAGATCAAGTTGAATCCGGCCGTCCAGCTCGGTCACATCAAGGCGCTGACGCACGGGACGGCCAAGTATCCGATGCGCCGCGTCGACTGCAAGGTGTTCTCGATACCGCAGGGTACCGCGTCGCACACGCACGAGAACGTCTATCTGGGGACGCTCCCGCGACGCGTGTTCATGTGCCTGATCGACAACGACGCCTACAACGGGGCCTACGATAAAAACCCGTTCAACGCGAAGCACAACGACATAAACTTCTTCGCCCCCTACGTCGACGGACGCCAGGTGCCGAGCAAGCCGCTGCAGCCGGACTTCGCGCATCGGCGCTACATCCGAAGCTATATGAACCTGTTCGCCGCGACGGGGAAGGCGTACGAGGACGAGGGGTTCGATGTGACGCGCGGCGAGTTCGGCAGCGGCTACACCATATTCGGCTTCGACCTGTCGCCCGACTGCTGCTACGGCGAACACTTCAACGTCGTGCGTACGGGGAACCTGCGCGCCGAGATCCACTTTGTGCACGCGCTCGCCCGGACGGTGAACGTCGTCGTGTACGGGGAGTTCGAGACGGTGCTCGAAATCGACAAGAACCGGAACGTCGTGTACGACTTCTGAGATGGACACGTTTCAGCTGATGCGTCGCCTGGCGATCGACGCGTACACTAAAAACATCGTCGTCGGCGTCGTGCCCAAAGACGAGCTGCCGGGGCGGCGGCTCACCGCCTACCCGACGGCGTTCGTGTGCAACACCGACGACGGCGACGAACCGGGCGAGCACTGGGTGGCCGTCTACGTGGGAGCCGACCGGCGAGGCGAGTACTTCGATTCGTACTGCCGTCCGCCGCTGCACGCCGACTTCCGCGCCTTCCTGAGCCGCAACTGCGACTCGTGGACGCACAACGACAAGCGACTGCAGAGCGGCGTATCTAACGTGTGCGGACAATATTGCGTCACCTACCTGCTCTTACGGTGCTGCGGAATGCCGCTAAGCGGCTTCCAGTGCCTGTTCGGCCCCGATAGGGTGGCCAACGACTGTCTCGTATTCGACTGGCTAAAGCCTCATTGAACGCTGCCTATTATCGCTTGTTGTTATTATATTAGACGACCGAGAATCCGAACCGACTTTGTCGGACCCGCCGGTCGCGGGCTCCACGCCGCGCTAGGCAGGCAAGACCGAAGTAGTGAGGTTGTATTGTTGCGCTATCGCTTGCTATTACCGAAGTTAAATAAAACGCTGAAAACTGTACCGAGTGTTCGCATTTTTATTCGCATACATACATACATACATACATACATAGACCCCTAGGTAGGGGTCCCTACCCCTAGGTAGGGGTCCCTACCCCTAGGTAGGGGTCCCTACCCCTAGGTAGGGGTCCCTACCCCTAGGGAGGGAGGTCCCTCGTTATACGAGTATCGGTGCCGTGGTGACGCCGTCGTCGAGCACGCGCCGTTTGGCGTAGAAGTAGCTCAGCGCCGCGCGCTCCTGAACGTACGTCAGCACGGACGACTCCTTCACTTGGAAGCCGCGGTTCCGGCCGCCGCCGCTCCTTTGGTGGCGCAGCACGTCGAGGAAGGCGTCCTTGTCGACGTCGTTCTGACGCTTGCTCAGCCCCTTCGTACTGTACTTGTCGCCGTCGTCGCCGCCGAAACAGTAGTACGTCTTGCTGCAGAGCGCGACGATTCCGCGGCCGGACCATTCCTCTTTGAAGAGGCCCGGCGTTCGCTTGTCGTACCGGCGCCGACGCGCGCAACACTCGGCGGGCGCGTCCCACGCTCGGCCGTCGAGCCGGCACCGCAAGTACGCCTCCGCGTGCGCGTCGCAGTGTTCCGACGGGAACCACTCGCCGCGGTGTCGAAAGTAGTGTTCGCGCTTGGCCGCCGCCACGAGCTCGTCGAGTTGGCGCCCCGCGAGGCTCAAATACGCCGAGTCCGTGTCCATCGCGCAGTACTGGAACAGGGGGCGCGGAATGTAGGCGGCGATGAAGTCGTAATAAAACTCCAGCATGCGCAGTTTGGCGTACTGATAGACGAAGTAGCCGATCTGGTTGGGCAGCGCGTACCGGACGGTTCGCTTGTTCAGCGCCACCTCGTAGAGGCCGTCGGGGACGACGACGTCGAGCTGACGGAAGCGACGATTATTGATCAGCGTCGAGGCGCCGGCGGCCGTGCAGAACTTGATGTTGCGGTGCAGGTCGACGCGCGTGATCGTTTTCCCGTATGAACTGTTGCCGAGCAGTTTAAACGTGTCGGCGATGATGGCCTTGTCGGGGTCGTCGTCGCCCGCGCGTCGCGCGGCGGAGACCGTGTCGCCGAAGCGGCGAAAGCACGCGACCGGCTCGTACTCGACGATCTGGTAGACGCGCTCGACGACGAGTCCGTGCCGCAGATACCACCGCAGTAGCGGCGTCGCGAGTAGAATCTTGACGCCGAAGAAGCTCCCCACGAGCGTGCGCTGAGGCCGGACGAGGAGGTCGTGCGTTTCGGCGTAGCGACGCATGAACGGGCTGAGATCGTCGCGCTCGATGTAGGCGTTCTTGAAGATCGGCTGCATCTCGGCGAAGGTGTCGCGCAGCGCCGTCGGCACGGCGATGTCGCACTCGACGAGGCCGAACAGCGTGCCGTCGAGCACGGCCTTCAGGATCGTCGACCGCGTCACGGCGCCGCCGCCGGTCCAGCTCCGCGGTGGCGGCGGCGGCGGCGGTCGCGTCGCGCGCCACTGGCACTCCCACATCTCGACGACGGCGACGAAGCGGCGAAGGTAGGCCGTGACGGCGGCCGTCTCGGCGTACAGTTGGCTCATCGGCTTACCGTTCACCGCGTTCGTCTCCCTCCCCGTGCACGGACAGCCGTGGAAGAAGCACCCTTGGAACTGGTACGCCGTCCGCGTCGCGCCACACCAGCCGTCGACCCGGTACTTGCCGACGCGCTTCTCGCGCCCGTTGAGCTGGTGACGTATGTGGGCCCCCGTCCGGCCCGCCTCCCACGTCAGCCACTCGACGGCCAGGCGGCCGTAGCGGTGTACGCGCTCCGGTCGAAAGGCGTTGTCAGCGCGCCGGCGCGTGAACCACCCCGTCGGCATCTCCTGCGTGATCGCCCATAGATAGAGGCCGTTCGCGTCGAAGCCCACAATAGAGCGACAGGGGCGCGCCGACTCGCCGTACTCTTCGCGCCGAAGGGCGGTCACGCCGGCCTCGTGATAGCGCGCGAAAATGATCGAGGGGCCACCGACGATCTGCGACTGTAGGAGCCGGTGCAGGTCCTTGTTCGACTCGTTGAAGAGCGTGAAGTGGAGCGACGACGGTAGATCGTTGAAGAGATACAGCAGCGTCAGGCCCGGCACGCTGATGGCGTCCTTGAACATGTCGATGCGGCGCTGCCGATAGAAGGCGAACTGCTTGTCAAGGGCCTCCAGGAACGGCACCACGTCCCTATTGTTATACCACACGAGGTAGTCCCGCAGCGTCGTCATCCCCTCGTCGCGCCATACACGCGCGCAACCCTCGTATTCGGCGGCCGAGATGCCTTCGCGCTTCAGGCGGCTGTAGAAGGCCTCGCGCGGTGGCAGCCGGGTCTCGGCCAGTTTACGCGGGTCGTCGAGGTACTCGTAGGGGAAGTGCCCCTTCGTCGCCTCGCAGCCGTAGGCCTTCAGAAACCGGTCGTAGCTGACGCCGGGGGCCAGGTAGTTGGTGATGTCCAGGAACTTGAGCGTCGCCGTCGTCAGGCACATGAAGTTGTTCTGACGCTTGATCGTGAACGCCGACGAGATGTCCTGCGCGGCGTCGGTCATGAACAGGGGCGTCAGATATTTCTTAACGACGTTCAAGTCGTACTTCCCCGAATTGAAGCCGAGGACGGGGAGGCGGCGCAGGTGCTGCCACAGACGGTCGCCGAGCGCCGTGTACGGACTCTTATCGAGCTCCGCCACCGTTGCGTGCGCCCGCCATTCGGCGTCGAGCGCGTCGATCGCCTCGAAGGTCGCGTCGAACGACGGCCGCAGTGCCGCGCACGCCGCCTCGCTCATGGCCTCCAGGGCGTCGATCAGGCGCTTCGCGAGGTCGCCCGAATCGCCGGACGTCACGAAGCAGCGCGCCGACTCGTGTCCGGGGACGTTCGAGGCGACGCTCACGCTGAGTAGCTCGTGTCGCGCTATCCACCGGCATTTGGCGCTGTCCGCCGGCAGATCGTGATCGTCGAAGTAGCACTCAAAATCGTATGTCGCCCTGTACGGATAGTAGCGCAGGCGTTCGTCCACGTAGACGCCCTCGTCCTCCAGCTGCTGAAACACGGACGGCGTCGGATGGTAGACGCCGCCGGGAAAGACGTGGCGAACGCCGCCCTCGCACGTCGCCTCGTGACACCGCAGCCGACTGGCGGTGCGCCACAGCGAATCGCCGCACTTGCCGCATCGATACGAACGACAGAACAGCGACACGTCGGCTATGAAGGAATAGTGCGTTCCGAATAGATTGACGCTTATGGTGGCCGGGTAGCGATGGAGGGAGCGGCGGACCACTTCGGCGGTGGCGTCCTCCGCCGCCGACAGCCGATACACGGTCACATTCGTTTCGAAGGCCGCCTCCACCCGGTCGAGTTCGTTCAGCGGGACGCCGGCGAACGCGCAGTAGGGTTGGTCGCCGTAGTCGGCGTAGAGCCTTAAGGCGGCGGCCGTCAAATCGTCAGCGCGAAAGTCGGCGCCCCGATGCAGCGCCAGACAGCGGAAGAGGCACAAGTTGTCGGCATACGAATGCCCGTGGCGATCGTTCACTAGGCTGACGAGGCCCGCGTTGTGGCGCAGATAGGCGGGGAGGGGCTGCTGACGGGCGCATCCGATAGGATGGTGGATGATGGCGTTGAGAAAATACGTAACGTTCGTTACCAACTCGGCGATCCACCCCGAGTCGGGGCGCTGCGCAATCACGTACTGCAGAACGTCGGGCTGACGGGTGGCCTCGAGGAAGCGTTCGAATGACGCGGCGTCGGAAACGAGGACGGGCGACTCGAGATAGCGGCCGCAACAGTTACACGAAGAATGGTAGTAACGTAGTCGACCCGTCTCCCTGTGCCGCAGAATAAACCCGTACGATAAGTTTATTTTAAAGGCCCGAGTCTGCTCCTCGAACATCAGTCGTAGTTGGGCGCTCGTCGCCCCGTGTCAGGCCAAATGGAAATTATACCTAGATTGAACGGGTCCGCGCGCTACAGACGTACGGATGCTCGCCCAGTAGTCGCGCACGACGCTCTGTAGGTCGTCGTCGGCGCCCCCCTCGAACGGCCGATTTGGGGGCCCCTCAGCGGCGTCTCCGCACATTCGCAGATGCCGCAACATATTGAGGGGCCGCGCGAACGCTTGATTGCATTTCGGGCATACATCGCTGCCGCATGTTTTTAGATGCTGCGACAAATTAAAAAGACGGACGAACGATCGATCGCATTTCGGACACACGTGCATCGTCGGTCTAGGCTAGGCACTCTATTAACTACGACGGAGGGGCGCGTAGACGCCCTTTATAAGGCCACCCTAAACCCCCGCTAGGGGCTTTTCTAAGCGGCGTTCTCTGCTCCGTCAGGTGGCGACACAGACAGGTGGCAGCGCCGCGGGATGCGTTTGGCAGTGGCCAAAGTTTTTTGTTCACGTTTTTGCGTCAGGTGGCGACACCGACAGGTGGGCAGCGTCGAGGGATACTGTCAGTGGCGGCCAAGTTTTTGTTTACGTTTTGACGCCCGAATACGACGGCAAAGTTTTGTAGTAGAAATTTCGGCTGTCAGCGGCAACGTTTTTGTAGTAGAAATTTTTGTAGTAGAAATTTCGCCTAAGTTTTTATTTACGTTTTGTAGTAGCAATTTCGCCCGTCAGGGGCGCCCGAATACGACGGTTTGTAGTAGAAATTTCGGCCGTCAGCGGCTGCCCCCCACGGCAAAGTGTTTTTTTTGTAGTAGAAATTTCGGCCGTCAGTGGCGCCCGGAGTGTTTTGTGGGCGGCAGCCGCCATTGGACAGGCATTGAATGACGTGCGGTTTTTTTTTTGGATGGTAACAACAGAAGGCGGGAATTGATTTTCATACGTTTTATTAAGCAGTCTCGTACTACATCACGACAGTAAGGCTTTATGCCACAGCAGAGTAAATAATAAGGCTCTAACAACGGCCTATAGCAAAATGTTCATCGCTACTAAGTGTTCGGCGGGGCGCTTATGCCACAGCGGAGTAAATAATAACGCTTTAGGAGCGCCACACTATAGGCCGCTGGTAATACTGCACAGCGACCATTCAATTTCCTGCTAATGTTCATCAGCGGCGTACCTACTAATAAGGCTTTATACCATAGCGAAATGCAATGTTCAGACTGTAAACAGTAAAGAGGCTTTATGCCACAGCAGAGTAAATAATAAGGCTCTATCAACGGCCTATAGCAAAATGGGCGGCGGGGCGCTTATGCCATCATTCAATTTCCTGCTAATGTTCATCAGCGGCTTTATGCCATAGCGAAATGCACTGTTCATAGCGTTCAGACGTCGAGGCATGCCCTTTTCATCAGGTAATACTGTACGGCGACCTCCAACAGAGCACGGTCGAACGGCTCCGTCCAATCCGTCCCCATGAGCCAGTCGGCTACCTGGCGCAGGAGCGCGCCCTCCGAGGCGCGATCGCCACGCACGCAACGATCCTCCAGTACCGAGAGTATACGAATAGCAGGAAGCAACAACGACTGCTGTAGAAAGCTGTCGAGTGACGCTGAAAAAAAGCACACATTCAGGGCCGCCACGTTTTCGTACAGAATGTTGTACCGCCGGCTCGGCTTCCTCCCCCTGTAGCCGCACATGTGCACGAAGGGGCACCCCTCCTCCGTGGGGCACTCACCACATTCTTGGCGCGCTGTGTCCATCACGCGCTCACCGACTAGCTCAGCAAACGTGGACATCATGCATCGCTGACGACCGGCCTACGAATGCAGAACGCTCCACTCCGAGTCGGCCTGAAGTGTGCCCACGACCACAGGGCGTTTGTTACGGGCCCACGGTATGAAGTCTTCTGACGAGACTGACAGCACGGCCAGCGGCAGTGGTGACGATAGCACGGTCGCGGCGGCGTCCGCTGTCGCCGCCGGGGCTATTGGCACAGCAGCTGCCTCGTCTGGACCCACCACCACCACCACCGGGGTTAATGCAACGTACGTGGGCGTCCCGGCGTCGCTCACCAGGTCGTGCGGTGGCATGGGCTGCGTGCCGTCCGCCGCAGGCCAGCACGATAGCGCTTCTTCGGCTCTCCCCAGCGGTGGAGGGTCGTCGGCAAGGCGTGGCGTCGTTTCCTTCTTAGCGCACTTCTCGGCAGGGGGTGCGCACTCGTCAGCAGCGTCGATAAGGCCGCGCAACGCAGCAGCAATTACAGCGTCCTACAGAAGAATAACCAAAGCAGCAATTAGGTCTACAGAACACTAGCCAAACGTTAGTCATTCAAACGGTCTCGCTCCCCTTCTTCGTCACGACCCGCGCCTCACGCACCGTATACGTATCCAGTATGCCACCCCACACGACCTTGTGCACGGTCAACTCCAAGACGGTGCCAACCAGGCTCGCCACAAAGCTACTGCGCAACTGGTCGGGCAACAGGGCTGACACATGGTCGGCATTGTAATCGCCTATCGCCGAAATAGCTTCGTCGAACAGGGTGATCCAAATGCTGGCCTCCGTGTCGGCGTCCTTTTCGTCTTCCACCAAAACGCGCACCGAAAAATACGTCTTCGCCGTTGCCTGTATGCCGTGTACAGCGCACACCCGACCACCACTTTCTAGGCCTCTCACTTTGCGCTTGCAAATGCCACAGCCCATGTACGTGCATTTGCTTTTCCAAGCCACCCCAACGATTGTTAGGGGGGTAACAATCTTATACGTGCCATCGCACGCCAGCACGAACTCTTTCAAAGACACTTCGGACGCACTCACCACGGCCTCGAAAGTAGGCCCCCCGTCGGCCGTCGGAAGCGCCTTCGCGCTGGCCTCCGACGCCGGCTTCGCTTTGCCACCAGACGCCACCGTTGGTGCCTCCCTCAGCTTGCTGCCTCTCTTTGGCGGCGCCTCTCCGTGCGCGACAGGCGGGGACATGATCAACAACGCTCTGCAACAACAAAACGGCAACGGTAGCAACACGACAGCGACAATATTTAGTCGTTCTCCGCCCGGTCCCTATATAAGAGCGTTGCACGCGGCCCGCACATGACCCCCGTGCACAAACGCACGCGAGCCGCAAAGCAGCCGACTCTTACAAGGTTACTAAAACTGAAAAAAATCTCTCGGTCAGTCTAGTGCACTAACAGAATGCCACTTTTATTTCCTAATATAAAGTTACCATAAGATTCTCTAGCCCCCACTGACTATTATAGACCGCTTAGTTTGCTCACATTTCACATTTAACGGTCGTTTTAAAGACTTACAAACAGTTACATAAGCGCTTTATATAAACAGTGACGTCAGCCCCTTATGTAAAGCTATGGCGTACGTGTCTAGGTGCCGCGCGCAAAACAGTGGCTCAACAACTGCGCAATTCATTTCTCACTATGGAGCCAATCGAACAAGTTGGTAATTATGCGGCCCATTCTCATCAGGCACAAAACAGGTACGTTTTGCTAACTCACCTAACACTGACTTTCCTCACTCACTTTCTTTTATAACGTTCACTAACTATTTCTTTTATAACGTTCACTAACTAACTATTTTTACAGCGACCCGCCTCCCCAAAACGCCGGACGCGAAACGCCCCAGGTCGACGTGAATACGCCTCCCCAAGTCGACGTGATTGCACCTCCCCAAGTCGACGTGATTGCACCTCCCCAAGCCGCCGGAGGTAGTGCTAATCCATCGCCCCCCTCTATGCGCCTACCCCCACCCCAAAGCCGCCCCGGCGCAAGGTACGTTTAACGATAATAGCGCTTTTTTTTAATTTACCTTTATTTGCAGACGCCTACTTTCGATAAAGCCTATAGCGGCTTTTTCCGTTCGCCCTGCTACCGACTTAATGTTTTTTTACAGGCCCTAACCTAAAAAGAGACGCACCGTTACTTTAATACTTTTTTTCATACTTGCAGACGAAACATCGCCGGCTTCGATACCCTACATATAGGGCGCGGACAAACCCTTGCGAGGCCCTCGCACCGAAACGGCTTTATTCATAGATCTCATAGAATAAATTTAACCCCAGCCGATCTGCTTATGATAGATAGAGGGTCGCGCGCCGATCGACCTGGGGGCACATTGTACCTTGGACGTCGCCGACCGCATCACAGCCCTTAACACTGTTTCCTTCTCCACAGATGAACCCCGCGCGCGCCAGTAGTCACTAATTAAACTTTTCCTCATTCCCCTGCAGACACATCTACGTGATCGATCGTAGCCTGGTACATCAACGCTATGATATCGGGCGGGGCACTATACTGCACAATGTTGGACCTTCCCCCCGCCCGATCACGTTCACCTCATCACGATGCCGTCACCAGCCCCTCTTGGCCGTTGAGCCGCAACGACGGCCACCACCCGAACAAGACGACAGTGACGACAGTGACGAAGCACTCGAAGAGTTCGAAGAAAACTTCGACGATGACTTCTACCCCGGCTACACTGATTTAGAAGTTATTGCAGCCGGCAACCCCTTCCCAGACACTTTCGAACAACCATTCTCATTTGCGGATATTTTTCCACCCCCTGAAATTCTCCCCCCCTCATTTGCCCCACCCATCCCAGCACATCTTTCCGTGCATTTAGCCTTTCCGCCACAACCCCCGGGTCGACACGGCTTTGGCCCTCCGCCATGACCCCCCCTCTTAATAAATGAAATTTTATTGTACCAATACAATTTATTTCTCACCGTTTATTGTTTCCGTGTTTCCTTTCACATTTGACCCACTCCACCAGCATTCCAAATCACACACGAATAATTCCGCCTATATTTTCCACCTATTCGTCGTTGCAACACCAGCGAACGCCCAAGCCACAAGCTTAATACACGCGCACAGGCCAATCTGACAGCGCCGGCCCCCAGCTGCTATAACGATATTGCACGCGTATCAGCGCCCACCAACTGTGTTTCCAACTCACACACGATAAAGCCAGCGAACACCAACGCCACAAGCTAAATACGCGCACACACAGGCCAATCTGACAGCGCCGACCGCCAACTGCAATAACACACGAATAATTCCACCTATATTAATACGCGCACACACACAGGCCAATCTGACAGCTCCGATATTGCACCGCAATTGCACGCGTATCCATCAGCTGTGCCGCAGCTAGCACTGACAGGCAATATCCACATCAGCGCCAGAGCCTTATTACAAGCGCGCGCCACGAAAAACATTTATCCGGCCTTCCGTGCCGCAGCCAGCACTCTGACAGCTCCGGCCGCCCACTGCTATAACGATATTGCACCGCAATTGCACGCGTATCCATCAGCTGTGCCGCAGCCAGCGCTGACAGGCAATATCCACATCAGCGCCACAACCTTATTACAAGCGCGTCTATGCGGCCCCGAAAAACATTTATCCGGCCTCCCGTCAAACAATGCACATAAAAATCCTACAGCCTGACATTCGACACCACCATTTGCCAGTGAGTCGTGACAACCAGGCCAGGCGTAATCTAAACCGCGCGGCCCCACCTCCACCACCGCACCGGTCTAGAAGCTTCTAGAAGGTTCTAGAAGGTTCTAGAACCTTCCCGCGCGTCATTATTTTAAACTCGCTGATCTCCAGGGGTGCCACTTCACTCTAAAATCTTTCCCACCTCCCGTGCACGTAATGAATACTAATTGGTCTCTATTTACTATTTTTTGTCGTTGCTAACGTTCTCCTCCGATAATTGCGCTACTCATTTGTTACTAATTAGTACTTAATTAATTAATTAATTAATTACCCTAATTAGTACCTGATTAGTACTTAATTAATTTATTAATTAGTACCTGATTAGCCACTAGAGGTCGTCATTCACCCTATTTATTTCCTCGTTATTCAGTAGATGGCGACACCCTCTTTCTCATGACCCCCATCAATCACTTTTTGACGTTGCTTGCTCATACTTGTAAAAAACGTAGGAATTCTACTTATAAAAAACGAAAAAGCCTTTGATCTTAGGTCACTTCCGTTGATGGCGAACCGCTTACCACTACTGGTGTTCCTGTATGCCGTTGCCGTCAAGCGATTTCAGTAATCGAAACATGGTTTTGTTGTTTGCCTTCTCCAGGCGGTTTTGATAATAATCCGTTTTGCGTGCTGATATCAAAGCAGTGCATTCTTCACGAGCGGTGATATATAACTCCGATGAATCTCCAGTTTAGTTCTTCTCCACACATTCTCCCGTTTCCGCTTCTGGCGTCGTCGATGTCAGAGTCGTATCAGGGGTGTGGTGTGCTGTCTCTTACTTTCACATTGCGTAACGGGGCATGTTCCTCAAGGCTTTCAGTGAGACAGGTGTTGTACATCTCCACCAAATCCTCTGCTTCTCGATCATTCGCCTATGTATGCAGTGTCATGTCAGCTCATGCAGACTCGACATCGTTTCGGAGTGCATCTGTTTCAATGTTCCTGAAATTCCGCATTGCAATCGTCTTAGTTTTTTACTGCAGGCTTCAGTTCTCTTAGTGTGAATTCAGTGCGATGGTGGTCAGACAGAGATTCAGGATGTACAGTAACGGAAGTAATGAAGTCGTCATCTGTTTGACTGATCACAAGATCCAATATATGTTCAGTTTGGTGCGTTGGCGAATGTATATGTTGAATTAGATTGAACGATTCACATAGAGTGCGAAGTGGTACTGATTTGAGGGTATCGTCAAAATGAACAATGAAGTCACCAATGATAACAGAAGGAACAACGGAGATGGATGCCTCGATGAATAGCTGCTCAAGTTCAGCGTAAAATGTCGACATTGTTCCAGATGTCTTACTTGATGCAGGCGGGTGATAAGCGACCCAGATATTATATTTCAACAAGAACGGGTTGGTGAGTTGCAGACGGAGAAGTTCGATGGTTGTAAATGGCAGCTTTGGGAGAATCTTGGTGTTGAAGGTATATGAACTATGACAACTCCGCCGCCACGACCAGAGGCACGTGCTACATGATTGAATGTGTAGCCGGGAGGTGTCAGTTCAGCCACGATCGCTTCGTCTTCAGTTTTTTTTAGCCACGTCTCGGTGATGGTCAAAACATCCCAATCGTGTTGGATAATTTCCTCATTTATAGTCAGCGTCTTATTTCTCACAGATCTTGCATTGATCAATGCGATGTTGGTGTAACGATTCTTAAAATCCTTGTCATCAATCAGTTTGACAAGACGACAGTTTAACTCGTGTAATGTTTGTGTGTAACAGCAGCAGAGCTTGATGTCATCACCAATGACATCACCAGGGCAGAAGTTTCCAAAGCCATCGATAGCCTCAAGAACAACAAGGCAGCGGGCCTTGATGAAGTATCGGCCGAACTATTGAAACATGGCAAGGACGGGGTTGTAGACGAGTTAACCTTCTTGTTCAATCTGATCTGGTCTGAGGAGGAAGTTCCTGATGATTGGAGACGAGGAGTGATCGTGACGTTACCAAAGAAGGGGTGCCTGAGCGATTGCAATAACTGGCGAGGAATAACATTGATGTCAGTACCTGGAAAAGTGTTCTGCAGTGTGATCCTAAACCGGCTGAAGACAGCAGTTGACCAACACCTCCGGGAGGAACAAGCTGGTTTTCGAAGAGGAAGGTCATGCTGTGAGCAGATCTTCACATTGCGAAACATCATCGAACAAAGCAGAGAGTTCCAGATACCTCTTTTAGTCAATTTCATTGACTTTAAGAAGGCTTTCGACAGTGTCCACAGAAATTCGCTGTGGCAAATCCTGAAGCTATACGGCATACCAAGCAAATATATAGACATTTTCAAATCGCTATACCGAAACACCAACTGCTGCATCAAAACCAACGATGGCTACACAGACATGTTCGATATAGAGACAGGTGTACGTCAAGGTTGCATCCTGTCCCCTTTCCTCTTTGTTGTTGTTATCGACTTCATCATGAGGAAAACGATGAAAGATCCGAACTTTGGTGTTAAATGGATAAATAATAGGTTGACAGACCTTGACTTTGCCGATGATATTGCACTGCTCAGCTACACGCCGGAGATCCTACAAGAGATGACCAATAATAAAAAAAAAAATGGAGAGATGGTCGGATTACGAATCAGCTATGGGAAGACAAAAACATTGTCAGCTGGTGATGGATCTGACCCCCACATTGTGATCGGTCAGGAAGAGTTGCAATGCGTCGAGAACTTCCCTTACCTTGGAAGCTACATCTCTAGGAAAGGCGATGCGGAAGTAGATGTACGAGCGAGGATAGGCAAGGCATCAGCAGTGTTCCAAAGACTATGTCCAATATAGTCCAGTAACACCATCAGAAAGGACATAAAACTACGTCTTTACATGTCAATCGTAATACCAACAGCGATATATGCCTGTGAAACGTGGAAGAATACGGCGAGGATATCAAAAAAACTAGACGTATTTCATTGACGATGTCTCCGGTTCATACTGGGCATATCGTGGAGAGAACACACCACAAATGAAGAAGTGATGAGGAGGGCAGGTCTGGACAGCCTGCATCACATAGTTAAGTCTCGACGACGAAGACTAGCGGGACATATCCTACGCCTACCAAGAGAGAGAACAGCACATGTAGCAATGGAATGGGTGCCTGAAGGTGGAAATAGAAGGAGAGGAAGGCCGACTAAGACCTGGCGCAAGACGTTTAAAGAAGATCTGGCAGAGATGGAAATCACCTGGAATGAGGCCAAAGAAATTGCGAAAGACCGTAGTAGATGGAGAAAGCTCGTCGCCCGATGTCCCGAAAGGAACAGGAGGAACTAAGTCTAAGTAATGTTTGTGTTGTTGACACCGCGTTGGTGGTAAGTGGGTGTAAAGACGGGCAGACGTCCAATTACAGGACGTTTTGTACGATGGCGATTGCGACCGGTTCTGCAAACTCGTGTGACCGCACAAATTCCATTGTCCTTTAACGTGTCGAACAAAGGCTGAGGCAGCCTTCCGCCAGTGACACTCGCAATGTTATAGGCGAATAGTTCCTGCCGAGTGTAGGTCACCATGGGTACAGGTGTGCCACCAGAATACAAGTCGCAGAAATACACACACATATAAAACCAATAACACGAACGAACAGCTCCGTTCATTCAAGGCAAGGTTATCAAAACGATGTTCAAATCTCACCAGTGTCGTAGTAATACATATAAGTAAAATTCAATTTTAAACACAGAGCAAATAAATAGCTGCCACTGGTGCGCTTGTCAGGTGATCGTCATCACATACTCTTCTGACAATTAACAACTGGAGTGTAATGAATAGGATACGTTAATGCAGGGCGTCTTAGTCAACCGTCCATCTACGCTTGGTAGAGCAGGTGGATGAAGTCATCATTACCCAACACCTTCGAGATATGAAGCAGTCTCTAACGATGAGTAGTACTTTGTTTGGTACTCCAGTCAGCCTGATTGTGATCGTTGTCATAGCGGTTTTCAGTCGTTTCGTGCGCATCAGTGTATACCGTTTGCATTATATAATAATTTTTTTGTATCACTAAGTTTGTACTCGGAGTCAGCTTATATGCACGACTTTCAGTGATTGATTAAACACACTTTTAAATATTAACACTAAATATGGTATATATTTAACTTGTTTTGAATGCCAGATTGTAGTACAAAATGTTTTGTTGAGTTTTTAGTTGGCAGGTAGAACACTACCTTCCAACTTCATCTATATCAGTGGCCGTGCCACCAACCATCCCCTCTATAAGGATTCTTGATTTTCTGTCAAACTTACAGCACAACCATCAAGCATTTGTGTCATTAACTCGATCGTGACGCCGGCTTAGTGTACATGGCGGAGTTGGATTCCGTGACCCTGGGAATGCTGGTTTAGACACAAAGAAGATGTTTATGTGTTGCTTAGAAGTTGAAATTGTTATGAAGAATTTCCATGGCGGCCATATTGAATTTCAATATGGCCTTCAACGTTGAATACTGTACACAACAGAAATGGATTTATTGACCGTGGATATGTTGGGTTGGATACCAAGAACAGGTTTTACATTGCTTAGAAGCTGAGATATGTGGATAATTGATTTCCTGGCGACCATTTTAAAAATCAAGATGGCGGCTAGGTTCTGATGGTAGCGATGGGTACCTAGCTTTAACAAAAATCCGTATATCATAAACTACACAGGTGACAATTTTCATTCTTTTGTAACAAAGTGCACATTTATATCCCTTAGCCGCGGTGCTATTCGTACCTGGCTGCCACGCAAACACTCGACTGATTGTTCCAGTCTTTCATATACCGTGTATAACCTACAATGACAGGAACAAGAATGGACGCACAGTTTGTACTCATAAACACCAATGAACAATTATGCTGATGTCTGGTGCACATTGTAATGATGATGTTGGCCGTTTTGTTCTTTCTGTGCGCCTTTACAACAACAACAACAACAAACTATGTTTATTTTGTTGTGCCTGTTTTGGGGTCATACAGTACGGTATGTCAAACTATATTCCGTAAGACTAAATAATGTTATCATATGCATCAAAATGCACTATTGTAGTAACATTTTATCAAAATATCTTAAAACTCGGATGGGAATATTCACCTTCACCTCCCCGGTCGATTTACTATGAGTCACAGTCACCGGGGGTCGAAATACTATTACAGTAAATTCACAATTGTTTAACCATAGAAATAACGAATTAAAGAGGAATGGCTAACTAACTGCCAAATGATATTTTTGTGTGATTTGATAGTTTAAACGAAAACGTACGTATCTCTCAATCACTTTCTTTTGTGGATAACGCATGCCTCAATCGAGTATTAAATCATGTTAATCAACATTTGGAACCGACGTCTGATGTTTTCAAGCAAAATCTGCTAAGATCCCTTTTGACCACTGTTCTGCAAAAGAATGCCCATGTCGCTGTTCCAACGTTGCCCCCTGCTGTTACATTCGGTTGAAAGATGGATCCCACCCATTTGGAGCCGGTATCCATGCTGGTGCCGCTATTCCAAAAACTCACACAGTCGCTTACAAGTTGCAGATGTGTTGCCAAGCAAATGCACTCATAACTGTTTTTGCACAAAATCACCGCAAGTGCCATGTTGTGTTGCTTGCAAATGTGGGTGAGTAGTCCCCCTAAGAACCCATGTTGATAGCAATGTCTCTGATAAAAGTGACATAGATGACTAATGGCAATGTATAAGACTTTGTTAAGTAACACGTTTGCATAAATCTTGCGATGTACATTTGACAGTTTTCTTCTCTAAATTTTATTATAAATTGTGTTATTAAGCATGATATTATTATTAAATGATAGACATTATCAGTCGGTAATGGCAGTCGAGTCGATATTTTCGCCATCTGCCAGTACGTGGTAGTCCAGATTTGATCTATTGATCCACCGCGTGTCACGTTCGTCGTTGCTCTTATTTGCGGTTTACACATAGTTTAATACGACAGATATTTGTAAATGAATAAATGGAATAATTTTATTTGATGACCAGTTCGGAATGACTTGGAAAGGTGTGAATAATGTCGTGCTAAACCATATATAATCGTGTGTTATGTTAGTTTTCGAAAAGTATTGACTAAACGCAATAGCAATTAATCAGTTTGTGTTAGGCTGTGCTGTAAATAATACTGCCGTGAAGACATTCTACGTTGATTAACCAATGAACGCTCTAACTTGGTGATTCCTCCGAAATCAGCGAATCATTTGTAAAATATTTTCATTTACAGTTTATGCATGTAATGCCTACTCATTTGATCAACTATCAAAAGTGATTTTTACGGCATGGGTAGCTGACCAAAAAGACTTACTAACAGTGGGAACCATTGAACATCGTACTGCTGTGTGTGTGTGTGTGTGTGTGTGTGTGTGTGTGTGTGTGTGTGTGTGTGTGTGTGTGTGTGTATGTGCTAAAGGCATCGGACAGCGAAAAGTTAAATATCTGTTGTTTTTTATAAAATCTTACTTTGGTGCGTGGTAAAACAGTCACAGGCCATTTTGTATGTGGTAATGGTGTCGTTGAGAAGTAATGGCCTGGCGTCTATCTTAGCACGGGTTCTTCTTTTCACGTCCCAAGTATGTAACGTCACACCAGGCAACCTCGCACGAGCGAGAATTCGTCGGACGCGTGACCATATTGGTTTTGTGTGACAACTGACCTTCTGGAGTTAACGCAAGGTCACTTGATTTGAGTTGATTTGGTAACATTATCGGATATATTTATGTTGACAAAGGATAGATAAGAACACCAGGCAATTGAAAACCATGGTAAATAGCTGTGTCGTGTTTGGTTGCAGCGGCATTCCCGTCCCGAAGCAGGTGTCCATATACGAATTTCACCTGGAAGGTGCAAAAACACAAAGAAATGCGTTGGAATGTTTCGTTGAACGAACCAGGGATCACTGGAGTATTGCATCGTGCACATCTGGTATCTTTATATGTAGCAAACATTTTATGCAAGATGACTTTGCGAACTGATACCCGTTCCCCATGGGATTTGCCAAGAAACTGTTACTGAAGAAAGCTGTAATTTCTAGTGTGTACCGAGAGCTGTAACCAAATATTGACAAAGTCCGGCCACCCGCCACCAAGCTCCAACATGAACAATTGTCAGGAAAAGGGAAGCCCACAAGGTAAGGTAATTTTTTTTTATCACCTGGTTATCTGAAATCTGTCTCATGTTTTGTGTTATTCATAAGAGCACTGTACGTGTGTAGATCTACCTGCTAAACATGAATTCGTGCAGCATGTTGGAGTCCAATTTCGTTTAAATCCCCCATCTTTGTCGATTTTGAATTGCATCCCCATCCATAGGCAAGGACATCTCCCCTCTCTGGGGTTTTTATACACTGGTCCAGTCCCTGGACCAGACCTTGGGCGGAAGTACTCGGTACTCATGTACTCGTGTACTCGAGTATATAGGGGCTGTAAGGGTCGCGCCTCGTTTTCGATCTGGGCACATTTGGGGACAGCGACTGCTTTTATCCCAGCGTAAACGACGGGGTTGTGTTTTGTTTTTGGTTGTAATCATCATAGCACTGTCCCCATGTTGTATTCATGGTTTTGTAAGACACATTCTGCCCAAAATCGTTAACACTATCTGCGCTACGTAAATCCCTATGACAGTGTGGTCAACTCAATACTAAATCAGACAACTAGGTCAAGAGCTTTATAACACAAGATTTGTTTGAGCTGATTTTAGGCATGAAACAAACTGTCTGGTCAATAGTTTAAATTAAGACAGGGAATCCAAAGAATACATGAAATATGTAAGATGTACTGTAAAGGGTATTAATGATATTTTCATTAGCGGTATACAATGGGCCTACATTGTCGTGATAATAGACCTTCCACATTGCTTAATATACAATAACTTGAAATATTGTTCTCTGCTCCATGAATTATGTTGTTGTTTCATAATCTCATGAATAAAGTTATTATTAATGTGGGTATTACCGATGATGTTCTTTGAAAATAATTTCCTTTTGATGGTTTATTTCAACGCTTGAAAACATACCCATTATCAAAACAATTGTCTGTGCAAATGTTCATAATATATAGGCTTATTCAACAGCTCAACATGAACCATGTGGTAAAATCAATATGTATGTGATGGAAAGACCGTGATCTGTTAATAAAATATATCGTTTTGCAGAGTATGTTGATGAAGTGATGGACACACTTCTTGAGAAGACGTTGAGTGATGATGAGGATTCCTTGTGGGAGGCATGGGAGGACATCCAAGCCTAAGTCCCAGTCAACATGTGCTCCGAATATGAGAGACCCAGCAAGACTGAGGCAGTAGCATTGCATGTGCCTAGATTTGCCAAATGAGTAGTTACATACCCCCCTTCGCCGAGGGGGCTACTATGGATGAGCGACCGTGAACCGTACCCGTCTGCAGCAAACATTTCTTTGTCAACGCTTCGCAGGGTATATTTATTATCGGGTTTCTTTTGAATTTGGTGCAACCATTATTACGGGGTAGAGGATGGACGACATTGATTATGGACAGAATGTGTTGATGTGTGAGGGTTTTACTGAGAAAAACGGAATTATAGGGAATATAATTCTGGCACGTGCAATTCTCGGCCATCTGCATTAAAAGTAGAATCCATATATTTTAGACCAATTGGTCAAACTTCTACATAGAAGGAGAATATAACAACTCTGTATATTTCTAAAATGTCTATCTCCTGAGATCACAGGATGATGTGAACGTTTGTTTATGTCACTGTATTGTTCAGGATGTATGTGCTTCATGTGACTAGTTGTTTACTGAATAAATATTTGATACTTTGTCTCTAATTGTCATTTTGCGTTTTTCAAAACACAGGACCGGGAAAAAATAAATACGGACTGATTACCGCAAACTTGAAGTATAACGTATGTCGCATCTTTTTCTTGCTTGGTTGCAAGATATCATAATATGTAGGTTTTGGCGGCCATTTTGGATTTTGTCATTTTTTAAATGCTCAAGGGTGAGAACTCCACACCCACCTGGATATTATTATATACATGCTAGGATGAATAATTAACAAACAAAATACTATATAAGGCAAAAACGGGTTACCCCCTCCGCTGCTGGACTATAATAATAGACTGAGATATTGTCGCTCACGGGTGAAGTGTATGTTTGCGTTAATAATAAGCCATCTTATATGATATATGACATTGATTAATTCAAACACAGCATATGACAGGAACATCAGATTTAATACATGTTCTGTATCACAACATGACATACGACGTTGTTAGCATCTGGAAGGCTTCAGACGTTTACAACATAACCCGGTTGGGAACCAACGGCTGGCTGGGCCCCATCTCTGGTTACCTATTGAATAACCTCTCGTAAACGCTAACGTCGCCACAGACCAGCGGCAACACACTGGCGATACGAGAGACACTCGTTGCCCTGCTGGAAAGGACGTCTGCGAGGACAACTGCACTTCTCAACACACTGGTATTGGCGGCAGTATGGACGGCCACAGGTTCGTGTACACTTGCGGCCGCATCTCATCCACACCAGGTTCCCGGGGCAAGCTGAAAGCAACAGGATTAGGTGTAGAATAACCATTGTACCAAGTGTGCGCATAGACGCTTAGTCATTACACTTCGTATTAATAATCCCCAGAAAGAATACACAATGTTTTTTTGCAGTAATTGCAATGTCGAAGTAACACGTACGTCTAACATTTTAATTATAAAGGCGTTAATCGCTTGCATTGGCAAACAGATGCCGAGACAAATCCGTATTGCAAGGCAGTCGTCTTACTTCCGGTTCTGCTATTGGCATCTAAGCGTAGAGGAGAAACCAAAAGACTAAGCTTGCGATACATCATGCTTTAAATTGATAGGTACGAAGATGCAAAGGTGCGCATTGTTTCTATACAAATTCAGATATATGGGAAGGTCAATTTATTGAAATATCATGTTATGTTTGAAGAAAAAACAATTCTTGGAAATATGTACATACCACCTAGAGATATATTTGAGAACTACCAAGTATTTTCAGACGAATTTGCTTCTAAATTAGCAGATTTAAAAAAACAATGTTAAAATGATATCATAACTGCGGGTGATTACAAATTTACAATATTGATTTGCTGAAAATTAACGAAAAACCCGTAATATATGTGTATTTCGATACAATAACTTCACATGATTTCATACCTAAAATCACTTTGCCAACAAGACTGTCAGAATACCATGGAACACTTATTGGTAATTTTATATGTAATAAATCTGAAGGATCCTTCAAATCCTTAGCTGGTATTCTTATAAGCAGTATTTTTGAACACCTTCCTTATTTTCTTTTTCTGGACTATTTCGAAACTTCTAATGCTATACCAAGATTTAAACAACTGAAGCAGCATACTCACTCAATAAATATAAAATTGAAATGCAAAATTGAAATATTTATGATCAACTTAACAAGGATACTTATGCAGATCCCTATAAAATATGATATCCTTGATAACAATGTTACTACTGCTATGGAAAAGATCATGCCTATTAAAATAATAAAATAATATTAATATAAACATAAGAAAACACCTTGGATTATTCAGGGCATTATTAGTTTAATTAAGTTTATAAATAAATTGTATGCAAGAATCAAACAGACTCCAGTAATTCCGGAACAACACCGTAAACTCAAAACTAATTTGTATACTTATAATGCAATTCTTAAAAGAAATAATCGATTGGCTAAGCGAACGCATTATCAGTCCAGTTTTGAAAAGCAAAAACATGATATTAAAAGACGTGGTGCTTAATGAAAGGAATTTTTCAGAAAATAAACAAAGAAAGAACAATTTCCGGATTCATTCAAAGTGGACGGAGAAATGGTAAGCGATAAATACATTATTGCAAATCAATTTAACTCGTTTTTTTGTTACAAATATTGGTCCAACTCTAGACTTTAAGTTAACTACAACTCATGGTAAATCCTGTAAAGATTATTTGAAAAACCCCACACTTCACACCTTCAGTTTTAAACCAATCGAAGCAGATACTGCTGTCAGCGTAATAGTTCGCTTATCTCCAAAATCAAGTTGCAGAATAGATGGTATATCAACGAGAATACTAAAATTGATAAAACACGATATTAGCAAAGCAGTCACCCTAATTATCAATAAATCCACAATGACTGGTATATTTCCAAACAAATAAAAAATTGCTAAACTTATTCCACTTTTCAAAAAGGTTATAATTGTAACTTTGACAATTATCGTCCAATTTCAATCTTGTCAGTTATTAAAAAAATGTTTGAAACGATAATGTTTGATCAAATACACGAATATTTCCATGCCAAGATGTTATACTATAATAGCCAATACGGTTTTAGAAAGAAACATTCTACTGAATTTGCGACACTCGAAGTTATGGATATAATTATTTAAGAGCTTGATAAATCGGCTATGCCGATTAATAAATAGCTTGATTTATCAAAAGCGTTTGACACAATTGATCATAATATATTGCTACATCAATTAAATTACAATGGATTAAATGATACGGCACTTGATATTTGAACGAGTTATTTATGCAGTCGTAAACAATCTGTAGAATTTGAAAATATTAAGTGAAAAGAAACTCTTATCACCACTTGCGTTCTACAAGGTTCAATTTTAGGACCACTCTTAATTATTATATACATAAATGAAATAGTATTTTTGAGAGACCATTTTACATTCGTAACGTATGCAAATGACACTACCCGTACTAGTACACTAAGGTCATTTAAAGTTTCAGAAGGCGAAATGCAAATTAAAATATTAATAAAGAACTCACAAAGGTTAGCGATTGGTTGAAAGCAAATGAACTTTCCCTAAATACCCAAAAAACTAAATTGATGATTTTTCATATGTCTCAAAAGAAAGTAGGGTACCCTCTGTTACAAATAGATGGGACATACATTGAAGTGGTAAATTATTTCAATTTTTTAGGCATTACCATAAATATCCATTTAAACTAGCAGAGTCACACAAACAAAACAGCAAATAAAATAACTAATGCATTACGAATTATAAATAAATTTAAACACTTTTACCACTTCAAGCATTATATATTATGTACAATTATCTTATTCTCCCTAGTAAATACAATGCTCACACAAGTCCTATTTATAAAACACTTCAATTACTAAAGTTGGGTGACATTTATAGACTCCAGCAAATAACATTATACTACAAATTAATTAACAATCAGTTACCCGAATATTTCAAAGTTATTCCTTGCACACTCAACTACGACATTCATCAACACAACACACGTAAACAAAATGATCTGCGTATGCCTAGAGTCAAACATGAATTTGCCAAAAAATGCATTAGATATTGTATAATTGAGACAGTTAATAATTCACCTGACATTATCATTCAGAAACGTTATACACACAGTCTACATGGGTTCTCAAGTTACATAAAAATTACATTATTCTAAATTATGAATCATGCTGTTTTATCCATAATTGCTGTATTTGTAATACTTGAAGCAATGAATATAATTTACTTATCTGATCATACTATGTACATGTTGTTATTGTTTACAATTGTGGGGTGGCTTCTGTGATAGCGACAATATATGTCTTAACGGGAGTCTCCCCGACCTTACATATTATTCATATTACCAATGTATTAATGCATATCGTGTGTATGTGGACAAGGTCAAATAAATTGAATCTTGAATATTGAATCTTGATTCTTGAATAATCATCACACTGTTTCTAAAGATAGTTTAAACAACATAACTATTTTGTAACTTACTCGGCAACACTTTCCGCTCAGCGAGGAGTCCGTCGCTGGCACAGACAGAGACAAACGCCCCGACAGACGACTGCGCCAGGTACTTGGCCACTCTTAAGTTGTTCTGTTAATCAGAATAAACAGATCAAAGTTCTAGTCGCACTTCTGATGCACCATACAGCTGTACTGTTAGTATGTTGCTTCATACACTTCCAGGAATCAGTGCTGCAAACGTCAGCTGTTTGTAATGAACTTTTCGGTTTGACCATAAACCTCCTGAAATATATGCCATAGAGACCGTAATTGTCATCGCTTCTTTACAGAATTAATATACCCAGCTGAACCATATTTATTAGAAATAAAAAAATACAATTGATACAATTTATTATATTATTATCAATGGCGTAAATATGGTTCCTAAACAATCAACAGTCTTTCGCAATATGGTTATGCGGATATCGATAGCAGTATTTATAAATGAAGCCTCAAATGACACACCTTGTTCGCGCACACGTCTATCTTGCATCCTTCATAGATGTTTTTTGCCAGATCAGTCTACAATGAAGAATATACATTGATCGCAATCAATTGCAAGTAGACGTAATATCACGGTTGGTTCGTATTCGTTTATTCTATTCTGGGATAACACACTGTGAAATACGACGCAGGTGTTAATTATACGATATCTTGCAATCTTAAAAACATTGCCGCGTCATTATCATTCATCATCACATGTTGATTGGGGACGTATCATAGAAGTGATTTCTTTGTGAGTCGAATGTTCATTAGATATGCAAGATGAGTCACTTCAAAATCAGTGTATTAACGTTTTTATTTTACTGATAATATTATGATTTTTTCTGTTTCAATCTGTTTTTCTTGCCACGATTGCCTGCCCATAAAATGTACTGACATGTTTCTATTGGCATTGCATTGATACTACCCTGTTGTTATTTTCGTAACTCTGTTTAGCAATAAAGCCAGTTTTGTGAAGCTACACGTGATTTGTTTATTTTTGTTACGAAACACTGTTTTTTTATGCGTAACTATTGTACTACGCAATCTGATGGAGAGTACAGATAAAATGTAAAATAATGAATTATAAAGAACAAGTTGAGGCAAAATATATAAGCTGTCAAACCAAATCCAAACGAGGCGCTTCCATCTACTTAGTGTCTACTGTCTCCTCCAGGATAACATGTGTGAATGGTCATTTTGTTGACACTCATTCATGCAACCAATAATATCAGAGAAATAAAAAAAATCATACAGTAATTTCATATACGATAAGGATGACGATGAAGTACCCGTCGACGAATAATCGTTTTTTTGTGGAGACGGCAAATGAATGATCCGACTCCGTGCATCAGTGACAAAATGATGCATACTGCACATATTCTCATATGATATTCAAAACAAACCTGACACTGAAAATAGCAGTCGGCTTCATTTTGAATGATTGATACGATTGGCTATATAATATATTATGTTATGTTATGTGAAGACGCTTTCGAATTACTTTACCTGGAAGTATTACAATTGAAGGAATACAGGTCATGATTGCCTAAACACGATACATACCGATTTCACCATACAATCTGCGAATGACCCTGCTTTGTTCAATAAAGAACCGCAGTATTCAACGCTGTCAACTATTTTCATGATGTTGTTGTCACAAGATAGGTCCACTTTGTCTTCTGTCCTAGTTGAATAAATAAACGTTTTTAAACATAACGTAATATAGATATTTATTATAAAGTTATTCACAATAGTTTTGGACAGAGTCGAACGTTTCGAACGAGAACGTATATTAACAAATACACACATAATCACCAACTCACGAACATGCATGTACAAACCCACACGCACACGCAGGCACGCACAAATACAAACACTCAAACATATCCACTATCACCATCACCATAGTTAGTATAATAATTGTACAACTTTACCAATAATAATCGCAGATTAGCAATTATTGTAACCATTACATTGTACACCAATGGAACAGCCAACCAAGGACAACAGCGATCACCATTACAGTCTTTTTGTTATCTGTGACGCGTTCCCGTTGACCCTCGCTTTCCTGTGTCGCAAATTTTAGCAGCAATACAGCGAACATAAAAGCACAGTATTGTCGTTTATCCAAATGCCTCTCACTTTCGCGTACTCACCTAGTTCTAAGAGTTGGGAAGGTGACAAAAGTGGCGTAATGTTATGGCACTTTGGTGGTGTAGATTTGGCATCGTGTGGAGAAATACCTTTTATAGGGTCATTTATCAAAGACAAGCACATAAATAAATAAGTGTAAATAACAACCATTGTGTTCTGTTGTAAATAAATTGCCAAATGGTAGATCAGAGGCAAATTGTCCAATAAATATGGCGAATGAATGTATATAGAGAGACGATCAGTCATCAGCAACTGGATGGAGATCGTTACACCATCCTACAGTTAGTGTATTATATTACATATTACACTTACTGTTCGTGTCCGGTTAAAGGAGCAATCTCACGTCGCGCGGCCGCTCTATGTGTTGCTCTGGTGTTACGCGGTGCCAAGGTCTTGGCTTTCACATGCCAACTGTTTCCGATCGCCCAGAACTTCGACCTCACTGGGAATCCACTGACATCGGCTCCTTGACGAGTGTGGAAGTCGTTCTTCTTCACCTTGTCGGCGTTCCCACACAGACCTGTCAGGGCAGCGATATTGTAAACCCGGTTTTCATTGTCGGTGGTGATATGAATACGAATGTCGTTAATTTATTGGTTGTCCCAAATCCATTTATCTATGCGTATTCAAAGAATTAACGTTTGCGCCGACACCTATTATTGAAGTGAAAAATTGGAAGCGATTTGAAAAAAAACAATTCAGAAAAAATTGAATAGCCAGTAATGGCCACGAATGTGTAGATGCATGCGGCGATAAGACAGGAACAAAGTGAAAACAAAATAAGAACAATACTCATTCTAATAGACAATTATGTTGTTTGTTGTTGGTCTAAATCTTGTTAAATACGCATAGTAAACGTACAACAAGGACATATACCATCGTTTTAAGTAACAGGTAATCAACAAATGTACCTTCAACGCAATTGCTATAGATGTGCGGTATTATGACAGATGCCCACATGTTGCCGTCATACTCCACGATGACACCGAACGCAGTCGCGATGCGAATGACTGACACGTCCCTCCATAAGTGCAGCTGTCTTTGTTTCTTTATTACCAAAACTTCAATGGACGCGATCCCACTTGGCAGAGGGTCGCCGACAGTAAACGGGTCACCGTCAACCTATGAATTTTTTAAAGAGTTGATAACATATTCAAATAAATCATTGTGTGTGTGTGTTTGCATGCTGCGTGTGTGTGTGTGTGTATGGGTGCGTGTATGCTTGTGTCCTTTTTGTGAATGCGCGCGTGCGTGTGAGAATGTATGTTGATGAATGTCCGTGCATAAGTTAGTATGTGTATTACATGGACGTGTATATATGTATGTATGTATGTATGTATGTATGTATGTATGTATGCATGCATGTATGCATGTATATATATGCGTATGTATGTATGTATATTTGCATGCATGCGTGCAGGTATATATGTATGTATGTTTGTTTGTAAATATAAATATACGTAAATACAAATATGTAAATAATAGATAAATACAAAACGTGTTATTTAATAACACTCACGGACAGTACTCGGTTTCTGCTTATCTTGATCTCCACTTTGCCAGACAGTATCAGAGTGAGGGACTTGATGTAAGACACGTGCGTGTTGCCGAAGCGATGTTCCTGCTCCACCAACAGCTGGAAGTCGTGGAGCTGCTGACATCCTGGCCGTAAGACCAGCTCTGACATAGCGTATTCTCCGACACCGTAGTAGTGAATCTCGGCTTTGTCGAAGGTGACGTAGTGAGGGTCACCCCATGCGTGACACGTCAACTTTCCTATAAGTTATATTAAGTAGACTTGTATTGGGCCAGCCTAAAGTGTTCTACTTGTAATTGTTCGCCGGCTAAACTATGATAATTCGGACTTCTGTTTTCAGAGCGTTTTTTTTTACTACAAATAGTCGCTTAAATAAAGCATTTCTTACTTGCCATTGTATATTTTCTGTGAAAACAAAACGATAGACACATTCAACATTAATCTTTATACCAGCTTTTAGCCATTTGTTGTACAACAAACCAATCGCAGCCGGTATCTCGTTTCACACTGTCCAGTTTAATCTCCTTTCCGCTTATCTTGAATTTCTGCCGTTGTCATTTGCAGCATGGAATAAACTATTCCGACGTTATAGGAACGTTTGCCACACTGACCCCCTGTGTACAATGGCTAACTAGCTACAACAGCTAAGAAATAGAAAAAAAATGACTAAATATAACTACCTTTATGTTTTTGTTTACACATATTATCAAATGCTAGCTCAGAGGTCAATTGTACTAGGAAGCGAATAAACATAGAAAGAAACAACTGGGCCTCGGCTCCTGGAAGATATACTGCCAGACTACCGTATGAGTGAGCGGAATCATGTAATAGATAATGTCACACTGATTTGACGACGCACTCACCAAGGCATGCCGCTCCTACACGACCGTTCGTCTCCACAGCGACGCAGTCGTGGTTGGCCGGACACTTGATGTCCTGCATAGTATGACGACATGATGTACTTTCTTAGTACCCAATGAATTATTAGTATATAGAGAATATGTGTGTCAACCATATGGCTCAGTTAAGTGTCTTATGACGCTATGTGTAACAATACTTATGTTCGATTAAGTGTAGGTAAAGAACGGATCCCTTGGTTTACTCTGTGCACGTTCACCTGCACGCCCTCGGGTACTTAACTTGTTATAACATTATTATGACGACACTTTGATCAGTACCCATTCTAATTCACCAATCGTCACATAGAAATAGCATTGTATTCAAAACATTTCAAGTACGACAGCTGATTAAGAAAATACATTATAAATATATGTTTACGGAGTGCACCACAGTGGGATAATACGGATATGAATGACATAAAAGTCGTCTACTGAATCATCATTTACTATGTTTAATTGACTAATTGCAGTAAATATCCTTTTCCCGTGGGTGGCTCTCACGCTAGCGGCTTTTGAGCCTTAGTAACAGTCTCCCGACATACACTAACTATTGTAAAAATGTGTGTTGCATTGTGTGCTTTTGTTTGTTTATTAACTGGAGGAATTGCGTTTCAAGTAACTTCCTAACTAATCAATGTTAGATTGATACAGAATATTTAAAAAGTCGGTACAAAGAATCGTGAACAAGATATTACCATCAGCGAAACAGGGAACTGCAATTTCTCCGTGTTGCCTTATCAAGCATATAACAGTTAGTATTAAGAAACGTACACAAGTAATGGTGTAATCGCGAATGTATGAAATAACAACTTAACTCTAGCGTCTCCTCGCAGTAAATATTAACATGGCAAGGTATGTACAATGTACAATGGCGCATGGAATCTAACAGTTGTTGGTGTAGATTGTGGGTTTCCCCATTCCCCTTTTAGACAGAACATTCTGTTATATCTGATCAATTTACTATAGCTATATTCGAAGTGGCGCATATATATATATACACATATTATATATATGTATATATTATACTAAAGAAACAACCATCACGAAGTTAAAAATATTAAAAAGTGGCACCTACTTTATAAGATCCAGCCTCAAATCAGTGCTGATATAAACACACAAACAGGAACAAATGTTTGACGTTGATTCTTTTAGAGGTAATTCTTCTACATAATATACACATATCTATTCCACTTTGGAGATGATCTAAAATATTTAGTTGAGTTCACCTCGCACGGGTCGTGGCATGCGCATATTTCACAGCCGGCGTGGTCGCGTCTCCGTATTTGATGCGCAGGACATGCTGAACAATTCAACTTCGGACACACGACGTCGACAACTGGAACACACATGCAATGTTGTACGTAGGTTGATGTGGAAAATAAAGTTTAAAAAGTTTAAAACGACTCTAAAATACCGCAAATTTACTAAAAAATTCCACTAAGCCATTTCTTAAACTGTATTTCTCTACTTTATTACTATATTAAACTATTTACTGCAAACGCAATTGCGGTAGCGGTTCTTGGTAAGAAATACAGTTGCAGGAATGTGCGCGCGCAAACACAGATACATATAGACATGTGTCCATACATCCATAGACTCACGTACACTATGCGTAGCATATTTCATTGTAGTAAATTATTAGATTTATCTGGTCTGCCAAAATATGGAGGGTAAATCGTCAATCTCGGAAGCGAATACGTAACATTACCAACAAGCGGGGTGACAGAGTTCAGTTGACATACCTGAGGTGACGCATGAGGCGATTCTTGCACACGGCGGGTTAGCGCAGTACGGTTTGACAGATACACAGAACGTTCCTTTTGCACACTTCATTGTCTGCAATATTCACAATAAACTGTGGATTTCCGTTTCAACAACAGTGATAACAGTTCCATGTGTCATATATTATGTAAACGTGTTTGGCGAGGTGTCATATCCATATGCATGAATAATATAATTTATTTGCAAGAAACAAATAGAAAAACACATAAACTTTCAGGTATGCATGGCACTATTACTGATTTAATATACCTAATGGATTATTTAAAACATGATGCTCACTGTTGCAATTATTTAAAAGTTACATTCAAAATGGAAAACAATATATTGAAATTGAACAAATAAATTCAGACATTTTATCTAAAACAATCGGCGTCCCTCAAGGTTCAATCCTTGGACCACTATTATATATCATTTACATAAATGATTTCTCGCATGCTAGTCAATTATTTAATTTCGTCAATTACGGTGATGGTACACCATTATCTAGCTCTTTAAAATCTCTTAGCAACAATACACACAATAACAGTGCACAATCCTTAATAAATGAAGAACGTTTTAAAGTAAATGAATGGCTAAACATAAATAAATTATCTTTAAATAAAAGCACATCAAAATACGTGTTTTTTCATATGTCTAATAAACGCACACAGACTCCTACGCTTAAAATAGATGATATAAATATTGAAAGAGTAGATGAATTTTACTTCCTAGGATTGACCTTAGACACTAACCTAAACTGGAAAAACACACTGAGAAAATCTCAAATAAGTCTTAAAAAACAATTGGCATATTAAACCGATTAAAACACATATTACACCTTTAGAAATAAGAGTGTTGTTATATAACACATTAATATTATCATATATTAATTATAGTATCATGGTTTGGGAATATCAAAGAAAGATAATTACGAGAATTAAGAAATGCCGTGCGAATAATAACCTAAAATAAATAAACTCACACACGGAACCTGTCACAAAGTGGTTTGTATAGAATTTAATCAGGCTTTAGAACAGTGGTTTTGTATACAAGTATGGTTGATGGGATGGTGCTGCCATATCTGGTATGTATTGTCGCGGAGGTATATGCTGGTGCCCTCTGGCGATTAAGGCGTGTAACGTTTTAACTGCCGACGAGTCAGATTTAATTAATTTCATTTGTAGCGTACACCACTAATTCTACGGTTAGGTATACCAAATTTGGTACCTGTAGAAATTATTTAACATGACTGGTAATATGGTGACCTGTCAAACTAATTATGTTGTGGTTATAAAAAGATTATATTATGACCTTATAAAAGTTGTTTACAGAAATGTAGGTGTGAAAAACACTAGGGTCACACGGAGCTTATGAATAGAGTGCGTGTTTTATTAAAATTATGGATTAATTCATGAGAGTTGGAATGTACGATGAATATTGTGGTATCCGGATCGATACAGGGAATCCAGTGATATTAATTATGTAAGTAATTCACGAAAGTTAAAGATTGAATGAGCACTTACATACCTATACGTTTAGCTCGCAAAATCTATTTTAAACTCAGCGAGTTGAATGGATTGCTTCGAAGTGTGAATGGTTTCGGGAGCCAGTTTTTGAAGCGACTTTAATTTGTATTAAGTGTTGTAATTGGTCAGACTAACTTCCGGCCAACAAGCTATATAAGGGCCGGACGACCATTCGTGGCCAGACGAACATTTGAGCAGAAGAAAGTGTTGCATTCTCGTCTCCAGGAATTGGGCTGAAACGTGTGTCCGCCCAACGCCTGTAGTAAATACTTCTACGATTTCAACAGTACTGATTAGTTGTGAGACGCTGCACTTCTCACGCGTTGAAGAAAACTGAGCGATAACCGACTGCAGTACCGTTTTGGCGTGATCTTCGAATGCAAGGCCACCACCGTTTCGTCTGCTTGCTGTCGTAACACCGACTCCGTGACAGACCTTCTCGACATCGCCGAAGTCGTGACATCGATTCCGTGTTGTCGCCTGGTGATTCGCGTGGGATCGACAAGGCAAATCTACCGTTTACTTGATCGCCCGAGTCGCCTGCTTTCATCTACGTGAATTCGTTCGCCGAACGCCGAGCGACTTTCGACTTCGTCCTGACATCTCGCCGAACGCGACCGATGCGAACGTTGACATTCACACATCACGAGACATTCGTTGGTTACAGTTCATAGACTTTACAACGGTGTATACCCGTCTTCATGTAAGTGACCAGCTGTTTAAATTGTCTCCCATGTAATTTCGTATTTGGATGCATACCCGTCGAGTACAATGTATGGTGTTATAAATATAATGTCATAGCAGAGTAACGGTTGGCCAACTATCACTGAACCGCTTTTGTTTATTGTTGATGTATTAAATGGGAATGCCAGTTGGCTTCTCGTACATACATATCTGATGTCACGTTATGTCTCTCGTTCACTCCGAATCCTAGTGCACCTGAACCTATAACTTGCTATGTCAAATCGGGTACCGCCAAATTATTAATTTATTAATACTTACACTCGATTTTGTGACAGAACCACTTTTAAAAAAACCTTAAACTACTAAAAGTAGAGGACATATTAGAGTTACAAGAATTAACATTTTACTTTAAATACATTAAAAATATATTACCTTCTTGTTTACTTAACTAGCAAATTATCCCAAGTATAAACATACATAATTATAACACCCATACAAAATAATATACATACTTTTAGAACTAAACATGAATTTGCAATGAAATCTCTCAAATAGAGCCTACCACATGCTATAAATGACACTCCCGATATAATCAAAGACAAAATAAACACTCACAGTTTGCGAGGCTTCTCATTTTGATTTTGTATTCATAAAAAACATCGTTGTTATACAAATATAATGAAATTTGCACTCTATCAAATTGCTACACATGTCATTCTAAAGTACATCAATGCCATAACAGGTAAAGATGCGTGTGTATGTATTTTCTATGATATACGTATATGTATGTCTGTAAAATGTTGATGTTTATTGATGTCACTGCATCGATGTTCAGAAAAGTCAATTATATATGTATCTACATGAGGTCAATAATAAACTGTATGTTACGTTATGTTATGTCCTGAATTAACGTGTCCATCACGTACCTGTTGCCTAGCAAAAAGTCCTTTCAAGCCATAAAAAATGGATGCTGTTGCGTTCGTGCATTCCTTCTTGTATTTTACAGAAATTATGACCGTAAAAGTGTTTCTTTATGACAAAAACATAAGGAACTGATTTTAAGTTGACAAATGTATGCGGGAATGTTTGATTTGTGAGACTTCGTATAGCAATAGAAATGTAATTTACGTATATAACCGTTCCAACATTGTTGGCAAAGGCAAGGCTTGGCGGAGGTCACGCGCAACATTTTGATTGTGACGTACGCAAATCGCGACGTACTGGATACATGAATTACGTCCTGTCGTAACTTATAGTTAGATCAAATTAACGCCGTACCTTGCATGGATCCGCGCTGTATGACTTCGCTACCAGAAGCATCGAGACGGTGACGAGCAATGCGTCGTACGACCTCATATTTGTACGTCAAGGGGGCGTATCTGTTGGACAGATGTCATACTGATTTGTTTAGGTGATCACTAATGTATTTAGCACGAAATCAATGTAATGTATTCCCAGTGTAAACATCATATTACTTTGAACATTTTAAAACAAACGTTGCGCATTCTATCTGTTGACACGTATTATAGTTATATTGAAAATCTAATAGGAAACTTCAGCAACATTGTTTTGTAAAACAACTTTTAATATAATGTTATATTAAACGCAAATTGCTTATTACTGGTGTTGCAAGTCGATCATTCAACCATTAATGAAAACATTGTCATGCGATTACAATTATTTCTGACGTCTGAAAAAACTACTGGGTCTTCGTGTGACCGCATATAAACTACGAAGGCTGCCATCTTGTTCATGACGCGGAGACCTGACCAATAAACGACCAGCATTTTTTACTGCGACCCTTCCGTTCCATTGTTAACTCATGTCATGGCATGCACTTCTATGGACTACTACAGTGTAATTTTGTAATAAAACATGCATAACAGCCTACAATTAGAGATTGTCTGTAATCATTCAAATAGGTTTCATATCTTGCGTGATGCTATCCAATGTTGATTAACATGGGCAATTGTGTGAGCTTGTACGCTTTTTAGAATTTCAAAACGTGTTATGATATAATTCCAAAACTACTATGGTCAACGTGAAATTAATAAACAGTTATGACTATGCTTTCATTGTCTGAGAGTATATAATCAAACAGCATGTTTGTTTCCAAACAATAAAATGGTGTTGTTGAAACAGGACACTTTGACGCAGGGGTTCAGGCAAAAATAGTGAAATTTCGTAGCTATGTTTCAACAAACGTTCCCTGATATATTGCTGGCGTGATATTGTTGATTATAGTTGCACAACTGTTAGTTAATATAAACTCTTTTATTATGTACATAACCCATAATGAGCCTTTTGTTTCTGTTTGACTAAGTAATATCAGCTTAGATAATGATCAGAAGGAAATAATTAAAATAAATGATTGTCATATATCGAAGGTGATCATCACTTACCTTACTTCAGAATATCGTTGTCGTTCGATCACAACAGTCGATATCTAAGAAAGCTCTGTAGTAATGCTGTGATGTGCTTCCAGGTATTTATACACATCTCTGACAGGCATTTGTTTGTACTAAGTAACAGGATCAACAAACTCCGCCCGCATAGTCAAGACACAATAATCGTATTGTTTTTTCGCGTTCAACGAACAACATTCACACCCATACTGACGTCAACAGGAAACGAGAAACACACCCTGTTCGTGAGATTCCCATCCCTACTGATGTCATACAGCGTCCCGCCACATCAGGGTTAATGCACCAAACATCCTTCCATGGAGTACGGAACTAAAACTTACTCACCGGACATGGGGAGTCATACTAGGAAGGTGATATCACACAATACTGCCTCATATCTACCGTGTCACAGCGACATAATTTGCATGGCTGCACAAAAAACGGAAGGCACCAAACAATATGCCGGGTTTGGTGCCTTTTGGATGCGATCATCTACTGGTAAAAAGTACTGACTAGGTCACGTCGACATCAGCGATACACAATAAGAGTCGTGAACAGTTAGATGCAATACTAGAAATAATGCATATATAAATACTTAATTACGAGCATGACGCAAGATTTGTTAAAATGTGCAATACATTAGTGAGAGTATTCGTTAAACATTGTGGAGCAAAGCTGTTTTGTTTGTGTTTTTGATGTTTTGATATGAGACAGAAATTCGCAGGAGAATACAAGCAGTAACGAAAGCATGGAGGAAAGTAAAAGGTGTGATGGGATACAGGCACACATCGCGAAAGGTCAACGGAAAGGTACTTTGCGCATGTGTGACACCGGCCTACCTGTATGGCCTAGAGAATATAGCAATGACAGAGAAACAACATGAGAGGGTACAAGTGTGCGAAAACAACTGGGTTAGGAGAATTACTGGGGTCACGATAATAGATCAGCGAAGAGTGGAAGGGCTGAGGGAGGATGTTGGTGTGAAAGAAAGTTTCAAGAAGAAGTTGGTGAGAAGTCAGTTGGACTGGGCAGGACATGTGTAGCGAATTGGAGAAGAACGGATGGCAAAGAAAGCAGATGCCCGGAGAGTGGACAGAAGAAGAAAACCAGGGCGACCGAGACTGAGGTGGGAGGATTGCGTGAAGAGAGACCTGGAGGGATGGAAAGGGGAATGGAGGAAAAGAGCAAAAGACCGAGAATAATGGAGAACGGTGGTAGAGAAAGTAGTGCAAGTGCAATGAGAAGGAAGAGAAAGAAAATTTCGACGTATCCAAGCCAGCCTCACTCCTGAAGACAGGAAACGACGAAAAGAACAGCAACATATGCTTTTTTGCTTTGTTCCGAGACTAGTTAATGTGTCACGTGTCACACCGCTGTAGATAGACAAATAAGTATAATTATTAGGCATTTTAATATTAACAATCACTCAACATGAAAAGATGCATCAGACTGGAGGGTTCAAATCAATATTATTTTTTGTACGTATTTCCCACTTATTTTACCTTTTTCTTGTAACAATCTAGCGCAGCGTTCTGCAAACCCTGACCCATGGCCCGATTTGGCCCGCGGGCGGTTTCTAGTTCGCCCGCGAGACCCGCACTAAGAACTATAAATTGTTGAGAACAACAGAAAATGGTCATATTCTAACATACACCTAGCAGTCGTCGTTGGCTGAGTCTTGGAGCGGTTCTGGCGAGATATGCGGAATCGGCAGGCCGGTTGCTCAACTCGTAGCTATATTGTGTCTCGAGGTCAGCTTTGCGTTCTGACAATCATTGTTGGACTTTTGAAAACGTTGGATACGTTGTTTCGGAGAAGACAAAAGCTGGTTAACGCATACGAAGCAGTGAAGGTTTCAACAAAACTTGTTGCCCTTCAACATTCATAACGAGACGGTAATCTTTTTATGATATATGTTTACTTTTCAAGTTCCGGCACTGGATAGTAATGCGACAAATACGATATGCGTATCAAAGCTGCCAACCATGCAGGTGTTTATCGGTATGCTGGACAATTTGATGACCGCCTTTAGTGTCCGATTCATAGATTTATTGGCAAGTCCGTTGATCGCTGAGTCTTACGTTTTCGAAATTGTTGCAATCATTTGGAGTTGACAAAGCTGCTTTTTCCGGAGAATATCTATGAGTGTAAAAAATTATACTGAGTCTGAAACCAGATTGTTTCGCTATGAGCGACAACACCGTGTTTTTATTAGCAATAAAAAGTGCCGATTTTCAGCAGTATTTCAACGTCAGTAGCATCACCATTAAATGTTTGTTTAGACGTTGGTTTGACAAGGCGTTTATATAGTGATTTATTAGTTGAGTAGATGTGGTTCAGGGTAGGAAACACACACTTTTCATGAGAATTTGCGAAAAGGTAAAGCTTTGTCCCACACTTAAGACACTTTTGTGATACCAGTTTTATCGGTATTAGTCTGAAGAAGGTAGCTGACAGCATACAAAAGATTTACTTAATTGACTCGTACATAACATATATTGAAGACTGAAAATCATGATATCATTTTTAACAACATTCGTCATGAATCTAAGATAAACAATCAAATGTGTCTAAATTTAAGTTTGTAGATTTACAGAGGACAAACGTTTGCAAGTACGGTATAATGAATGTGTATGTGTGTGTGCGTATGTGTGTAAATGTTACGAAATAATGATGCTTTTATGACGCATATTCAACTGTATGAACGTAAGTTTAAACAAAAACCTCATTTGAACGACGGTTAATGAAAAACACTCTTTATAGTGTCGTCGTGTCATCGTGACATTAGTCATATATGAATGTTGTCGTTGTTTCTGTGACCGTAATTGCTTTACAGGACATGACGAAATTAAATTGTGACTAATAAACACCACTTCTCGTAGGCATCGTGTTTTTTCTATGTTTTGACGTGACGGATAATAACGGTATCAAATGCCCATGACGTCTCGGTCAAATTTTGCGCCGCAGTTCGACTGAGTTAACTGCGGTTTATTAGGTGCTGTTCGCAGGTTCGATTGATGTATGACTTCCAGATAATCAAGTTCGAGTCACGCGTGACACAACCGCGTGGGGACAGTTAACACATCGCCAGCACACTAGCAGAACCAAAGTCGACACGTTTGTACACCAAGATGTTCCCACTGTTTTGAGTCTTTAGACCACCAAACCTACCCAAATAACACGAACCTCTCATCCAACAGTTGTGCGAAGAGCCACAGCACCAATATCCACAAACACTGCTGCCGTTGTCACTTGGCCGTCAAACATAATTTATATGATTTCTACAAATCACATCCTGCCTCGTGAATGAACTGTCAACGCCTTCCTTTTGCGTGCGTGCTTACGAGCGTATATAAAAAGTAACTTCCTATATAGTGCCGTATCTAGTCTTTAGGACTGTTCAAAGCGCTTTAAACTGTACTCCCTTGCAGACCTATTCAATCGAACACCATCTCGACATCACAGAGAAGCGAAGACGATTTATACACAAACGTCCACCACTGTCTACAGCAAGGTACTCAATCATACAGATGACTGAACTGGAGCAACGTAGAGTGAACTTGCCCAAGGTTCGATTCGGCAGCACAAGATTCGATCGAACCCGGGTCCTCTCGATTGAGAGTCGAATGATCTAGCCGCTGCACCTCTGCGCTCCTCGCCAAGCTCTGCTTCTGATTACAAGCCGTTGTATACCACCACAAAATGTATGTGTGGCAGTAAGTAAACGACGGACTAAACGTACCTGAGTGAATATTTGACATCTGGTCAAAATAAGGTTGTTTGGTCTCTTAAACAAAATCCAAATAAGTATACAAATGTCATTGTATAATATATGTAGTATATAAAATCGTTCATTAGACGGCCAGAACTAAACTTACTTTGGAGCAAACGTTGAAACATATGTGACGTTTCAGCATAAGTGCGTGAACAAGATCCGTTGGAGATGGGTCGAAACGTCGCATATATTTCAAACTGTGCTTCAAAGTAAGTTTATTTATTGCTGTATAATGGAATCTTGGAACCAGGAACAATATATGTCATAAAATCGCCCATGTCTACGCATTACCTTACGTACTGGGATTCAGAGAGGATAACAAGTTTCGAATGTAGAACCCTGTGTCATTAACGTCACACGATTATGTTTCACTATATTGTTCATGCAATACAATCTTTATTCACTAGTTTTTATTTTACGCAAATTGTAGGCATACTTCAATATTTTACCCAATGAGAAGTTCACATGATAAATAACATTTGTTTGTGGTCTTAGTGATAATTGGCGGGAAAATCGTTGGACTGGATCATTGAGATTTTGTGGTGGATGAAAAATCGGAAAAGCAGTAGAAATATTGAAAAGTATAATTTTACGTCACTATAATTCATGAATTACCTGTAGACATATTAAGAAACGATTATAGCTAAAAGTTAGTCAGAGAAAGTATTCTTGACTGCCTTAGCTTTCGCGAGCGATATTATAAGGTTTGTTAATAAATCGTAGTTTTACACCCATACTCTAGGGGCTACAAAGCGTATGTCTAGCGTAGGATAGTTGGGCACTAGGTGATAGATAAGTATAATTCAGAGTATTGTTTACATTATTGAATATATGCGAATAAGTGACTTGGAATATATAAACTATACGCAAAGAAATATTTGCCAAATATCCTAATTTCTTATTTTCAATTTAACTCCTTGAACCAATGCGAACTGGTTCAACATCATCATCATCATTATTGTGCAGCCGTAGTGTGACTAGTGTCCCGTGGTTGGGCGAAGGTCTCAGCATCTGCATTCCAGGCGCTATCCTCTGCCAGATGGTGCTCTTCCAGTACTCGTCTAGTTCGTCGCTCCACTGTCTCGCCGGTCTTCCTCTACATCGTTTCCCTTCGTAAGGTCTGGTAAGGTTATGATACACGATGTCCATCGGAAATCTCGTACTCTGCTGATGTGCCCTGCCCGGTCCACTTCTGTCTTCTGATTTGTTCTATAACGTATATGGCCTTTGCTTATCTCTTACCCAGATGTTTGTTTCTCTCTCTCCCGATATGTGATTTTAACATACTTCTTTCCATCTTTGTTTGTGCGGCTGCTAGCTTGTTCTTTGCCTGGATGGTGTTTCCTCGCCGGTAGTAAGCATGAGTTGTAGACGTGTCATTTCAAGTAGGTTCCAAAGTTAACCTTGTCGCGGTGTTTGGCGAATGCTGTCCAGTCGGCGGTGATTTTTCTTTGAATGTCTTTATCTTGGTTTTTGTCTCTGATACTGTATTGCTGTCCCCTATAGATGTAGCTTTCAACGTTTTGTATCTACGTGGTGTTGATATATATTGGTGTGTCATTTTCTAGCATCACTTCGAAATGTTCATCTTCAGATCTTTTTTTTACTTTCATCAGCTAGCTCCTCCAACATTTTTTGTAGTTCTTGCTGTGTAGTAACGCATATGAGTGTGTCGTCGGCGAAGCACTCGACACTTCTTTTTCAGTTGGATTACGACGTGTATGTGGTCTGCTCTTGAGTACCTGCTTCTAAATCCTGCTTGCTCTTGATGTTGGTTGATTGTCTTCTCTAGCCTATTCGTTATTATCGATAATATCTTAGTGAGTAATTTGTAGATGTTTGATAACAGACATATCTGGCTGTAGTTGTTTAAGGCTTTCTTATTTCCCTTCTTGAAGATTATCGCCATCTTTGTGTTCTTCCATGCGGTGGGTATTCGTCTTTCTGATAAGCATTTAGTATGTCACTTTGCCCATGTCTTCGAGATGTTATCTTCTCCTGTTTTTAGTGTTTCAATGTTTACGTGATCGTGGCCTGATGTCTTCCCATTCTTCATATCTCTTAGCGCTGCTGCCGCCTCCCATGTTGTTATCTCTGATACCCCTTTCGGGTCGGTGTGTAGCATGGTGAGGGTGTAGCCTTAAACCTGTCTTGAGAGGTTCAGAGAACACTTATTAGCTGGGACGCGATCAATTCCAGAATGATTACTGCCAAATCCATGACGAAAAACACGTGATCCAGTGCTATGCTCCCACAAACGATTCGGACGAGGACAGGATAGACGACTTCTATAAGAGACTGCACAATGTACTTGAAGAACAAGGGCCGAAAGACGTTATCATTCTCATGGGCGACATCAACGCAAATATAGGAAATAACAACACAGGTTATGAGCAAGTCACGGGCAAGCATGGATTAGGACAGATGAATTAAAATGGAGAATGGTTCGCAGACCTATGTGCCATGAACAGCCGGGTCATACGAGGAAATGTCTTCCCACATAAACACATTCACAAAGCAACCTGGAGATCACCTAACGATATTACTGAAAATCAAATAGATAATGTGTGTTAGACGGAAGTTCAGACGGTCGCTGTAGGATGTGAGACTGAAATGAGTGGCTGATGCTGCTTCTGATCACCACCTGGTGGTGGCAACAGTCAAGCTTCATCGTAAGAGGCACACAGCACAGGGCAGCAGCACAAGAACACGTTGTAACATAGATATATTGAAGGACAAGGGGACGGCAGAAAAGTACCGGATCAGCTTCTGTAACAGATACCAGGTGCTACAAGAACTATACGATAGCAAGTCTGAACTAGAACCGAAGTGGCAACAAGCCAAGCAGATGTGGACAGGTGTTTGTGAAGAGACAGTAGGCAGAAAGAAAACACAGCACAAAGACTGGATGACAGCTGACACATTACTCAAGCTACAAGTGCGAAAGGAAAAGAAGGCGATAGTGAACAGCAGAAAAACTACAGCAACAAAAGCAGAAGCCTAAGCACAGTACACACAACCTTAGACGGAGGTAAAGAAGAACATCAGAAGATACACGAGTAGCTTGGTGGACAACGTGACAACACAGGCAGAGGAGGCAGCAGCAAAAAGAAACATGAACGATCTATGTAATATAACAAAGAAGCTGGCAGGCAAGTATCAACCAAGGGACAAACCAATTTAAAACAAGCAAGGAAAAGCCCTCACCACATTAGATGACCAACGAAAGAGATGGAAGGAGCACTTCTTAGAACTATGAAACCGACACATTCCAGAAGATCTCCCAGTAACCCCCCCCAGCAGAGACAGGTCTAGCCATAAACTGTTATAAACGAAGCAGAACTTAATTCAAGAACGCTATCAATAAACTGAAGAACGGAAAAGCAGCAGTGTCAGTTTAAATACCAGCAGAGGCAATAAAGGCAGATATTAATACATCCACGGAAATACTGCACAGCCACTTCGAGAAAATTTGGGAAGACGAAAGAGTTCCAGAGTGAAAAAAAGTGCTGAACAGAGTGATATTAGAGAAGATGAAAGAAGCAGTGGATGCAAAGCTCCGAGAACACCAAGCAGGTTTCCGACAGTATATATCTTGCTCAGATCATATACGATGCGATGGGAGGAAAGTTGACGGGATGAAAGGAAGTGAGAGTAATTGTGACATAACAGAAGTCGATAAATGGGACGATGACAGGAGGAAAGGTGACACGTGAAAAAGCGACTGGAAAGAATGGAACGGAAGGGAATATGACAGGAGAGAAGACGGCATGGGGAAAAGACAACAACCAGACAGATGCAAACCGGAGAAGGAGACACTCTGAGGCAGTGATTGAGGGGGCAATGAGAAAAGAGAGGGTGTTTATGGGCGACTCTATTCCGAGAAAGACAAATAAGACACTAAGCGAGGGGGATGTCGTTGTTTATTTTCTTGGGGCTACGATAGAACATATGATTGAAAGGACAGCGAAGGTATTGGGGCATGGCAAGGGAGGGTATGCACTAATATGCGTTAGTAGGGAACAACTGGGGTAGTACAGAAGTACAGGTAGTTAGTGAGGAAGTTAAAGAATCTCTCAGGAATTTTGCCAGTAATGGGAGGAAGAGGGTCAAAATATAGAAACTACAAAACGCTGGCGATCAACGAACTAGATCCATCTAAGTCGAAAGAGGCAGCAGTTTTGTCAGAGAACGTGCTGCAATATGTTGACAGTGGGACAGGTTGCATTTATTTAAATTAGATTCGCAGGGGGATTCACAGAGAAGCCTGAAATTGGCGGCATAGGTAAAGACAGCAAAAACAAATTAGCAAAGAACAGCCTGGAAAACTGTTCTGAAGATGGATATAAATGCGTTTGTTTAAATGGAAGGAACATAATAAACAAAAGAAGTGAAGTAAATATTATTGTAGAAGATATTGACCCTCACATAATAAGTATGATCGAATTATGTGCCACCACCGATATATCAGATGCCGAATTGTGACTGACAGACTATGTAATGTTTAGGAATAGGAAGAAGGGGAGGTGGGGTTATTTTATATATTTAAAGAATCTATCCAGGCTTATGAAATAAAATTAGAACTAGAAGCTAAATGCGAAGAAGCTGTTTGATGTAACATAGTTACAGGAAACTCAACGTTAACGGTTGGGTTAGTTTCTCGAAGTCCAAACATAAGCATAGAAGATAATGAGAAAGTACAAAACGCTATAAGGGAAGTGAGCAAACGGGATTTTATTATTACGGGGAGTTTAAACGTGGGCATATACAATGAAAATATCTACATAGTACAGAGAATGAGGATTATAGTTTCAGTACAACAAAGTTTCCTTTCTCAACATGTGCTAGAACCAACAAGGGGAGAGAATGTGTTAGACATAGTTTTGTTCTGATGTAAATAATATAAAGTCAAGATATGTGAGCCACTGGGGAGTAGTGATCATAACCAGATACATTTACCATCAAAGTAAAACCAGAAAGGAATAGAAAAAGCAGTACAGGAGACATTTCCACAAAATGAATGTAAAAGGATATGAGGAAATATTTAGCAAAGATAGACTGGAATAAGACACTGAAGAATCAGGCAGCAACAAAATGCTGGAATATCTTAAAAGTGAAATTGAGTGCATCGTCGATTAATGTGTTCCCTTCAAAAAACAAGGTAAACGGTCCAGAAAGAAACACTTATTGAAAGAAGCCATTATAAAAATTAAGTATCAACAAATGATGTAGAAGTCATATAGACGTACTGGAAATGATGACGACTATAACTTTGATAAAGAAGCACATAACCAAGCTACAACTGAATTTTGAAATTATACATTCTTTTTAAATAAAAGTTGTTAAACCCATCACAACATGGGTTTCTAAAAACGAGATCGAGCTTAACAACAAAATAATGTTATGTTTTTTGGAAGATATCACTAAATGGGTAGACGTGGGATCACAAGTAGATAACATCTACTTAGATTTTCAGATAACTTTCGACAAAATGCCACATCAAAGACTACTGCTTAAACTAAAGGCCCATAGCATAAGATATGGTATAATTAACTGGATAGAAAAATGGCTGATTGACATAAGACAACGGATAGTAGTTGATGGGGAGGCTTCAAATTGGAAATCAGTTTTGAGTGGGTTACCACAGGGATCAGTACTGGGACCTATATTATTTTTAATATATATCAACGATTTGGAGGATGATATAACAAGCAAGGTGTTGAAATTTGCGGATGATACTAAAGTGTTTAGAAGGATTAAATCTGGCGGAGATAGACAGTATTTATCAGATGATCTTCACCGGTTGATCAAATTGTCTGAAAATTGGCAAATGTTCAATTTTGGGAAATATAAATGTTCCATGCAGGACATGTTAACGAAGATGTACTAAGTACTGTTGTAAAAAAAATACTTAGGGTGTACCATTAGTGCTGATATGAAGGTTTCGGTGCCGAATTGTAGATTCATAGGGAATAAAATCGTTGGATTAATTAGGCGAAATATAGCGAATAAGGAAACAGAACTAACAATAACGTTGTACAAAACAATAGTTAGGCCTTATGTAAGATATTGCATACAAGCGTGGAGGCCGTATCACAAGAATGACATAGATATGCTAGATAGAGTACAGGGGAGAGCGACTAAAATGATACAAAAACTGAGGGGACTTAGTTATTAAATACGCCTAAAAGAATGTGGTTTAACACTAGAGACCAGGAGATTGAGAGAAGACCAGAGGGATGTATTTAATATATTGAATGATTATAAAAATATTGATATAATATGTATAACAGAAAGATAGAGGGACTAGAAGACATGAAGTTACATTAGTAAAGGAGCAGAGTAGATTATATATAAGAAAGTTCTTATTTTCACAAAGGACTGTAAATGAATGGAACAGATTATCTGCTGAGTGCCTGGGTGCTAGTAGCGTGGATACGTTTAAAAATAAAATCGACACATACCTCAGAAGGGTGGGGTACACGTAGACCTATAAAAAGCGTTGTATTCTCAATAAGCCAAAAGGCTTCCCTGTCCACTTGGCGTCTAGAGTTAATTCTCTGGGTGGCAATCTTGTTAAATCTTGATAAAGGAAAACATATTATTATTATTTCAAACATATAATAGTTTTAAATTGCTTGAAACACTTTATTATCAGAAATAAATAGTTGTTTTCGCAAAATGATACAGTAGGGCTTTGCTTTAAAATATGTCCATGCCCATGCCTTTCCCTGCAAACCGGCACACGGGGAGGATTGAAAGCCTAAAACTATATACGCACACATATTCAGGAGTTATTAGCGTCGCACGATTATCTTTCACCTGATATAGTACGGGCAACACAATGTGTGTTCATTTTATTTTATTAATTTTGATCAAATTATAGGCATACAACACTATTTGACCTAATTAAACATATGTTCAATCAGTTTGATTATAGGCCAGCGTGACGCCAATGACAAAAATGTTACTAACTAATACAAATGTGATGTTAACGATATGACGCTAATGACTTGTTGGATGAGGCAAGAGATGTAGATATTCAGTAATAATGCCTAAAAGGACGTGTTTTTAAATTCGATCGTCAGACATCATGACGGCGAGGAATTTCTCCGAAAAACCGTTCGCTTTGTTCTACACATCGAAACTTTTCGCTACGAATGAACCTATCCATCACGTGACAAATTGCCTAGTAAAATCTCCGTCAAGCCATCAGAAAATATGTGATGGGTTCTAACATTCCGTCGTATACTTTGTTGAAATTCTGGTCACAAAAGTGTTTCTTTAAGATAAGAACATAAGACAGCGTTCGTGAAGTGACAAATGTATGCGGGAATATTTGATTTATGAGATGCCATGCAGCAATGGTAATGCAATTCACGTATGTATCCGTCATCAACATTGTTGGGGTGGCAACGCTTGACGGAGCTGAAGCGAAAAATTCGATTGTACCAATTAAACCGTGACGTACTGGATATGTCAATTCGCTATGAAGTCTTGGAATATATTGTTTCTTGATTCGAATTACGTAATCTACGTCATACCTCCCCGTGCGTAGATTGCAAATCGCGAAGCCACCACACTCGCGGAAAGATATGATAAGTTCAAATCAATTCTACCGTATCTCCTTACAAAACTTCAAATCAAAATCACATAAAGATATCTATAATAATATTAATAGGCCCTACACTAATCTTGGAGCACTGTGGTCCAGTCTCCTCGTCCTGTGTTCTTTCGCTTCCTTCGACCATTGGCTTCTGAACTACTAATTGCCGATGCATTAACAACACGAAGTTTCGAGTTATGTTTATTCCTTTCCTGTTTTTAAAACCCCTGGTCGCGATCCAAAATTGTGTCCCGCTATTAAACGCACGTATCTGCTTTGCCACCTATCGGAGAAATAACTGTACATTGGCTAATGACTCTCCAGACGGCGCCGCTGTATCTGGCCATCCTGTTGAAGAGACACTGTCCTACAGGACGGACACGTTCGTCTCAACAACATCTACATGAATTGTCACGAACAAAGCTGGTCAGTTTCGGCGACCGGTTTTTCCAAGTGATTGGCCTCGACTGTAGAATGCGCGGCCTATTGCTATTAAGTACAGCGGAACCCTAACGACATTTTACTGCACGTCTTACTTTACATACACACATACGTATATACGGACGCGCAGACACACACACACACGCACACACACACACACACACACACACACACACACACACACACACACACACACACACACACACACACACACACACACACACACACACACACACACACACATGTGCATGTGCGAGTGCATGTATATATAGGTATGCATGTACGTAAATACAGTAATAATTATTATACTTTATAGTTTGTCGCATTTTATTAATACTTAGTCTTTAATTAATAGTATTTATATAACTAACTCAATTTGTATTACATTTTATCTGTAGTTTCTTTTTTGCAGTTTTTATGATATACAATCAATCGTCTGATCGAATTTAGATTGTACAGCGCTTTGTGAATTTTATAGAAATTACGCTCTGTAAGTAATCGATATTATTATATGAAATTATTATAAACCGGACGAACATATATCGTAACTCTTTAATGCCATGGGTGTTATAAAAGTGGCAATAATACACATTAAATGACAAAAACGAGTTACGTTTCATAGTCTTTGTATTATTTGTAGTGTTTTATTGACTGTACAATGTGAATCCAACTCGGCTGAGTTGCTAATAAAACATGTTTCATTTGTTCTTATCTGACCTTCTGTATACAAGGAACGGACAGTTTGTCAATGATAAGTTACAAGCCATGCCATACGAGTCTGTGCCTGAAAAAGCGTTCAAACCTGTTTTCAACGGGGAGAGTTTCGCATATCCTACACCACCTGCTTCGTACCTGGCTGCCACCCACATACTCGTCTGATTGTCCCAGTCTTTTACATACCGCATATAACAAACAACGAGATGTACAGCAATAGTAGAAACAAAGTTTGTAGTCACTGAGACCGATTAACGATTATGTTGTAGACCGATGCACAGGATAATGGTTGCGGCGGCTTTGCTTCATGTAAGACATTTAACAAAAAGGTTTTTGTTAAAAGCTTAAGCGCGTCTCGAGGACTCCTTTTTGCTTCCTCTTACATAAAGCAGTGGTGGCCAACACAAACATTTTCCTGTGCATCGGACTACAACATAATCATTAATTCGCCTCTGTGACGACAAACTTTGTTTCTATTGCTGTACATGTCGAGATGCTTCAGCTCGTCTCGAAGGAGTCTTGAGCGAATCTCGAGGATATAATATGTCTGATATTTTAGGAGCGCCTCGACGACGTTTTGACCTAGTTCTGAACTCGTCTCCACCGCGTCTTGTGTCATAACTTGGTGTGCGGGGTTTTAACGTCGAGACGCAGTCGAGACATGACGCAGCAGTTCCACTTGCCAAGAGGAGCTGGCCTGGTGGGTCGTAGGCCCTACACAGGTGAAGATTCAGAAGGAGGCCCAGGGAGTTGGGAGCTTCGCAAGCATATGTTCATTTACAATTAAAATAAAATAATTGGCTGAAAAACATGAGCTACGTTGCACAAAAATGCACCTTTTGAAGTGTTTTATTAAAAAACATGGGTGGAAGAGGGGGCACACCTTCCATCGGCGTTTCGTTTTTGGCCAACAAAAATGTGCGTTTACAACTTAAATACGCTTATTTTGGCTAATCACACAGATTTTCTAAAATAACAGATTTCCTAGAATTTTTTATAATAATAATGACTGGGAAGGGAAGACCCCACCCCACAGTATTTTCTTTTTGGCTTAGCAAATAGTTAATTTACAAACAAATATATATTAATTGGCTGAAAAACATGCTTTTGGTGTAACAAAATTGCACAACCACCTGGGTAGCAGGAGCTGAGAGTTATTTGTTTTTTATTTAGATATCGATGATAAGTCACACGTCTTGTAATACGAGTTCGTGCCTGAAAAAGCGTTCAAACCTCTACCTCAGTGTTTTTAACGGGGGGAGTGTTTTGCATATCCTTCACCGCCTGCTTCTGGTACAGCGGCTAAGAGCCACATATTTGACGAGTTGTGCATTTTTAACAAAAATTTGAAAATTGGCCCAATTGCATGGATACATTTCTTGGTACCTAGCCGCCATCTTGATTTTAAAATGGCCGCCACAGAAATCCTTCTAAGCTTCTAAGCAACATAAAAACGTTTAGGTGTTTAACCCATCTATTGCAGGATCAAGGAATCCATTTCTGTCATATGTAATATCCAAAAATGACGGCCATATTGAAATTCAAGATGGACGGCATGGAAATTCATCACCCAAATATATCAGCTTCTAAGCAACATATAAACATGTTCTTTCTGTCTAAATCAATATTTTCTGGGTCCAGGAATCCATTTCTGTCAAATGCTATATCCTCATATGAAGGCCATGTTGAAATTCAAGATGGCTGTCATGCGTTAATATCTCTTGAGGTTGAAAACTCCACAATTATGAGGAATTCGTATGTGGTATGTATGTTTCAATGTAAAGGAATCCAGTTGTGCCACTTACGTTATTTCCAGACGTCGACCAAATTGAAAATAAAATGAATACCATGGAAATCATCTGTCCATATATCTCAGCTTCTGCAAAACATAGATAAGTTATGTTAGGGTCTATACCAACATTTTCAGGATTAATTAATCCATTTATTCCACGTGTTGTATCATCGGATTAAACAATGTTTGTGTTTAATCCGGTAATGCTCATGACAATCAATGTAAATAGGCTACAGCCATTAAATGATGTTCACAAAAGATACCAAAACTGACTGCTGCACTGCCATGCATATGATCTGAATGGGTGTTGGGTTCCGGCGTCCATATTTGGTTTATGGTACGTATCTTTACGATTATGACCTTTCAGACTATTTCCAAATTTTACGCAGTTATATATCAACCATAATATACCTCACAACGTACATATTGGTGAAAAATAATATCTCAATTGGGCTATATTTAGATTTGCAACCACAGTGCCATGGAATGGCATTTGTGCCTCTGCCAGTTCAAGTCCAGCATGGTTTCCATACTGAATCAGTTGCACTCTAACCACAGTGTCCAAGACTAGGCAGATGGCGATTTAACAAAGCAAGATGTTACATAAAGCAGTATGCCGATGTCCACCTCCTCGTGTGTGCACGGCTGAAGGTACTGCAGGTATTTGGTGGCTTTTTGGAGTGTGATCACTACTATCTGATTTTATGTGCTGATGATAGCCTATCCACCGAAAATGTATGACATTACACAATGTAGCAAATAACAAAACAACCTCTGAGTGGTTCCGCATTATATTATGCGTTCTCATATTGGTTGCATGAGGATGTCAGCAAAATACCTATCACAAAAATATAAAATAATTTTAGTATATTTTATTTGGTATACCGCCTCATCCAGTATTGTTCGTGGCGCTTCGCAACATATTAAAATACATAAAAATGGTAGAATTGCAATAAATATGTATATGTATATTAATTTAAAATAAATATTAGTGGTAAAGAATAAAATAAATAAATACATACATAATGAATAATGTAGAATTTCTAAATAAATTAATAGCAGTTATTCATAAAAAATTAATAATATTAATAATAACCAATATAGCACAATAACTATTTTAAAATAATACTAATAAATAAATAAATATATATATATATATATATATATGTACGATTAATAATAATAAATAATTTAGTAAAACATTTGATATAAAATAGTGAAGAATAATGAATAATCATTATACGAATACGATACGGCTAATCTGATTTATGTGGCGGAGGTAGAATGAGCATGGCCTGACAGTTTGCGACACTTGCTTTTTCATATCTAGGCAATGAAGACACCGAGATTTTGAACACATCGTGAAGCTGTAATTGTAGAACCACCAACGCGAATCACAGTGCCATCAACGATTGCATCCGCAGACTTGGGTACAATCAGAAAATACTGTCTCTTGCACATAGAATTCCATGCCGTCCAGTTCATTATTTCATCCAAACAGTCCTCCATTTGCTGAACCGCAGCCGCTAAAGCGGAAAGATCCAGGTCGAAATGTGAATAGATATGTAAGTCGTCAGCGTAGTGGTGGAAGAATAGTCCATGGGCTCGAATAATGTCACCGATAGGTTGGACATATAATGAAAAGAGCAGTGGTCCAAGGACGGAGTCTAGCGGGACACCTCGACGATTGGTCACCGACTACTATTCGCTGCGTCCGGTCTTGCAGGTACGATGTCATCCAGTCCAGTGCTTTTCCAACAAAGTCTTAGCGCAAACGTGGACGTTTAATCAAAATGTCATGGTTGATATTATCGAAGAAGGCACTAAAATCAACGAGAACCAAGATGGTTCCTTGTTTATTGTCCATGGCTGTTTTGACGGCACTTGTAACGTACAATAGCGCGGTTTCGATCGAATGTTTTTTTTTCGATACGCCGACTGAAACCACTCAACCATTTGCTGGTCAGAAACATGCGTCATTATCCTAACAGCGACCACTTTCTCAATTACTTTAGATAATTGTGTAAGGTTACTCACAGGTCAAAAAACGGCTCAGAATGTCTTTGTCAAGTGATGGTTTCTTCAAGAGCGGACGGACAATTGCATGCTTCAGCGACTTTGGCATGACTGTCTCGTCCAGTGAAGCATTTGTAGTTCGTGTGATGACAGACACAATACTTGTGATATTGTCTCTTAGCTGAATTGCAGGCAGAGGATCCAACGTGCACGTTTTGCCAATAGTACCACGAATCGCTGTGATCTATGTGTTCGTTGTTGGATCAAACGCATGGATACAGTCAGTGAATCAACGTCTTCTTTCTGTTGGCCTATCGATGATGTTGAAACACTGCAGACCTGACTGGAGCTTGTCAATCTTTTCAATAAAGAAACGTGATAATTGTTCGCATCTTTGGGCCGTCAAGTGGAATTGATGGTGTTCCTGTATGCCGTTGCCGTCAAGCGATTTCAGTAATCGAAACATGGTTTTGTTGTTTGCCTTCTCCAGGCGGTTTTGATAATAATCCGTTTTGCGTGCTGATATCAAAGCAGTGCATTCTTCACGAGCGGTGACATATAATTCCGATGAATCTCCAGTTTAGTTCTTCTCCACACATTCTCCCGTATCCGCTTCTTGCGTCGTCGATGTCAGAGTCGTATCAGGGGTGTGGTGTGCTGTCTCTTACTTTCACATTGCGTAACGGGGCAAGTTCCTCAAGGCTTTCAGTGAGACAGGTATAGTACATCTCCACCAAATCCTCTGCTTCTCGATCATCCGCCTATGTATGCAGAGTCATGTCAGCTCATGCAGACTCGATATCGTTTCGGAGTGCATCTATTTCAATGTTCCTGAAATTCCGCTTTGCAATCGTCTTAGTTTTTTACTGCAGGCTTCAGTTCTCTTAGTGTGAATTCAATGCGATGGTGGTCAGACAGAGATTCAGGATGTACAGTAACGGAAGTAATGAAGTCGTCATCTGTTTGACTGATCACAAGATCCAATATATGTTCAGTTTGGTGCGTTGGCGAATGTATATGTTGAATTAGATTGAACGATTCACATAGAGTGCGAAGTGGTACTGAATTGAGAGTATCGTCAAAATGAACAATGAAGTCACCAATGATAACAGAAGGAACATCGGAGATGGATGCCTCGATGAATAGCTGCTCAAGTTCAGCGTAAAATTTCGACATTGTTCCAGATGTCTTACTTGATGCAGGTGGGTGATAAGCGACCCAGATATTATATTTCAACAAGAACGGGTTGGTGAGTTGCAGACGGAGAAGGTCGATGGTTGTAAATGGCAGCTTTGGGAGAATCTTGGTGTTGAAGGTATATGAACTATGACAACTCCGCCGCAACGACCAGAGGCACGTGCTGCATGATTCGTCTTCAGTTTGTTTAGCCATGTCTCGGTGATGGTCAAAACATCCCAATCGTGTTGGATAATTTCCTCATTTATAGTCAGCGTCTTATTTCTCACAGATCTTGCATTGATCAATGCGATGTTGGTGTAACGATTCTTAAAATCCTTGTTATCAGTTTGACAAGACGACAGTTTAACTCGTGTAATGTTTGTGTTGTTGACACCGCATTGGTGGTAAGTGGGTGTAAAGCCGGGCAGACGTCCAATTACAGGACGTTTTGTACGATGGCGATTGCGACCGGTTCTGTAACCTCGTGTGACCGCACAAATTCCATTGTCCTTTAACGTGTCGAACAAAGGCTGAGGCAGCCTTCCGCCAGTGACACTCGCAATGTCATAGGCGAATAGTTCCTGCCGAGTGTAGGTCACCATGGGTACAGGTGTGCCACCGGAATACAAGTCGCAGAAATACACACACATATAAAACCAATAACACGAACGAACAGCTCCGTGCATTCAAGGCAATGTTATCAAAACGATGTGCAAATCTCACCAGTGTCGTAGTAATACATATAAGTAAAATTCAATTTTAAACACAGAGCAAATAAATAGCTGCCACTGGTGCGCTTGTCACGTGATCGTCATCATATACTCTTCTGACAATTAACAACTGAAGTGTAATGAATAGGATACGTTAATGCAGGGCGTCTTAGTCAACCGTCCATCTACGCTTGGTAGAGCAGGTGGATGAAGTCATCATTACCCAACACCTTCGAGATATGAAGCAGTCTCTAATGACGAGTAGTACTTTGTTTGGTACTCCAGTCAGCCTGATTGTGATCGTTGTCATAGCGGTTTTTAGTCGTTTCGTGCGCATCAGTGTATACCGTTTGCATTATATAATTAATTTTTTTCATGACTAAGTTTGTACTCGGAGTCAGCATATATGCACGACTTTCAGTGATTGATTAAACACACATTTAAATATTAACTCTAAAGATGGTATATATTTAACTTGTTTTGTATGCCAGATTGTAGTACAAAATGTTTTGTTGAGTTTTTAGTTGGCAGGTAGAACACTACCTTCCAACTTCATCTATATCAGTGGCCGTGCCACCAACCATTCCCTCTATAAGGATTCTTGATTTTCTGTCAAACTTACAGCACAACCGTCAAGCATTTGTGTCATTAACTCGATCGTGATGCCGGCTTAGTGTACATGGCGGAGTTGGATTCCGTGACCCTGGGAATGCTGGTTTAGACACAAAGAAGATGTTTATGTGTTGCTTAGAAGTTGAAATTGTTATGAAGAATTTCCATGGCGGCCATATTGAATTTCAATATGGCCTTCAACGTTGAATACTGCACACAACAGAAATGGATTTCTTGACCGTGGATATGTTGGGTTGGATACCAAGAACATGTTTTACATTGCTTAGAAGCTGAGATATGTGGATAATTGATTTCCTGGCGACCATTTTAAAAATCAAGATGGCGGCTAGGTTCTGATGGTAGCGATGGGTACCTAGCTTTAACAAAAATCCGTATATCATAAACTACACAGGTGACAATTTTCATTCTTTTGTAACAAAGTGCACAGTTATATCCCTTAGCCGCGGTGCTATTCGTACCTGGCTGCCACGCAGCAAACACTCGACTGATTGTTCCAGTCTTTCATATACCGTGTATAACCTACAATGACAGGAACAAGAATGGAAGCAGAGTTTGTACTCACAAACACCAATGAACAATTATGCTGATGGCTGGTGCACAGGGTAATGATGATGTTGGCCGTTTTGTTCTTTCTGTGCGCCTTTACAACAACAACAACAACAAACTATGTTTATTTTGTTGTGCCTGTTTTGGGGTCATACAGTACGGTATGTGAAAGTATATTCCGTAAGACTAAACAATTTTATCATATGCATTAAAATATCTTAAATCTCGGATGGGAATATTCACCTTCACCTCCCCGGTCGATTTACTATGAGTCACTGTCACCGGGGGTCGAAATACTATTACAGTAATTTCACAATTGTTTAACCATAGAAATAACGACTTAAAGATGAATGGCTAACTAACTGCCAAATGATCTTTTTTTGAGATTTGATAGTTTAAACAAAAACGTACGTATCTCTCAATCACTTTCTTTTGTGAATAACGCATGCCTCAATCGAGTATTAAATCAGGTTAGTCAACATTTGGAACCGACGTCTGATGTTTTCAAGCAACATCTGCTAAGATCCCTTTTCACCACTCTTCTGCAAAAGAATGCCCATGTCGCTGTTCCAACGTTGCCCCCTGCTGTTACATTCGGTTGAAAGATGGATCCCACACATTTGGAGCCGGTATCCATGCTGGTGCCGCTATTCCCAAAACTCACACAGTCGCTTACATGTTGCAGATGTGTTGCCAAGCAAATGCACTCATAACTGTTTTTGCACAAAATCATCGAAAGTGCCATGTTGTGTTGCTTGCAAATGTGGGTGAGTTGTCCCCCTAAAAACCCATGTTGAAAGCAATGTCTCTGACAAAAGTGACATAGATGACTAAAGGCAATGTATAAGACTTTGTTAAGTAACACGTTTGCATAAATCTTGCGATGTACATTTGACATTTTTTTCTCTAAATTTTATTATAAATTGTGTTATTAAGCATGAGATTATTATTAAATGATAGACATTATCAGTCGATAATGGCAGTCGAGTCGATATTTTCGCCATCTGCCAGTACATGGTAGTCCAGATTTGATCTATTGATCCACCGCGTTTCACGTTCGTCGTTGCTCTTATTTGCGGTTTACACATAGTTTAATACGACAGATATTTGTACATGAATAAATGGAATAATTTTATTTGATGGCCAGTTCGGAACGACTTGGAAAGGTGTGAATAATGTCGTGCTAAACCATATATAATCGTGTGTTATGTTAGTTTTCGAAAAGTATTGACTAAACGCTGTAGCAATTAATCAGTTTGTGTTAGGCTGTGCTGTAAATAATACTGCCGTGAAGACATTCTACGTTGATTAACCAATGAACGCTCCAACTTGGTGATTCCTCCGAGATCAGCGAATCAATTGTAAAATATTTTCATTTACAGTTTATGTATGTAATGCCTACTCATTTGATCAGCTATCAGAAGTGATTTTTACGGCATGGGTAGCTGACCAAAAAGACTTACTAACAGTGGGAACCATTGAACATCGTACTGCTGTGTGTGTGTGTGCGTGTGTGTGTGGTGTGTGTGGTGTGTGTGTGTGTGTGTGTGTGTGTGTGTGTGTGTGTGTGTGTATGTGCTAAAGGCATCGGACAGCGAAAAGTTAAATATCTGTTGTTTTTTCATAAAATCTTACTTTGGTACGTGGTAAAACAGTCACAGGCCATTTTGTATGTGGTAATGGTGTCGTTGAGAAATAATGGCCTGGCGTCTATCTTAGCACGGGTTGTTCATTTCACGTCCCAAGTATGTGACGTCACACCAGGCAACCTCGCACGAGCGAGAATTCGTCGGACGCGCGACCATATTGGTTTTGTGTGACAACTGACCTTCTGGAGTTAACGCAAGGTCACTTGATTTGAGTTGATTTGGTAACATTATCGGATATATTTATGTTGACAAAGGATAGATAAGAACACCAGGCAATTGAAAACCATGGTATATAGCTGTGTCGTGTTTGGTTGCAGCGGCATTCCCGTCCCGGGAATGTTTCGTTCAACGAACCAGGGATCACTGGAGTATTGCATCGTGCACATCTGGTATCTTTATATGTAGCAAACATTTTATGCAAGATGACTTTGTGAACTGATACCCGTTCCCCATGGGATTTGCCAAGAAACTGTTACTGAAGAATGCTGTAATTTCTAGTGTGTACCGACAGCTGTAACCAAATGTTGACAAAGTCCGGCCACCCGCCACCAAGCTCCAACAAGAACAATTGTCAGGAAAAGGGAAGCCCACAAGGTCAGCTAATTTTTTTTATCACCTGGTTATCTGAAATCTGTCTCATGTTTTGTGTTATTCATAAGAGCACTGTACGTGTGTAGATCTACCTGCTAAACATGAATTCGTGCAGCATGTTGGAGTCCAATTTCGTTTAAATCCCCCGTCTTTGTCGATTTTGAATTGCATCTCCATCCATAGGCAAGGACATCTCCCCTCTCTGGGTTTTTTATACACTGGTCCAGTCCCTGGACCAGATCTTGGGCGGAAGAACTCAGTACTCATGTACTCGTGTACTCGAGTATATAGGGGCTGTAAGGGTCGCGCCTCGTTTTCGATCTGGGCACATTTGGGGACAGCGACTGCTTTTATCCCAGCGTAAACGACGGGGTTGTGTTTTGTTTTTGGTTGTAATCATCATAGCACTGTCCCCATGTTGTATTCATGGTTTTGTAAGACACATTCTGCCCAAAATCGTTAACACTATCTGCGCTACGTAAATCCCTATGACAGTGTGGTCAATTCAATACTAAGTCAGACAACTAGGTCAAGAGCTTTATAACACAATATTTTGTTGAGCTGATTTTAGGCATGAAACAAACTGTCTGGTCAATAGTTTAAATTAAGACAGGGAATCCAAAGCATACATGAAATATGTAAGATGTACTGTAAAGGGTATTAATGATATTTTCATTAGCGTTATACAATGGGACTACATTGTCGTGATAATAAACCTTCCACATTGCTTAATATACAATAACTTGAAATATTGTTGTCTGCTCCATGAATTATGCTGGTGTTTCATAATCTCATGAATAAAGTTATTATTAATGTGGGTATTACCGATGATGTTCTTTGAAAATAATTTCCTTTTGATGGGTTATTTCAACGCTTGAAAACATACCCATTATCAAAACAATTGTCTGTGAAAATGTTCATAACATATGGGCTTATTTAACAGCTCAACATGAACCATGTGGTAAAATCAATATGTATGTGATGGAAAGACCGTGATCTGTTAATAAAATATATCGTTTTGCAGAGTATGTTGATGAAGTGATGGACACTCTTCTTGAGAAGACGTTGAGTGATGATGAGGATTCCTTGTGGGAGGCATGGGAGGACATCCAAGCCTAAGTCCCAGCCAACATGTGCTCCGAATATGAGAGACCCAGCAAGACTGAGGCAGTAGCATTGCATGTGCCTAGATTTGCTAAATGAGTAGTTATATACCCCCCTTCGGCGAGGGGGCTACTATGGATGAGCGACCGTGACCCGTACCCGTCTGCAGCAAACATTTCTTTGTCAACGCATCGTAGGGTACATTTATTATTGTTTTTTTTTTAATTTGTTGCAGCCATTAGTACGGTGTAGAGGATGGACGCCATTGATTATGGACAGAATGTGTTGATGTGTGTGGGTTGTAGTGACAAAAACGGAATTATAGGGAATATAATTCTGGCACGTGCAATTCTCGGCCATCTGCATTAAAAGTAGAATCCATATATTTTAGACCAATTGGTCAAACTTCTACATAGAAGGAGAATATAACAACTCTGTATATTTCTAAAATGTCTATCTCCTGAGATCACAGGATGATGTGAACGTTTGTTTATGTCACTGTATTGTTCAGGATGTATGTGCTTCATGTGACTAGTTGTTTACTGAATAAATATTTGATATTTTGTCTCTAATTGTCATTTTGCGTTTTTCAAAACACAGGACCGGTAAAAAATAAATACGGACTGATTACCGCAAACTTGAAGTATAACGTATGTCGCATCTTTTTCTTGCTTGGTTGCAAGATATCATAATATGTAGGTTTTGGCGGCCATTTTGGATTTTGTCATTTTTTAAATGCTCAAGGGTGAGAACTCCACAC